>CM029272.1:22616590-22653412 GCA_016920895.1 Vaccinium myrtillus
TTTCTAAAATTATCTTTTACTTTTATTGAAAAAACATGCAATACCCTACTTTTGTTTCTGATAACTTCAAGAAAGCAGTAGTAGTAGAAGCAGCAGTAAAAGATACTCTTAGTGTAAGAATTTTACCCAGTTAACATTTGTGGTGTTTAATTTAGCTCCAGTGGTGTTGATAAGTTGACGTTAGTGTCATGAAAAATTGTGGCACGCACAAGGCAGTGCATAACTGTGTTTGTACCTCTAACACTACGTAACTGGGGCCTGCATGTGAAATGTCAGGTAAAACAGAAGAGAGGGAGAGAGGGGAGGAGAGAGATAGGAAAAGTGAGGAAAAAGTAGATGAGATGGGACATATATACATATATTTGTGTATTTTTATACATTTTAGGAAAATGTTACAATACACACACAATAAAGGTGTATACCATATGCACTGATTGTATAGTCCAGATTGTGCCATCTCATTGGTGATCGTAACATTTTTTTAGTGTTTCGTAACTTTTCAGCAATATGATTCATTACATTTTCTATGATTAATAATATTTTGTTGTGTTCCGTAACTTTTATATAAAAAAAAAATCGCAACTTTTTTTAAAGAATCGTAACTTTATATCGGGTGTGTATTGTAGTCATTTCCTACATTTTAACATCACTCTAGCAACACCATTGCAACACTTCTTACACTAACAATATATTTTGTCATAACAACACAGAAATGGGGCTCACTTTTTACACTTTTGTGTCATATAACACCATATTTTTTACTCCACGACTGGAGATGCCCTTATGTAACCTACGAAACTTGGCCCACGGAGTGCCCACCCCCAAAAAATAGTCAACCAGACAGGCAGACATGCAACGTCCAACACAACTGGGCCCAGCCCTTAAAAAGTAGTCTTCCTTTTTTTTTTTTTGGTACACAAGAGGGGCTAGACCCTAGGAAACATAAACACTTGCCGAAGTAGCTCGAGGAACTCCAAGACCATCACGGTCGTTGCGTAAATCATCTAGCACTTCTAGTGGCGCTTGATCAAACACTTGCTCACCTCGGTCCAATTGAAGACCCAATCTAGCTAGATTATGCGCACAACTATTTGCGTCTCTCCAACCAAAAATTAAATCGCAAGTCCATCCCATCTTAAGTTGCTCATTGATCAACTATTTGTCACCCTTTTTTACCACGGTGATCAATTTTGTTTCATACGGACCACCAAACGCCGGTGGGATCAATGCTCTTCTTCTTTCTCATCTACAAAATTCATTCATCTACAAGGTTGTTACAATACACATACAAGATTGCTTTTTATATAGTTGAGCCAATTAGCTGACACAACTATGCGCATATGAATGAATTTTGTAAAATAAGGTGAACATTATCAAGTTTATCTAGGATCCAATCTGGGTCTTACTTCAATAGTCAAAGCCATTTTGCAACATTTTAACCTTTTAATCGTTTTTGTAAAAATATATCTAAATTAGAAGTGCTTAATCAAACAATCTAATTTTTTCTTGCAAGACCATGTTATTCGATCAATACTTATCAAAAAGTGAGTAATTTTCACCCAGTATGGATAAGAGTAACGTTGACCCATTAATTAGGTGAGTGAACGAAATAGTACTCTTAAACTTGGAACCTATCCTTCATTTATCATGAGAAAACTACTAATACGAGCTATTGCATCGCCAACAACCATCATGTCATGGGTCGGTGGAATGTTGTCAAAGTTGGCTGTCATCCAATGATGGACCAAGGGGCGGATGAGACCGGACGACTACCCTACCCAAGTTTCAAAATTTCTTTAGAATCATAGTAGATTTTGTCTTAAAAATGTTATAATAATATTAGTTCACCCACCCAACATTTTTAAAAGAAAATCTAACATCCACCCTTTTAAGATATATTTCAAAAGTTTCATAAGTGTCATCTTAAAGTTGTATGCATCTATAACAAAAAAGTTAATATTAAGTTTAGAGGAAATTTCAAAAAACCCCCTGAACTTTCTGACAATTAGCGATTTAGCACCTGGACTTTAGTCACTAACAAAAAGGCACCCGAACTATATATTCCGTCAACAAAAAAACCCCTACCGTCCAATTCTGTTACGTCTCTAACAGAGACATCCAACGGAGAGACTTAACGCCTCAATTTCACGTTAAGTTGGGGTCATGGGGGCCCACCCAATGATGGACCAAGGTATGAATTTACAGTCACAAGGTATGAAAGAAACAGTCCCTGAAAGAAATGTACAGTCACAAGGTATGAATTTATCAAACAAGCCTGAAATTGACCAATTCATACACTTCTTTCTTTTTTATCTACTAGACCCCCACATGATCAAAGCACCAAAGAAAAAATAAGGAAACTTAAGCGAACGAGGGATGTATACCAGAGCCCTCCTCGCTCCTTGGTTGCTTAGTCTTTGTGCCTGCAAACTAACATTAGGGCACCATCAAATTCATTCAAAGAACAACTTTCATAATGACACCAGCCAAGTAAATATGCAATATATACATCCCTGGAATGGCTTAGTGTTTTTTATTTTTGGGGAACCTTGAACTAATACCTCCCTCTAGCTTCTTCAACAAGTAGGTGTCTGAGCCTTCTAACAAAATGCGTATTGCTCCATGGCCTCATACCAGTGTACGTTGCTAGGGCGTGAGCAACTTTGTTTAGCTCTCTAGGACCAAACTTAAACTCACACACCTTGGGTCTAATTGGAAAGCTCTCTTCAGTCAAATTGCTCACCACACTATCAAAATCACTTTGTACTATAACTTATTCGCACTTATGTCTCATACACTCTAACAACCCGAGCCCTATCGTACCGAGTTCCGCTTCACTAGATTTCTCTATGAACGAAAGTCTAACAGAACCAACTGTGACAGGATAACCCCTGTCATCCCGTACTACATACACTACCTTGGTTGTTATCTTCTCGTCAACAGTAGATACATTGTCGTCACAGTTTACAACATTTTGTCCTTTTCGTAGCGGGTCCCATTTTGACATGAGGATTTTGTTTGGGAGTAAATGACCTAATAGGTGCTCGTGTGAAACATATAGTTGTCTTTATTTCATAAATTCATAAAATCACATATCCTGTTTCTAGGAAGCCTGGAAGCTACATCTAAGAGCTCCTGAATGGAAATCGGCGTTTTCTATAAGGAAATTGTCTCATAAAGGCTTTCTAAACTGCTCAATGGTGTTTTGCAAACTCATTTTCCAGTTCTAATTTTTCGCCATTAGCGATATGGCAAAAGTATGCCATACAGATAATGACGAAGAATTAAACTGGAAAATGAGTTTGTAAAACACCATTTGAGCACCTTTTGCCGTACAGCTAATGACAAAGAATTAGAACTAGAAAATGAGTTTGTAAAACACCATTTGAGCAATTTAGAAAGTCTTTATAAGACAATTTCCATAAGGAAAAAGCCGATTTCCATTCAGGAGTTCTTAGATGTAGCTTCAAGGCTTCCTAGGAACAAGATAAGTCAATTTTATGAATTTACGTAACAAAGACAACTATATTTTTCACACAAACACCTCTTAGGTCATTTACTCCCAAATAAAATCCTTATGTCAAAATAGGACCCACCGCAAAAAGGACAACATGTTGTAAATTGCGATGACAATGCATATACTGTTGACAGGAAGAGAGCAACCAAGGCAAGATACGTAATACGGGACTACATGGGTTATCCTGTCACAATTGGTTCTATTAGCCTTATGTTCATACAAAAATCTAGTGAAGCAAAACGCGCTACGAAAGGGCTCGGGTTGTTAAGAGTGTGTGAGGCATAAGTGCGAATAAGTTATAGTAGAAAGCGATTGTGAGAGTGTGGTGAGCAATTTGACTGAAGAGAGCTTTCCAGCTAGACCCAAGGTGTGTGAGTTTAAGTTTGTTCCCAGAGAGCTGAACAAAGTTGCTCACGCCCTAGCAACGTACTTCCTGGGTTATGGTGTGGATCGCACATCTCAAGTCACTGTCTGCCGTCCTATCTTGGGTTATGGTGTGGATCGCACATCTCAAGTCACTGTCCCTGTCAGAGCTGCTCCGGCTGCTGAGAAAATAATCCCCCCTTCTGGACGGATGAATCCAGAAGTTCTTGAGAAAAAAACAATCTCTAATCTGGAGGAATACTTCAGTGTTCAGATGTTGGAGGAGGCGTTACAGTGAGTTTGTCAAAGGATCCATTTCCCTCGCCCTTGAGAAAAGCGTCCCCTTTGTGGAACAAGTTGCAAAACTTCTAGAATTCTTGTTTGCAAAGAATGTCCTTTCAGTTACTGATATAGGCAATGGTTGTTTGTGCTATGGTTCGATGTTGGATGATATAGTCATTGATTTACGGAAGGCGCCTATAAGAGTTTTGGTGAGATTATGGGGAGACTCATTGTGGCAGGTGGGTTGGATTTCAAAGTGGTAAAGGAGGTCTTGAAGAAGATGGAGGATGATATGTTGCAGAAAGCGGTACTTCCTGGTGCAATGAGGATTTTACCTCTGATCCGTCTGAGGATAAGGTGTTGATTTCCCAGGTATCTGAAATCAAGGAGTGTGAGAGCCTATTCTAGGTAACCATATTGATGACATCCGTAATCTCATCCAGGGAGCATTTGGTGCTCATTTTCTTCTTTTCCTGCAATTTCGTTTCCATTTTAAGCCCGTTCAATAGGGAGCGAGGAAGAAAACATAAAGCCTTGGATTTTGTTCTGGGTGTGGCCATATGTGTGCCATTGCTCGAGTTGAATGGCCCTATTGTGGGTCCTTGTAGTTTTAAATTTGATTAGTTTTATTTTTTCCTGTTTTAGTTTTGTGGAATTCTTGAGTTACATGGTTTTTGTTTAGTTAGCTACTTAATAGATGACATTGCTCTACCATAGTGGTGCTTTTAAAAGAGACCTTGGCTTTTGTACTTCAATTGTTTGGTGCCTTTTCGATTGTTTACCCGTTTCCTGCCTTTAGCTTTGATGCCCTTCTGTTTTACATCGGATTGGTGCTTGAGGGTGGCTTTCGTTTGATTTTTTTGTCAGAGACGACGTCGATTGCTCAAAATGTCGGATCGTGATGTTTCGCTTGTTAGCCACATGGATTTTGGGCGCCGGAGTTTTATTGTGAAGAGAACGATTTATTGAGGGATTGCTATCCTGTGTTTGAGATCTTAATAAGAAGAAAATTGGATTATCTTGGGACGTGTCTATACATGTTGACCTCAGTTTCCTGATCAATAATCAAAGAGAGAAATAGTGCGAACAGTTTATCTAGAAATTCACTTGGTTGTGATAATCTATTTAATTAAGTTCACCGATTAGAGCTGGAAAAAATCTTAAATCGATTTGAATGTATGTTAGGTTTTGAAGGACCCAAGTTGTGTATAGCTTTAGTTGATTATGTGTGGGCGGTATGAACCTTCAGAAGGCAAAAGCTGAGGCAGCGATAAGGAAACTAGAGGTTCGTTAAAAATCTTTTCCAGTTGCATGATTAATCTTATATATTATTGCGCAATGACATCAAATGATCAACTTTTTTCAAGATGTTTGAGTCATACCCGAACAAAAATATGCTTGTGGATTTCGATGGGGTGCTTCACTAACTAGTTTTTTTCAAAAATGAGTTTTTCCCAAAAACCAAGACAGGTCATCTTCTCACAATACATCACATAAAAAGTGTGAACACAAAAACTAAGACAGTTTTAAAACAAAACTTCCTTAGTGGAATGGGGCCTTAGCATTGCTGACCAAAAACATTTGATTTAGATGAAGGTCGAAAAGAAGAGCTCATCATCCATGGACAGCATTGTAAGCAAAACTGAGATCTGCTCCAAAGAAGGCCCAGAAAATGCGGATTCGGTGTTTAGAAATCAATCTCAACAAGTTTCCAAGGCATCACCCATGAGGTCATATCTCTCCGTCAGACCCGACAGTTTAGTTCCTTGAGTGGCTGCTTCGTCTGCCCTACCATTTTAAGTGGGAAATTATATTTATTGTGGTTTGAAAATTTGAACTTTTCATTTTGTACATCCCAATTATTGAAGAAAAATGGTAATTGAGTATAGGCAAATGTCGAGTTGAGAGAAATGAACATTCTAAATATATTGAAATGAACGTCATAATTCTAATTATTCATTTTGCTTTCTAGACATAATCCTAACCGGTTTGATGAATATTGATTTTCCATAAACATGTTTTATATATGAATAATTAGAACTTTGAAATCTTTAGGTGGATGATTAAAATTGAGTTAGAAGTCCCATGTTTCTTCACGCGAAGATCACGAGTTAAGATTCTCTTATATGACGATCTCTTGTGTAACCCCTCATGTGATGCAAAATAGAAATCACCACGGTTCTCCATCATGTTCAAAATGTGCATATAGTAGGTCTCAATGTGTTTATTGTCCATTAAAAATCAAGTTTATCGGAGATCGATAAAAAGCTTGGTCTAATAATATTTGTCTGACCGTCCATTTCTCTTTGTGATAAATATTATGAAAGATGGATGGGTGGGTGGGGGGTAATTTGGGAGGGGGTGCTAAGTTATAACAAGGGTGTGGCAGTTACTCCCTCCGTCCCTTTTTAAGTGTTTAACTTTCCATTTTGGGCTGTCCCTAAATAAGTGTGTGGTTTAAAAAGTTAATGGGTAAAAGTTTGTACAATTATTATTTTGCCCTTTTGAAAAGTTAGTGGGTAAAGAGTTAATGGGTAAAAGTGGATGATAATTTTGGAAAGTAGAAGTAAAAGTTGATGTGAATAGTGTAAAGTGGAGGAAAAAGTTGATGTGAAAGGTGAAATGATGACGTTTCTTTAATAAGTTGGATTTACGAAGCAACACATTTAAAAATGGACGGAGGGAGTATAATTTAGTGAGGGAGGAAATGGATTGAGGGGTGTTAAATTGGGAGGGGATAACTCATCCACTCCCTCCAAAAAATTACCAACAGGATGAGGAGTGGACCCAACATTAGTCATCCAGGTCCAAAAGTTATACCCCTCCTCATCCCACAGCCAAACAATGGCGGAGCTATGTAGGGGCCCGGGGTGGGTCGGGCCCCTCCCAATTTATTATTTTGGAGTACATTTTGCATATTTTTTTTATAAGTATTCTTAAATTTTGTTAAAGAATTAAAAAATAATTAAAAAGTAAGAATAATTTTTATTTCGAGAACACTAAATTATGGTGAATGATATCATGCGGTAATGATATTGCGTTCGTCTAGCGACATGATAAGAATAATACTCGAGATTAATTTTTTAATTTATCAAAACCGTCCTATTAAAACTCAGATGACTGGATTTAATTTGGTGCGAAAAAAATCGAAAAACGATACATGAAACTACTTCATTTTTTGATTTGAAATATGGTGATTTTAGCAACTGGGTGCTAAAATCTTTTGGAAAACTGGGCCTTAGTCTTGAAAAAAAATTGAACCAAGATTACTTTCATAATCCGGTCCCCTCTGACTTCGATTTCTAACTCCGCCACTGCAGCCAAACGAGGCCCAAGGGGGGAAAAGGCACAAAGCTCATAAGGTGTCAAGCTTACATCGCTTTTGTGTTGATATATTCTAGTCCGTTATTAATATGCAACTTCAAGAACTTAATGCTCGTTCCCCAGAGTCAACTATGGAGTTGCTTTTATGTGGCATAATTGAATCCCTCTAAGTCATTCTCTTGTTTTGGCAAGGAAAAATTGATCCGCGTGGCTGAATTGTATCGAAAGATTTTTTTTCAATGGAGCTAATGATATTTGATGATCAACTTGATAATTACATTGTTGATGATAATTACATATGTTGTTAAATGCAAATTTAGTTGTTGTAGACCACTGGCTGGTGTGCTTAAATTGGGTTAACACATGTCA
Source organism: Vaccinium myrtillus (assembly GCA_016920895.1). Taxonomy (NCBI): domain Eukaryota; kingdom Viridiplantae; phylum Streptophyta; class Magnoliopsida; order Ericales; family Ericaceae; genus Vaccinium; species Vaccinium myrtillus. Next base: position 22,624,446 of record CM029272.1, read on the forward strand.
TATTAGATTTTTGGTTCCGCCCTTAGTGGTGCCCACAATGCTCCTCGTTCTCGGCTACGTTGCTCAATGCAACCTTTGAGTCTATCAAGAAATGAGGAAGTCTTTTGGCAATGGACCAAGAGAGACTGGGCATACACTATGCGAAAGAGGACAAATCTAGGGATATGGTGGTTTATGGCATTCTAGCTCGGTCTGAGGCTTGAACCACCTATGGCCTATGGGGAATGGGGGAGCCTAAGGGATTCAGAGATAGTGAATAGCTTCCTTGGGTGAAAGTTGAAGGGTTATCGTAAACATGGGAAAGTAGAAATGACTTTTGCCTTTTTGTCCCTCATTCATTTTAATGCTTGATAATTTTGTGGACATAACTATGGAAACCTTGAAGTTACTAACTCTGTAGTCCACCTTATGGACTGTCCTTTTAACTTAGTCGACAGAGTTCTATCGGTGTAGTAATTGATCGATGTATGAGGAGCTTCCTTGTAACAGTTGAGAAGTTGTGAACATTAGGAGTAAAAGAACACTTGGAAGTCAAGACATGTTTGATGTTTCTTACTAAAAGCTATCCTCATTTATTAGTCTTTGTAATATTGTTCATGATCCATAAGATCCTCCTTTGCGTTTTTCTTTCTTTTTAATTCTGACCTCCTATTGTTACCGACATAGGAAATTTTTAACTAATAGTACTCAATAACTTGTTTTATATGTTCGGTTTGCATGATTTGTAAAGATTCAACATTGGGCCATTTTGAGGCCTAAGATTAGAAGATTTGATGACGCTACCATCTCTTTGTGACAACTTGATTTTAGAGGACTTCTATATGCACTTAAATATTGTTTGTTTAAGTTCCACTGGAAACTCTAGTCAAATTTTGCAGTTAGATTTGTGTTTATGCCGATGAGTACGATTTCTTACAGGAAGGAGTACAATTTGCAATTGGCGTATAATCTTTTCATTTAGAGTTATCAACATAACTAATTCAGCTTTGAACTTCTTCATATACATGTATACAACATAAATCTAAAACTTCTCAAGTGACTGTTATGTCAACTTTAAAGTATTGTAGGTTTTCCTCTTTCATTGCCCTAAGTTTTGTTACTTTTCTTTTCAGTGCTTTTCTCGATCCCCAAAACGGTACATATCATACCTTCTGGTTGGTGTTATAATCTATAGTTGTGCTAGAATTCTACTTATAGAGGGCACCATGTAGATGAGCATTTTCATACTCTATTCGAGGCAGTCTCAGACCCTATCGATTAAATACCATTTTTTTTGGTCTGTTGGTGCCTGGTTACCAGTTTTTTTTTTTTTTTTTTTGGTTTGTCTGGCACACCACTCCCCTCAGGAGTATTAGTTCCTCGAAACTCGTAGAGAGTAACCTGAGCTCTGGTCACGAGAAATTTTTCGTAGCGGGAATCACGTAGCGCCTAACATGGTACCCGTAACGTCCCATCACAACTTTCCAAAAGTATTATTGGTGGTATTCACTATACATTTTTTGATTCTACAAAGATGTGTTTGGTATTTGACTTGCGGTGGCTGCATGGTCGAGATATGCATAAGTGGTTCAATCTGGGATGGGCATCCTCGCCGTTGTGGATTTCAAGCTGGGGCTCGAGTCCGTTTATTCAATCTGAACTATTAATTTTTTTCATCCCATTCACAAAGTGACCTTCGAAAAAATTCAAGTGGATCCAATATTAGTCGTTTCATGATCAGAACATAATAAGATTGAGAAGAAAAAAAATAGCTAGAATAAATTTTAGCATGCAAACAGTGAGGTAATATCCGGTTAATCTGAATTTCTGAACGAGCCACCAAATTACAATACGGAGAATACAAACAGTTCAGATCAAATGAACGAACTAGTAGGGGACCACAAAAATTTGAAATTTAACTTTGAGTAGCAATCAACCAAAAAAAGTTTTATTTTTTTAATTTTCAAAGGAAATTAAAGTAGAGGAGGGAAAATGAGGTGGTCTTTTCAGGAAGGTATTTTATTTACTCTATTCTACTTTAATCTATTTTGAAAAATTAAATTAATTTTTTTTTAATGTAGACTCTTTTGCCTTTGAATCGAAAAGATTTCAGTAGTCTATCAAACGAGATTTCTATTGTCCGGGAGCTAGGTTACGAGAGGGGAAGGAATTTAAAGCACCTCTCTCGCCCGACACGATCACCGATCTGTACTAAACGCTCAAGGGATTTTGAAAACATCGTTTGAACAGACTTTATTCCACAAAGTTATGCAAGAGCACATAAATGCATTCATAAAAAAATGAAATGGATGCATGGATGAGTAATAGAATATGATGCATGTGTAATGTGTCATGGATGAGAGATAATAGAATATGATGAATTAATTACCCTAAACATGCTCAAACAATGCTAAAAGATCTTAAAACACACTCGCCAACACTTCACAAATTGCACCTGGACTGATTTCTCAGACACCCACATTAAGCAGGTCCAGGTGCCTGGAGTAAGTGTAGGCGCCCATAGTGGGTGATTCCAAGCGCCTGTAATAAGAGTGGGCACCCGGAATGCTCAAGTATGGGCGCCTGGAATGTTCTGCAGAATGTTCTTCCCTCAGGCTGGGTCTCTGAATAATTAACACTTTTGACTCATAATATGCAATTTTCCAAATCTAAGATGATATTCTATGGCTTTCTGACTCAGATTTAACTTCCAAAAACAGATCCAGAGAATGATTTAAACATGAAATCTACAACTCTGACATGCTTTGTGGATGAAATGGAGCATATCAATCTGATTCCTGACATGATCTACACTTATTTGTGCATATGGGGAACTGATGAACCAATTTAAACTTGAGAGAGAGAGAGAGAGAGAGAGAGAGAGAGAGAGATAAACCTACAATATGTATAGAATATGCAAGTTTATGAGTGTGGGTGCTCTCCAAATCCTTTCCACATTTATTGAGATGTTTCTGATTATGCCTAAAACTAACAATGAAGATCATGCAACATATGGATGGCTCATAAAACCCCTTTTAAACATGATTTTTCTCCCAAAAAGACTCAAAATGCACTCTTGAATGTGTGTCATAGCCCTGAATCATGATCAATAACTTCAAATGACATGCAAGTGGCTTAAATGATCTAATGAAAGTGAATGAGAAGCAAAAAACATAGAATGGAGCACGGAGTGCTCAGTGCAGACGCCCATACTTAGACAGTATGGGCGCCCATACTCAATATGGGTGCCAAGAGTTTTTCTTGTTTTATGCTACCCTTAACCTTCCCAAGCCGCCAACTGGTATTGAAGACCAGAAAGGTTTGGGTGATGTCCCCTCAGGGCCCTGTTTGTACACTATGGTAGATAAACTATCTTTGGAAGCTTGATTTAGGAACTTGGGTTTAATGCTTAGGTGATTTTTGGTAGCTAGATGTACTGGATTTTAGCTTCTGGAACTTCTTAAGACTGATTGTAAGCACTGTAGTTGAAGTTTGGTTGTATTTGATGAGAATATGTAGGGATTGGTAATGGAAAGAATGGATTTTTAAGGTTGAGTGTAGAGGAATAAGAGAGGAATTAGCTGGGGTGAGGATTTTGAAGGTATTCCAGCAGAGTACTAGTAGGGAAAGGCAGAAGACTGATCCTCTCTTGAAATGGGGAGGGAGGATGGGTTTAATAAGCACCAAGAAGTTCCAAAAGGCCATTAGGGGGTTAGGATTAGGGGTCCACTATGCCATTCCATCTCCCCTCCAATATCTCTCAAAAAAAATCTCTGCCAAAATCCCCAAAAGATATCCTCCCGCCCATTTTACCTTGTGAATCACGCAATCTGGAGTGAGATGTGGGTGCCCGGAGTTAGAGAGTCTGGGAGCCTAGACTGAGTTCGGGCGCCCAGACTATGAAGTGTGGGCGCCCAGACTGAGTTTGGGTGCCCATAGTGAGTCTAGGCGCCTATACTTAGTGATTGCACAACATATCAAACTTCGTGGGGCCGCTCTAGGTGCTACCGAACTCCGTTTTGCGCATGATTTGAAGCGTTGGAAAGGTAATTGAGTCTACTTTCTAACCCAAGTGGTTTGAACCCAAGATGATTTGTACATAAAAATACATGACCATATTACCCTCAAGAGGTCGGGAAAACAAGTCATTTTAGTAAAACGCGCGCATCTCCCTCATTTCAAAATGGATTGGAACGTGTTATATATCAATAAAAAGGTTTTGAATGTACTAGAAGGTGGTGCAAGATAGGGTTCATTTTGAAGAGATTTTGGAGGGGTTTCCAAGCAATTAATCAAGCTCCACGTGTCTTTATCGGGCCATTTTCATCATCGAGAATGCCAAGGACTTTCATGGGTTCAAATTGGGGTGTCTACATGACTGTTATTGATAGGCGCGCAATATCACAGATATAAGCGCCTAAGTAGGGCGTATTAGCGCGTTAGAGGCGCGATTTATCCGATTTTCCACTTGATGCGGTGTTGTCTTTTGTTTTTGGTGTTTTTGGTTATTTTGTAGGGAACAGGCCAAAAGAGCGTATAAAGTGGACGCGTGACGGTCGAGCGTGTTGGAAACCGGTGGGACCCAAGAAGGGAGAGCAAACAAGCTTGGAAAAGCATTTTAAAGGTGTCTGTATCGATACAGGACTTCTCCTGTATCGATACCGGAGTGCACATACGGGAACAGAAGCTACTGGTATCGATACAGGACTTCTCCTATATCGATACCGAGTGCATTAAAACCAGCCGTTTGACTTTGGTCACGTGTTTGACTTCGGGGGCTATTAATACTCCGATTTTAGGTCGAATAAGGGTTCGAACTTTGTTTTAGTTTTGCTTTCAAGTAGTAGCCGATTTTTCCTCTGGAGACTTTTCTTTCCGGAGATTTTCGCATTGAAGTTTTGGTGTTTAGTTCGCAGATTCAGATATTGCTCCGGTAACTTTCTGTTTTATTTTCATTAAATCTTCGTTCGCGGGAGTTTGTCCGCACTTTGCTTCCGAATCGTTGTTTTAATCCATATTCAGTTATTCAAGCATGCTTTATTTCAGAATCTTGTTATTTGTTCAGTTTAATATGAGTGAGTAGTTCATTAGGTATGGTCGCGGGGTGATTAACACGCCGTGGCCAGGGCCGGATCTGTTCTGCTCCTATTTTCTAAATTAACAAAGGAAAAAGCAATTTTAGGTTATTAAAGAGCTTCCGTCAGACGTATCCGGGCATTGTCGGAGCCCATGTAACGCGGGGAATGGGGGACCAAAACTTGTTCTTCGCTGTACATGGGTAAACGGCGACCACAAGGATTCGCATCTTTCGGGGTACCTTTTTCTCTCTAGAATCAAACGTTTTTAGAACACCAAACGGAGCGGAACTGTCTGGGCCTGGTCACTAGTGTTATGAACCCTACGACCGTATATTCTTTTAAACAGTTTAATCAAACCAGTTTTACTCTAGTTTAGTTAATTTTCCCATCAAATCACAAAGGGTGGCTACCTAAGAGCCGTTTCAAAGGTCACAACCCGAGTTTTTAGTTAAGCACTCTCCGCCGTCTCTGTGGATTCGATTCCGGTCTTACCGGGTATTATGCTACACCGGTCTCAGCCCTACGCTTGGGGCAACCCATTAATTTAGGTCTAGGATTTGGTCAAGCATTTTTGGCGCCGTTGCCGGGGACGGCAAGAGGTGTTAAGAATTCGGGTTAGTATCTTTGTATTTTTATCTGCTTCAAAAAAAAAAAAAAAAGAGGTAATAAGTAAACAACTGGGCGAATGAAGTGAGAATGGAAGAATTCTGTGAGATGTGTGAGTGTTGGGGGCATTCTGTTTATACCTGCTCCGCTTTTTATGCACTCAAGGAAGCTTATCGAAGTAATCAGGCTGGGGTGAGTGTTATTAATCAGCGGTGGGATCCATATCCAAATACGTACAATCTAGGGGGGTCCCACCACCCATCTTTTTCATGGGGGTATTCCGAACCCCCAGTGCCACCACAGGCACTGCCTTTGCCTCTGCAAGAAATACAGTCGTTCGAACCTGCCCAGGACCACATGACCCAATTTGGCTCCCTTTTCCAAGACCCGCAAGGGTTTGATCCTTATTCTACTGGCCCACCCCCAGAGCTGACTTATCCCCCTCATGATGAGGAGTTTGAGGAGATGGTACAAACTATTGTGCGATCGCAGATGACCCTTACCGCGGAAACCACCCAAGCAATTGAGGACCTTAGGTCCCAGTTGACTAAACTCACAGAGGCGGTGGGACAAGTCCAACAGGAGTGGGAGACATTTCCCTCTCCGCCTCAAGTCAATAGAAGAGAGGAAGTCGACCCACTTCTCATTGAGGGACGGGTTGATGATCGTTTGGAGGAACCCTCCGAGTTTGGAGGGAATGAGGAGTTTATTCCTAGGGAAGAGGAAGTAGGTCTGGTTAACGATGTTGAGCAGATTGACTTGGTCTTACCACAGTCCTCTGAATTTGGAGGGGATGAGGGCTTATTGCTGGGGAAGAGAGAGAAGAGGAAGTTGACCACCTTGTCATTGAGGGTGGGGTGGATGATGGTTTCGTGGAACCTTTTGAGTTTGGAGGGGATGAGGAACTAACTGCTCAATGTTTCACCCTTGAGTCTAATGTAAAGGTCGAACCCCCTCTCATGTATTTCCCACTGTTGATCCGCACTGCCTACGTTTTCCTTTTGCGTTCCTATGAGTCTAGAGAACGAGGAGCTCACTGCCCTCTGTATGATGGTCCAATCGAACAATCTCCCACTACTAAGGAGTGGGACGCTGAGATTGATTATTTGCAGTCCTTAATGGACAAGCAAGATAGGAAGTATGTGTGTGAGAGTGAGTCTCTTATTTTGGGGGACCAAGACTTTGTTGAGGAGGAATTAGTTGAGAAACCAAACTTGGCGGATGAGGTTTTGGTAGAAGAGTCGGAGTCGACGGTAGTGGAACATATTGATTTTCTTGGTGTTGATGATTACGATTTTGTTTATCTTCCTTCCCTCGCGAATTATGTCCACAACTCGAAAATTAATTTGGGTTTACGTGAGCACTTAGAGGCACTTCAATTTCTTAAAACAATTCGGCAATTGCTTTACTCGAAGTATCTTTTCTTGTGGTCTGGCCGAGTTCAATTTTTAGTGCAAAGCTTAGCGTGGGGTGGTCCATTCATGGGATTCATCTTTGTGGATTTGATTAATTTTCAGATTCCACGTTTCAAAAAAATCTCTCTCTCTCTATTAAAAAAAAAAACAAAAAAAACAAAAAAAACAAAAAAACTTTTTATTTCTTTTTCATTTTATTTACCGTTGCGTGCGGATTTCTTTTGTTTTTTTTATGGTCCGGTATAGCCACCTAATTTCTAGCCTTAAATTTGTGTATCTGGGTTTCTAACAATCTTATTGCCGTGTCTCGGATAGTCATAAAAGACGATTGACTCTGATTTCTTTAAGGAAAAACCTTGAGTGATTTAACCTGTTGAGTCATGACTTACCCGGGATTGTTATGATGACCTTCTCTACACAAATTTAAGTGAGATAATTAGGGAGAAAAGTCGTACCCGTGCCTTTCACGTGACGAAAGTGGTGGATTTTAATGTTTTGCAGAGTCTCTAGTAGCGTTTTTTTTTCTTTTTTTTTTCTTCTTTTGTTTAGTGTCTTGCGGACTAACACATGCAGGTTGATTTGTCCAAGTTGGGGGGTCGCTGCTCCACTTACTTCTAACTTGTGTTGTTTGCTAGTTCGAGGTGATCTCTTTCCTCTCTCTTTATTTATGTCCTTATCTTTTAGTGTTTGTGCAATCAATGAGGACATTGCTTTATTCAAGTTGGGGGGAGGGATTACTTTGTCACTTGTCTTATTTAAATTTAGAGTCTTAAAAAAAAAAAAAAATTAAAGAATTTGGATGCTCGGGTGTAACTATTCTTGGTTGATGACTGCTAATTCGCACTATAGGGGTTGTTGTGCGAGTCGAAATCTCGATATGATTTCATGGATAGACTTAAGCTCGTGAACATGATGTTTAGGAACCACTTAGTTAGCCCGTATCATCTATAGTCGGATAGCGTTTGGTCATTTGGAAACATGCTCTCACACACACACACTGTTCCACTTAAGTATTTCCCAGTCTCGAGTTTGGTTCATATGCCTTTGATATTGCGGTATGTGTTGACTTATAACTCCTTCCTAAAAGAAAAAAAAAAAAAAAAGAACAAGTTATGTGTGCTGTATTGTTAATGCTTATCCGGGCGTCCATTGAGTAGTAACCGGACAATCGGGGTATGCTCCCACCGTGTTGTTCGCGTCAAAAGATGGATAGACCTTGTGAAAGTATCGCTAAGTTTGGTTAGCCTGGATCTCAATAAAGCATTTTTGACTTGAGCAATTAGGTCCGTAGGGGTCTCTTAAAACCTGGTGCTCTAAGGCCGTTTGGCTTGGGGATAGCCGACCCAAAGCTCGTTAAAGAGTCAACTAGAAAGCCCGAGAGATCCCGCATTGCACGACCACACAAAGAGAAAAAAAAAAAGAAAAGAAAAGAAAAGGGAAGGAGTGTGCTTAAAGAAATATTGGGCTATCAATGGTGTGTGAACTATTCTTGAGGATTGGCGAAGTTCTATATGTGGTTTTTCCATACATGCATGCCTTTGAAAATTCTCTATCCGATCGTAGGTGAGAGGATTAATTTTTGTGCTAAGAGTACTGTGAAGTTCACTTGTTTAACTTTGTCCATGGACGGAATATCTTGCCTTTGACTTGCCTGACAGTCATTGTAGTATTTCAAGAAGCTATTGATTGGGTTGAGTTGCATTCAAATGTCTGAGTCCTTTGTGTTTTGTGGGTGATCACTGCTGAAAACCCTCACGAGACTTCACTCGTCCTACCGGGGCCGCCCGGGGGTTTAAAAGATCTATCATTTTATTTATTTGTTTTACTCTTTTCGTTGCTCGGGACTAGTAACGCTCAAGTTGGGGGGTGTGATAGGCGCGCAATATCACAGATATAAGCGCCTAAGTAGGGCGTATTAGCGCGTTAGAGGCGCGATTTATCCGATTTTCCACTTGATGCGGTGTTGTCTTTTGTTTTTGGTTATTTTGTAGGGAACAGGCCAAAAGAGCGTATAAAGTGGACGCGTGACGGTCGAGCGTGTTGGAAACCGGTGGGACCCAAGAAGGGAGAGCAAACAAGCTTGGAAAAGCATTTTAAAGGTGTCTGTATCGATACAGGACTTCTCCTGTATCGATACCGGAGTGCACATACGGGAACAGAAGCTACTGGTATCGATACAAGACTTCTCCTGTATCGATACCGAGTGCATTAAAACCAGCCGTTTGACTTTGGTCACGTGTTTGACTTCGGGGGCTATTAATACTCCGATTTTAGGTCGAATAAGGGTTCGAACTTTGTTTTAGTTTTGCTTTCAAGTAGTAGCCGATTTTTCCTCTGGAGACTTTTCTTTCCGGAGATTTTCGCATTGAAGTTTTGGTGTTTAGTTCGCAGATTCAGATATTGCTCCGGTAACTTTCTGTTTTATTTTCATTAAATCTTCGTTCGCGGGAGTTTGTCCGCACTTTGCTTCCGAATCGTTGTTTTAATCCATATTCAGTTATTCAAGCATGCTTTATTTCAGAATCTTGTTATTTGTTCAGTTTAATATGAGTGAGTAGTTCATTAGGTATGGTCGCGGGGTGATTAACACGCCGTGGCCAGGGCCGGATCTGTTCTGCTCCTATTTTCTAAATTAACAAAGGAAAAAGCAATTTTAGGTTATTAAAGAGCTTCCGTCAGACGTATCCGGGCATTGTCGGAGCCCATGTAACGCGGGGAATGGGGGACCAAAACTTGTTCTTCGCTGTACATGGGTAAACGGCGACCACAAGGATTCGCATCTTTCGGGGTACCTTTTTCTCTCTAGAATCAAACGTTTTTAGAACACCAAACGGAGCGGAACTGTCTGGGCCTGGTCACTAGTGTTATGAACCCTACGACCGTATATTCTTTTAAACAGTTTAATCAAACCAGTTTTACTCTAGTTTAGTTAATTTTCCCATCAAATCACAAAGGGTGGCTACCTAAGAGCCGTTTCAAAGGTCACAACCCGAGTTTTTAGTTAAGCACTCTCCGCCGTCTCTGTGGATTCGATTCCGGTCTTACCGGGTATTATGCTACACCGGTCTCAGCCCTACGCTTGGGGCAACCCATTAATTTAGGTCTAGGATTTGGTCAAGCAGTTATTAAAATTCAACTTTTTTTCCTTAGATCACAATACCAATTTTGTGTGTTCCCTTCCATCAAACAAACACAACGCCAGTTGTGTGACTTAAGCGTTAGGGAGAGGATTATAAAAAGATACTCCAAAAGGGTGTGGGAGAGAACTAGCTCCTCTCTAGTTCTTTTCTAGTTTGTAATTTTGTGGGCTGGCTCACAACAAATAATCGAAATCGTTAACATTGTAGAACTCAGAGAAAATTTCAACCACACCAAAAATCATGTTGTTCGGATACCGATTCCGATTGATACTTGATTGGAACACATTCAAGGGTAAATAACAAAAAGACCCCCTCATCTATCACTGTTTTACAGGGACACCCCCTCATCTATAAAACTCAGCACTAACACCCCTTCATCTATGAACCGTTAGCAGGGACACCCCCTCCGTGTCATTTCCGTCCATTACGATATATTTAAGACACATACCCTCTCATTTTGGAGGGAAATTTCCCTCCACTCTTGCTTCCATATAACAGCCGTCCAAACCCAGGTTTTGAGCAAAAGCCAATCTTCCTCCTCTTCCCTCTCTTTTGCTTTCTCTCTCTCTCTCTCTCCTTTCTCCTTTTCCCACAGTACTGAATTGTGGTAAACAATTCAGTAAACAAATGCTATTAATCATGCAATTGTATACTGAAATAGCATTTGTTTACTGAATTGTTTAGCATATTCATGTATTGTGGGAAAAGGATGAGAGAGAGAGAGAGAGAGAGAGAGAAGAGAGAGAGAGAGAGAGAGAGAGAGAGAGAGAGGAGGAAGATAGAATTTTGCCCAAAATCTACATTTGGACGGCTGTTATATGGAAGCAAGGGTGGAGGGAAATTTTTCTCTCCAAAATGAGAGGGTATATATGTCTTAAATATGTTGTAATCCATTTTTCATCCAAAAAATGGACGAAAATAACGTGGAGGGGGTGTCCCTGCTAACGATTCGTAAATGAAAGGGTGTGCGTGCTGAGTTTTATAGATGAGGGGGTGTCCCTGCAAAACAGTGATAGATGAGGGGGTGTTTTTGCTATTTACCCCACATTCAAACACTCACAAATGGTTTGAATATATGTTGAACAACATATCCGTTTTCAATATAAATATGTACCGATCAAGTATCAAACTGTATCATATCAACGTGGCTTTTGGTGTGGTTGAAATTCTAAACGACATCTAAAACATCTAAAATATGAACGGTTGCAATTCGGACAACAGTTATAAAAAAATAAAATAAATACACAAAATAGAGAGATAAAGCTAAACCGGGGAGTGGGGAGGATCCTGTTCCCTGAGATCGACCTATTCTATCAATCTTGCATAAAGCAGCAGAAGAACAAATAATCTCTCTCTCTCTCTCTCTCTCTCTCTCTCTCTCACACACACACACACACACACACACACACACACATCTGCCTTCTTACAAATATAAAAAGCGAGTTTTTGTATTTATTAAAGTATCGTTATTTTGAAAACAATTCATGGTATTGCCGTTCTTTTCAAACTATTTGCAAAAGTACTGTTGTTTCTACATCTCATTCTCAACCTAAGAACTTTATTCATTTCTCATTTTCAAACTGAGAAGTCTCTCGAAATTTCATCCAACGTGTCATCATCCAACGTGGATAGCTGGCCAGCGTGTCTAAACATACTTCTCATATTCGACCTGAGAAGACTTTATAAATCTCATATTTGACCTGAGAAGTATTTTTAACTTCTCATTTATTGCTGTCAACATACTTCTCGTGTTGGACCTGAAAGTATTTTTAAAATCTCACATTGGACCTGAGAAGTTGTCTTCTGAAGCCTTTAAACATCCCAACCAAAGCCTAAGCCTTCCTAACCTGAAGCAAAGAGACAGAATGCGAACAGGCTTCCTCACCGATCTTGCTCTCCCTCTGTTCCATCTCTTGGTACCTCTCTCTCTCTCTGATGCGGCTCAGTTGGGGAATGGGTTGGAGTGATTTAGGGTTAGGAATTGGAGATATCTGGTCGTTTACTGGGCTGGTGTGTTTTATGTGGAATGTTACTTGCAGTTTAATGTCTTCAATTACTGTAGGATTTTGAAGATGCAATAGGAATCTACCCTGAGTAGTGTAACTAGCCATTCAGTTTCTACGGACGGGTATTTTGTTTTGTGTGTTCACATCCTCTTCGGTAACCACAGTTAGGGTGGTGGTTTGTTTAAATTCATGTAACCATGTTTGTTTGAATCTATGATTTCATGTTCTATGCTTCAAGGGCCGTTAAGCCTATGAAGTATTGTTTTTAGATTTGTAATCTGTTCATGTGGGTTGCTTGCAGTTTTTAATGAAGTATCGTTGTTAAGTTTAATTGTAGTAATATTTTTGGTTCTCTTATATTACCAAAATTAAGACCACACAAGCCGGAAAAGCCAACCTATATTAAATCAGAATTTTTCATAGATGACAGAGAAATTCATACAACCACTGCACATAACATGTTTTATTAGTAACGATTATACATAATACACTAGCAAGCCGTAAGTCTTAAGACAACAATTTGATGTCACACATAACTGGGAAGTTACATCTAGATAAGCACATTACACCTTGAAGATTCATCTCCAACTGTAACTTGTCGTGGTTTAGCTAACTAAAGCGAGCATCAATCTTCATGTGCTCCACCTTATAAACAGTCAATTCCTCCTTTATGGGAAGAAACATGTCCTTAAGATGGGATGAAGGTACTTATTTTTATTATCGTTATTTTAAAAAAAAAACAATATACTTTTGACAATTGAAAAGCTTGCCTTTTCGATATGACTTTCACAATTCAATTGTTAAATTTTGTCGAGAAAAATAATCATGCCGAAATTATGTTAATCAGAGAGAATTTACTATTGTTTCGAAATAAATTTATATTTAGGGATAGTGAGGTCATAATTTTGATTATCAAAATGAGTGAAAAAAAAATTACTGTAACAAAGACCTCGTTACTCCCGTTTCCAACTCCCTATCTATCACCGTGATTAAGTAGGCTAATTGACCATTGAAATCATTGAATGGTAAAGTCATCTTTACTACAGCCAAGACCAGAGGCTCCCTGCCCTCGTGCAAATCCGAAGTGATCAAGTCAGCAACAATCTTGACAAAACAGGTAAAGGTGTGTTTCGTAACCACGATTTCAGAAGACGTGTTTTGTAAACAGGCTTTTAGTATTCTGGTTTTCCCAGGTCAATTATAAGTATAGAAAGCGTGTTTATAAGCCACGCTTTCAAAAAGCGTGATTGGTAAACACGCTTTCAAGTCGGATTAAGATTAATATAATTTTTTGGTTAATCCATCTTACCCAACGATGAAAGCGAGAAAAGGAAACACGTTTTCACGTACTCTGAGAATAAAGTTAAAAAACGAGCATTTTAATTAATAAAGTTTTAAAAAAAAATTTAAACCAGTTAGTCAACCGTAAGAATGAGAGTTAAAAATACTTCTCAGGTCCAATACGAGAAGTATGTTGACATCAATAAATGAAAAATTAAAATGCTTTTCAGGCCGAATATGAGACTTTATAGAGTCTTCTCAGGTCAAATATGAGAAGTATGTGTCGACACGCTGACCAATCATCCACGCAGGGCCGGCCCTGAGGGCAGGCTGGGTAGGCTCGGGTCTGGGGCCCACCAAAAATAGCCCATTTTTAGGGCCCGAATTAGGTATATATATATGTTCAAAACAAGTAATAAATAAATAATGTTGTGTTATAAGAAATAGAGAAGCATTTGGCATAGTGGGAAGGCTTGTGTGTTTCTTGGTAAATGTCAGGGTTCAATTCCCACAGGCCCTTCTTTTCTTTTTCTACCTTCTCTTCCATTTTCTTTTTCCTTACCATAATTAGTTTTTCTTTTCTACCTTCTCTTCCTTTATTTTTTCTTACCATGAGTCAGTTTCTATCTTCTCTTCCTTATTTTTTTCTCCCTTCTTACCATATATGAGTCAGTTCCTCTTTTTTTTTTTACCATAGTCAGTTTTCCTTTTCTACGTTCTCTTCCTTTACATATGCTTCCACTACACCCTTATCATTTGTCGACTTTTTAAAAAGAATTGCATGTGTCGTAATTAGGGGAAAAAATAAATAAAACACTTCATGCGTATTCATAAAATGTTCGCATCAATTTGCCCATTTTAATTGATTTTCTAATTCTTGCAATACGAATTGATAACTATAACTGAAAACTATTTTCTACTAACATGAAGACATGAATTACAAAAAAAAATAAAATATGGAACACGGTATTTATCATTTGAAATAAATGTTGGTTATTTAATTATTTTTTTCTCTTTAAAAACATAGACATAGGGCCCTGATTTACATTGCCGTCTGGGGCCGCAAAAATTTCAAGGCCGGGCCTGCATCCATGTTGGACAATGACATGCCGGATGAAATCCTGAGAGACTTTTGAACTTAAAAATAAGAAGTCAAATAAAGTCCGTGTTGAGAATAAGAAGTAGATGGTATTTTTACGAATAATTTGAAAAGACGGAATTCCATGAATTGTTTTCAAAACAACGGTACTTTAATAAAACAGAAAATTGGTCTAAAGGCCAAGTTTGAGACTTTAAAAGGTGTTTAGTTCAGCCTAACTTATTTTAATACTTTCAATACATTGATGTGAAATTTTTGAGGGCGTAAGAATAATACTAGAAAAAATATCCTTAATGATAAAAAAAAAAATGCAAAAAAAAGGGCGGTCTAGCCCCAGCCCGTAACTTTTCTGCCGTATGCCGTAACTTTTCCATTTGCTGTTGACACCCCTTTTAAAGTGACAACATGCATTTCCTAACCCGTCTCTCTCTCTCTGCGTGGGTTGCCCCTTTACTTTTGAGATTGTGTTCAATTTTGAAGTTCAATTTGAGGGGGTTAGGCTCTTTGTGGTAGGTTATAGTGGAATTAGGAATTTTGGGTTTAAGCATTTATGGTGCATATTCCAATTATAGGGTTTTAGTTGTTTAGGAATTTTCATAGGGTACCCTAGAATTTTAGGTACTTTTATAGATACCCTAAGGTTTAGTTTAGGCACTTTCATTAGGTTTGAGAATTTAGGCATTTTCATAGGGTTTGAGGGGTTTAGACACTTTCATGGGTTAGAAGGGCCATTTTTTGAATGTATAGGGCTCCGTTCGGTTGTATTTTTCTAAAACGTGTTTTGGGCTAAAAAGCCCAAAAATTGTGTTTGGTTCAATGTTCAAAAAATAAGCTATGAGATCAAATTATGGAATCATTTCCCAGCTATCCTCCAAGAGAGAGAGAGAGGGGGGAGAGGAGAGAGAATCAGGCTGAAATCAAACTCGAGAGAAGGCTCCAACAACAATGGCCGATCCTACTTTGATTGAAGCCGACTTGTCCTCATGGGAAATCATCAACCCTCCTCCTCCTCCTCCTTTGACGACGACAAAATCGAAACCTACTCCTTCAACGATGAAGAAGAAGATGATGAACAAGAACGACATCTTTGTGCTTGATTCAGTACCACCCGACGTCGTACGTATCGATGCCGGCGATGTGAAACGATTGGTAAGGCGACTGTAATCGATGATTGAACGAGATGGGTCCTGCGTCTGTATGTGGAATTTATCATACAACCGGAAAGGAAGAGCTCACTGATGATTGGAGACATCTACACCAGTTTAGTCTTCTCTATCTCCATTTTGGCAAGAAAAATGGGCTTTGGCTAGCGGCATGAGGCAACAACAACCAGCAGTCTCGCCATCTTCTTCTGCATCTTCTTCTTCTGTATCACACGCGCCGCTAGTAGATCTCACTCGCCGGCACGCGCCTCCTTTGTCCGGCGCGTGCGGCGTCCCCGGAGATCCAACGGCGACGTATCTTGCACCAATCTTCTCGACTCGACGTCGGCTACACTATGGATGTCTCAAAACGATTTTAGCACAATTATCCCGACGGTCTATTTTTCCGGCGACCGACGGAGAGAGAGAGAGAGGGGCGTTGGCGATTCGTGGAGATGTAAAAAGCCAAACCCAGATCAGAAAGTTGGGGTTTTTTGGGCGATTTTCCGAGTAAACAGGGGAATCAAGGGAAAATTGAAATGGGTTTGCTGGTTTTGAGGCTAAAATTTTGATATTTTGCAGTGGATACGTGGGATTGCAATTGTGTTGTTGATTTTGGGTCGAAAAAGAAGAGAGGAGCTTCGGTTTCAATGGTGAAATTAAAAATTAAAAATTAAAAAGATAACTAATAGAAAGAACAGAAATTTTGAAAACATTTTTCAGAATACTAAAGCGAACATGAACTATGAGAAGTGTTCAAAGCCATGTTTTTGAGAAATTTTCAGAATTATTGTCCAAAATAAGAAAACGAACGGAGCCTAGGTGATTTGTCTTGTTAACATTAAAGAATTAGTTTGTGTCTTATTTCCGTAATTAACTACTGTACCATGTCTTGTCGAAAAAAAGACTCTTAAAAACAAAAAGCTCAATATAAAGCCGAGAGAGAGAGAGAGAGAGAGAGAGAGAATGGAGGTGCCGGAGGAAGGAAAGAAGAAGAGGGTGGGGGCGGCGGAGTCGCTAGGATGGCTAACGGAGTCAACAATCATGCCGAAGAAACACCGCGCCATCGCCGGCGTTGGTCCCTCCTCCATCTTCGAACTTAAAGCCGAGCTATACAAATCGCAGGAAGACTCCAAACGCTCCAAAGAACTACTCCCCACCGACCACCACCTCGACTTCCAACGCGCCAAGAAGAAGATCTCTTCTCGCGATCCCGTCTCTCTCAAGAACTCAGGCGTCGACGCCCGTGCCCTCAAGTACTAGCTTTTCTCTCTACTCTTTATTCGAATTTGGACAATTAGGGTTGCTTACGATGATTGGACTTGGATATTAGTAGTTGATACACGAGTTTGCTCAGATTAGGGTTTCTTTTTTTATTGGGCAATTCGCGTTTGTTTTGCTATAGTATTTGGGTTCGAACAAGTAGCTTTCGTTTTGCATTTAGAATGGAAATTGAATTTCGAAGACTAGGGTTTGTTTTTCCTATCCAATAAGAACGTATCCAGCCTTTACTCATATTTCTCCAATAGATTTTAGGTAGATTTTATGAAAACATTTTATGGAGAGGTGATAAAATGAAGTTGTTTTCCCAATTGATAAAATGTAGTGATTTTCTTATAGATTTTAGGAGGATTTTATGAGAATCTCATAAAATCACTTTTACATTTTATGTGTTGAGATTGGAGTGTCATAAAATGTGAGATTTTATGTACCTAAAATCTATTGGAGAACAAGGCCTAAAAGTTTTAGTAAAAGCTTCATGTAGGCAACCGCAAATCTAACCACAAATTTGAGCAAAGGCTTCATTAATGGCATGGTTGTAAATTTGAGAGGGAGAAAATGGCCTTCAGATAATTCAAATAATTGTGCGAAAATTTGAAGCTCAATTTGGTATAGGTTTGAATGAGTGGGTTTTAACAATGTAAGGGCTGGAGATGTTCTTGGAATATCGCTTTTGCAATCCTCTGTCGCTCTCAATAACTCCAGCGCCACTTCCTGTGCTCTCAAGTAGGCACTTAATTACACTTGCTTCTGCTTTCTATACTGCATATTCACTTGATTATTGGGTATTGAGGTCAAATTTAGACAATTAGGTTTACTATGCTTCTTTATAACTGATGATTGTGATAGGATGTCTAAAAGCGGAAGTTTAAAGATTTGCTGCAAGATTGAACTTTGGGATGATTACCCTTGGAGATTAGTAGTTGATGCACAAAAATTGTAAAATTAGGGTTTGTTGCTTTCTGCCTAGTGATGTTTGATATATTGCTTATGTGATAGTGGATACAAATTTGAAGGATTAGGGTTTTTGTCCGTCATTATAAAGCTTGTACAATGTGTTTGTTCACTGAGATTTAGAATTGGCCTCTGAAAAGGGAAAAAAGGAGCTTAGGGCTCATTAGCCTCATCTCTTATTAATTGATGCCATGAAATATGCTTAAATAAGGGTTTCTTTCATCCAATCTAGTTCTGTTGATCTAATTCCTGTTACATAGGAAAAAGATAGGGTGATTACCCCATGTCAGTTATTCTGTAGAATTCACATTTGGATAGAATTCACATTTGGACAATTAAGGCTTCGTTTTTTTGTCTGAGAATGTGGTTACTTTCTATATGTATAGAGCTAAATTTACTACTAGAAAGAAGTAAAAAAAGAGAATAATGGTGGGATGATTAGCTGCCGATATTGGTAGTTTATGTAGTGATGTCAATATAATGCCTATGTTTGGGGGAGATTGCATAACAATTCTCTTCTGCATAATCTGCCATTCGTTGTAATTGAATTCAGGTTCGTACAACGGGTTTCTTCTTTCTCTTTTATCCTATCTGATAATGATGATAGGATGCCAATTTGAAGTTAACGTAAACAAAAGAATTATTAGTATTTATACCAATTGCACATGGGGCCTGCTTGTTTGGAGCTTTTGAAGACCATGATGGGGAGGGTGGTGATTTGAGGCTTTGTAGACTTTTGGCAACAAAGAGGGTGCAAGTGGTGCTCGGCACTGAAGGGAGCTTCAGTGTGCGTGAGGGAGCCTTGCGGTGAGTGGAAATTTCCAACATAGGGCAAGGGTCACACCGTCGCAGCATAGGGAAGCTAGGGTTGCAAAGATGCAGTGGTGGCTGCAAGGTTCTAAAACTCGCTAGGCGTTCTCAGGGCGGCCGGACACCTTCTAGCTTCCAGGGCCGAGTACTCGGCGCCTAGTCGGGCAATTAGTCAGGATAGTCGGGATGGTCAGTCTAGTCGGGCTAGTCGGCGAGGGTCCTTCTAGTGTCTAGGCGGCGAGTACTCGGCCTTCTAGACCTTCTTTTAGAACACTGGGTGGCCGGGAAAGGGGTTTGGGGCGGTGGGCTAAGAAGTTGGCGGATGGATGCAGTAGAGCGTGGAAGAGAAAATGGGTACTGGGTAGTGAGTGGCAGATAGGAAGGGATATTTTTCGGACAATTTATATAGAAAGCACCTGAACATTTCCAATGTCTTGCTTTTAAGTTTTTTTCTTTTGCCACTGAAGCTTTATTCTTGCTGAAGGTACAGTTTTTCTTTGTATCGTTCACTGCAAAATATAACTTTGAATTTACGTACCTTTAGGCTTTACATCACTTTGTCAAATCATGCTTTCATGACTGAATTCCAGGGACAAACTCGAGCTAAAAGCAGTCAATGATGGATCAGCCAGTTATGCAGCACTGGAAAGAAAGGCCGAGTTGTATGAGAAGCTGGCAAAGGGAGAGCTTTCAGACGAGGAAGATAAGGAGAAGTATTGTGTTGATTTTTTCAGTAAGAGCCTCACAAAGGATGAATCGCAGGAGGCTCGGGGTCGCAATCCTATTGCTTCAGAATCTGTGTTAGAAGATGAAGCTGGTGAGAATGATGCTTCGATATTAGTTGATACGAAACCAGTGGGGCTTGGTCGGACAGCTGCAACACTAGACAATAATGAGCATAAACGTTTTGTGAGGTAAATTATCCCTGTCTGCTCAGTCCTGGGGATTCATTTTCCTTGTGCAATGTTGTGCTAAGTGGAAGAGTTGCCATCTCAAGACACGAGTCTTGAGTTCGAGATTGTTTTTACAGCTTGGTTTGGTAAAACCCTGTAAATAGGAAGGAATCCAGTTTTTTCCGTTATTAGAATTTTAGTTTGCTTATTTATCTTATTATTCATTGTTTGTTATTATTATTTCCATTATTTAGGATTATTGTTTATTTGGGTTAGGCGGCTTGAATGGCAAGATAGAGTTGTTTACTGGTTATATACTAGCATATGCTGCTATGTGTCTATATGCATTCACAGGGTGCACTATAACAAGGTATCATATCATTGTGATACTTCTCGGAGTTATGATAAATGTGGATACTTCTAGGAGTTATGTTACGTATTGCATGTTGGGAGTCTGTCGGAGCTGTTAATAGACGAGAAGAGAGTTGAGGAAGTTTTATCAGGTGAGAGCGAGGCAGAGAAATAGAGTTAAGTTGCCAGAGAAGCATGCTTAGAGTGTAAGAAGCACAGGAATGAGACCCAAACACATGTGAATGTGGTTGATACGGGCAAGGGACACGGTAACTTTCTGAGGTCAAATGCAGAGACGTTGGGTTACGTTAAAGGATTATCTGTATTTATCTTTATGATCTGTATATTATCTATAACTCGTAACATTTGTGTGAGACATCTCTTTGAATATTTATTTCAAAGATAAGAACATATCCTATATTGGTATGTAGGTACTATCTATGTTAAAAAGAGGCAATATCCCTGTGAAATTGTATAGTACTTCGTCCCAAAATGGATGTCCAAAATCACTACTCACACCTCTCGAAAAATCATCTATATTTTTAAGCTATGATAAATTATATATGCAATATGAAAGATGTTTGATAGATCTTTCTTAGTTTTGTTAAACAAAGTTTTTAAATTCGTAAAAGTATTATAAAATACGAAATATAGATGATTTTATGAGAGGCGTAAATAGTGGTTTTAGACATCCATTTTGGGACGGAGGGAGTATACTTTAAAATCTAATGGCCTGAAGCCCAGAGGCATAAAGTGGTAATTTTTTCAGTCAGCTCTTCTTCGGCGAGCATTTCTTTCGTTCTTTCTTTTTCCATTTGCGGCTAGGGTTCAACCAGACAGTAGATGCATATCTTATGTTTCAGTTTTAGACATTTGTTTCATTTTAACCGTATTACAGTCTGACCCGATTAAGATCTGGTAATTTTAGTAATTTGTCCAAGTTTGCACACAGCACACTTCTGAAGCACAAACATTTCGCTTTGGGCACCACATGCATGTCTGACACTTGTAGTACACTCATGCAGTGATACTCGGGACTTTCTTAATTTCCCAATAAACCTCTGGGGACACACCACTATCACCCTTCACTTCCTGATTGTACCCTTACCAATCACTCTTGCCAAGTCGAGATTGGCACACACACTTCTCTTTCTCATTTTCTTGCTTTTTCTATCCATTTGATGCTTTTGCTAGAATGTTTTTGGGTTCTAGGCAAATTGTTTAGTGAGTGAAACCCTTTGAGCAACATGGCCGCAAGTTTTCAAGCCAAAGTCTGTGTGTGAGTGTGTACACACACGGACACGTGCTCACACAAAGGCTTACTGTTGACAAATGCTATCCTTATTGTGGATGCGGATGTTTTGTTTTGAAATACTTGGAGAAGTTGCATTGTTATATTGGAAAAGGTGGAAATTAAGTTTCCGGAAGAGGGAGGAGAGGGTTGTGGGGATGCTACATTGTAACAACCAGCATAACTGAGATCAAGAGCAAGGAGTCTGATCTGTCACAAATCCATAACTTTTGCATTGATTCTGAGTTGCTTGTTTACTATTGTTTCTATTTCTCGTGCTGCCTTGACTGTTGTACTAAGCTGAAGGCTCATATCATGTTAGTTTTGCTGCTTTTTCCTCAGGGAAGTTCATGAAGAAGCAAATGTAGCAAGAGAGAAAGTTTCGGAGCTCAAACTACGCAGGGAAGAGCAGGCTGCAGCCCGTCGAGAGAAACTAAAGCAGGCCTATCTCCGAAAGCAGCTTGAGAAATTGCAAGCTGCTTCTAAGACACAGCAGACGTGACATCCAAGGTAATACTCCCCATCTTTTATAAGAATACCGCATTTTATGAGTGTAAGTACGTGATAATCTCCTGTTTCTTACTCCTTGATACATTCCTTCCATGACGACAGCATAATTCTTACTTCTTCGGTCCTAGTTTAATTGTCAGTGTCTGGGAAGGTTTTCCATTAATGGGGTCGGCAACTAATACATTTTCATGAATTTAATTTCACAAATCAGAAGGCCTCAAAAAGTGCCCAAGCCCAGTGCCTTTGCTGTTTGAGTTCTTTACAATCTTTTCAAATCTCACCGCCTCATTCTTGTAGGACGAAGTTACCAAAATCATTGAAAAGGGTGTATTTATGTATCTGTGATTCTTTACCATTCTTCTACTACTTATCTGAAATAGGGATTCCGCCCTAATCAATTCTAAATGAGTGAAACACCATTTTAGAAAGAGAGCGGTCAGAGTAAAAAAGGTCAGAGGGAGGGATTTTTCTGCCGACAAGGTAGAACATCCTCATCTCCTGGAGGCAGGATCGGATTGATTTAATGTTTACACAAAAGCAGTGACACATTACGTAATTTGAGGTCATTTTGTGGATTTTGACAACCAAATGCATGTTATCGTTTTGTGGTCATTACTTGGGACACCATGGTCTTCATTCTTTTGGTTTTGTTGGATATCGTTTTGTTTGCATTTGTTCCTTGACTATTGAGTGGTCTATCATGGAGATTTCGTAGAAGTGATGTTTACTATTTACTTATTTCTGTGTGTTTTGGTTTTATGATGTTAATTTTTTTCCTGTTCAAATACATTTGCTGACCCAGGTAACAAGTACGGTGACTGCCAAAAAAGGGCTTGCAAATTGCAACAGTTGGATTGAATTTCACCTTCTAATCTAATACTTTGCAACAGTTGGATCGAATTTCATCTTCTAAAGGCAATGATCTTCGAAGGCAGTCAAGATGACAGCAATGCTCACAAGATCTACTTCTCATCAAAGTCGTCTGTATGGGTGCCCGATGTTCTTTCACTACCTTGCCTTGTTGGTATAATAGGTGCCTCAACAATGTCAAAATACTAGACCATTTGAAGTCCCAATATCGTTTGTACTCACTCTTGCTCGGTGATTCCCTCAATTTTTTCACATTCTCTAGAAAATTTCGGCCTTCCTTTTCTCTTCTTCTTACCACCCCTTTTTTGCTTCTACTTGTGTGTTTTACCGGTTTACCCCTCCCTTGATTGACGACAGATCAGCTTCTAAGGCTTTATGATATCTACGTCTTTATCGTTAACAAAATTTATTCGATAGTTACAATTCCAAACCAGTACTATCGGTGGTATTCACTTTACATTCTGTGTTGCTGCAACGATGTGTTTGGTATTTGACTGGATGTGGCTGCATCAATGTATGGTCGAGGCATGCGTAAGTGGTTCCGAAGGCCCGGTAACCACCAGTTGTCAGGTGAAAGGTATCTCACTAGTATAGTGGTGAGGGTTCATCTGGTTTTCTTCCCTCTGGCTCTCTGCACTCTGTTGCACCAGCAATAAATGTGGTGACATTCATTTCCTGTTACTTGTAAACTTGACGTGGCTTTTGTAAATTTGGGAAAAAAGTAAAGGTATAATATTCTCAGTTCCTATTGTGTGTATGAAGAGACCTTCATGTTGCTTTAGGTCAATTGTACAGTATGAACTGTTACATATTCATGCCAATAGACACACACAGGAAATTGCAGATTATTGAATTGAGTTCCTGAGGTTTGCTTGTAGAATAAACTATTCCTCTTGATGAGTTTGCCCATGTGATGATATATGAAGCACCGACATTCCTAAGTGTTCACTATGTAAAAGTATACTATAATTTTTAAATAAAAAAAGTATTTCCGTGCACAATTTTTTAATCTCTATGCTAAATTAAAGAACTCAATTAGATCTTGTGCAAAGAAATTGGAAAAAAAAAAATGCACGAAAAAGTACTTTATTTTTTATTCACAAATTGCACGGAAGGCGATGGAGTAAAGGGATCCCGACCCTAAAAAATGCAATTTTTCGTAGAGATTTCTTAAAAAGGGACGGAGAAGTATAACTTTAACGTCAGGGAGATGGAATGGGGCTAGTGGATTTCAAAACCAGCACCTGATTAACCAAGATAGAAACAGACAGGAAAATTCCATAAATTTGAGGAAAGACTAATTTTGTTTCAGTATCACACAAGAGGATTGAAAAGATCTTTGTTCAGTTGCAAAGAAAAGAGTACTATTTGGAAGCTGTGACGGGGAAGCCGATTCCATGGCGTTGAGTAGGGAATACCACAAACAACATGCTGCAAATCACCCCAATTCCAATCGGCAACGACGCGAGCACCTCTTGAGCCTCATCTGACGGCATTGGATACAAGCAGTTCACAACATTCTGATCAAACAGAGCAACAGCTGAAAAAACCAATATAGACATGAAAGCATGCATGAAATCAATGAATTTCAGCCGGTAAGTTGCAGCATCTTCGGGTGGAAGAGTCTCTGACCCATCAATGACCCACAACCCGTGGATTGTGGCGAATCCGTAACAAATGTTCCCCTTTTTGTCCTTGAAGCTATCTGTGAAGCTCAGTAATATACAAGACAACCCACATAGAGCGATCAGGCCAACGGTCAAGGACCGGCTGGCCGAATCGCACTCTCCTTCGTTTGTGAAAATTGGGGAGAGAAGTTGGAAAGCGAGAACTGATCCGGTCGGTAACAGGTTGGCTAAATGAGCTGTGCTTTGAAATGTCTGGCTAATGGCCTTTTGTATTAGGGTTTTCTTCTCTTCGAACTCGGGTATGGATTTCTCTTCCAAGAGGGGGAGGTTTTGTTCCTCATCATTTTCTACCTTTATCTCCATTTTTTTTCGTTCTTCCAATCACTATTTTGAGATTGTAAAATGGCAGTTTTTTGGTCATGGGTTTGGCGAAATTTATAGAGAGGTGGAAAGTGATGAATTGAGTGGGATTAAAGGGAGGGAAAGGTGGCTAATGACAAGCCTTGCAAGTAACAGAAACCTTAACAGAAATCACATGTGTCCTCTACCTGGATTTCAGAAAGGAAAGAAACTTTTGCATTCATCTTTTGGTGTTGAAAATGGAAATTCAGTTACGATCACGAGTTGCATCTTTTTCTTGTGCAAAGTTTTGTGACCGTTAAGGGACTTGTTTACAAGTTAGTAAGTTACTAATATTTGTGAGAGAGAGAGGGTGTTTTAACGGCAAGTCATGCTTATGACAAGTTTCGTGTTTTTTAGATGGTCAGGGTGTTCGGGCCAACTTACGCACCTCGACTAGTTCCATCTCCGGTCCGGTCAAAGGCAGACCATTCACGCTACGACTAGGGGATTCACAAGAAATTGCTTTCTTGCAATCTGATCCCCAAGAATCGAACCCTGATTAATTATGGAGGGATCAAATCCACCAATCAACCAGACTAATTCTTAGCTAGGGCTTTTTAACAAGTTTCTTTGTGAATGTTTGCGTGGTTCTTTCTTGCATGTGCCATGCCGAATTCTTTTTCTTTTCGGTTTTCTTGCATGTGTGCCACGTTTTGTTTTGCTGCGTTAGCTTTTCATTCCTAGCTTTACTAATGATTTGGATAATTTCAGCTGTTTTGTATTTTGTCAGCTTTTAGTGAATATTTTTTTTCCCATTGAGATGGATGATTGTTCCAAAAAAATATAACGTAAATCTAACAAAAATTCAAAAAAGACGAACGAAAATATCAAACCTTACCAATAATTTAGCAAGAATGGGACACCCATGGGACACAGTTTTATTGGATTTAATTTGGTCACAATGGGTGAAGCCAAATACTATTTCATATTCGTTATAATGAAAAATGCAGGTTCTCTCTCTCTCTTCTCTCTCTCTCTCTCTCTCTCTCTCTCTCTCTCTGACTGATCGAGTGTTTTCCGCATATTCGTCACCATACTGCGATACCAATGGCACAAAGTTTAATTTAATTGTATTAACGAAGGAGGATTGATCATGTGGATTCTGGGCTTCAAAAAAAAAACCAAGGTCCTCGCTTAGATCAATGGTCCGGTACTAGATCTAGTCTTTCTGGTAGACAAGCTACCTAAGGTTGATAGTTCAAGGTCGAATATTGTCGATCAACCAATTAATGTGGAAGACACACTCCCCCACCACCATAGCATCATGACACTTGTTTGCCGAATCTTTGGGTAACTTTGCTTGGAATAATCCTTGTTATACAACGTTTGACATAACTTCAACGTTGTAACTAGATGTTGCGAGCAAGGGAGGGATTCATTGGGTTGGACTTTGGTTTTATGTTCTGGCCGGATTGTAACCTTTGTTGGCAAATCCTTAGCTCAACCCAAGTTCCTAGATTTTTGGAAGTGCGGATATGGTATCTTGCCAGCTCCACCTATGGAACGTTTTCCGTCATATCACACCACACCACAATTTGCAGGCGATCACCTATACCGAAACCGACTAAAATCCCACCACGTGTGGCTTTTGTTAGGAGAGTATGTTTAGCCCCAAAATAAAATCCTAAAAACATGAATAACAACAATCAACATATCCAAAGATTCAAGTTAGAGGTTGAATAGGCGATAAAAACATGAGTTAGGGTCGTAATTGTTGAAACTAAGAAGTTCAAGGGGGTCAGAGTGTAATTTTAATATTTGAAATTCTGGAGGGATGCTGCCGACCATTCGTGCGGGATTGAGGACTGTCTAGATGGCCTAGGCCAAGACGAGAGCACGGCGCCGATTTCATTCGGGTTTCGTGAAACCCTCGACATGGGGGCATAACGTATGATCCATAAACTAATTTTAAGATATTCTGACACATAGTATACATACTTAGAATTAATGGGCAAAGAGGTTTCTACATTGAATTTGGAAGATTTGGCAAAATCTTGGGTTTTGGCGAAAATGGAGTGCAGGTCCGGTTGGTCTTAGTTGGAATTTGTGGTGGCTTGGGGCTCTTTAGGACTCCTCTAGATGATTTTGACATATATTCCTTTGTAATATCAACTTCAATAAAATTTCAGCTTTATTCTTGAACTACGTTTGACCTGATTTCTCCTGAGACCGGAGATACGTAGGCAGCCAGAGATACATAGGGAAACCCAAGGCTGCGTTCGGTCAAAATCCACTTTTTGTTAAATGTCTCTTCAATGAAGTTGTTATTAGAGAGAGTATTATTTTTCTTCTTCTCATTATTTTCACAAGGCTTTATTCACTCGTTTGTTTTCAAAGAATTTGTTTCGAGTCTTTTCTCCTCTAAAATCGCAAACCAAGTCACATATATATATATATATATATGGATGACGATCTATTGAGGACTCCCTCAAACAAAAATTCCGTGCGGACCTCACCATTTTTCGACTTTCCGGATCAAATTTTGACGATCCGAATCGCTCAATGTTTTTAAAATGCATTTTCCAGGGTCCACGCGGAAAATCTTCAAAAAAAAAATACCCGGAAGGGCTTGATCGGATAACAAAAACTGATCCGATCAAGCCCTTCCGGTATTTTTTTGAAGATTTTCGCGTGGACCCAAAAATGCATTTTAAAAATTGAGCGATTCAATCGTCAAAAATTGATCCGAATGGTGAGGTCCACGCGGAATTATCTAAGGAGTCCTCGATAGATCGTCATCATATATATATATATATATATACTCTGAAGTTTCTATGAGGGCTCCTCACAAAAAAAATGCGGGAAAACAGTTGTTAGCCGTTGGATCGCGTGAAGGGCATAGGATCCAACGGCCTACAACTGTTTTCCCGCACTTTTTTTGTGAGGGAGCCCTCATAGGATATGTTCTGTATATATATATATATAGGAGGAGCTTCTAATGAGGACCTCACCATGAGGACTTCACCATCCGGACCAAATTTTCATGATCCGAACCGTTAGATGTTTTTAAAATGCATTTTTAAGGGTCCAAGCGGAAAATCTTCAAAAAAAAATACGCGGAAGGGCTTGATCCACACAGTTTTTGTTAAAAACGCTATATATAGCGTTTTTAACAAAAACTGTGTGGATCAAGTCCTTCCGGGTATTTTTTTTTAAAGATTTTCCGCGTGGACCTTGGAAAATGCATTTTAAAAACATTGAGCGGTTCGGATCGTCAAAATTTGGTCCGGAAACACAAAAAAGGGGCAGGTCCGCATAGAACTTCCAATGAGGGAGTCCTCATTAGAAGCTTACTGTATATATATATATATATATAGAGCCCCCTTCCTACCCAAACCTTAAATTACGGACCTACCGTCCAGACTTCACTTTCCGGACCAAATTTCGACGATCCGAACAGTTAGGTATTAGTGTTTTTGTGAAAAACTGCTCCGATCAAGCCCTTCCGGGTATTTTTTTTTGCCGAATCTTTGCGTTGGACCTTGAAAACACCTTTTAAACACATCTAAAGGTTCGGATTTTCAAAAAAGAATTGGGAAGGTGGAGGTCCGGAACTTAACAGAATCCGGGAGTTTGGAGTTGAAGTTTTGTGTATATATATAAAGAGTAACTATCTAATCCGGGAATCCCGGATCCGGGACTCCACCTTCCCGATATTTTTTTGAAAATCTAAGCCGTCCAATGTGTTCAAAAGGTGTTTTCAAGGGTCCACGCGAGAAATCTTCAAAAAAAAAAATACCGAGAAGGGCTTGATCCAAGCAGTTTTTCACAAAACTGTACAGCTCGAATTTCCCAAAAATAATTTTTAAAAGCATCAAAACACCGAAAAACCTCCCATCCGGGATCCTTGATTGGATCCGTGGCGTATATATAAAACTAGGTCTTTTGACCTGAGAAAATCTTTTTTTCCAAATACTTGAATTGTCTTCAAATTATTCGAGGGGTTCACTTGGCACACCTCAACTCTTTGTCAGAGGGCGACTCTGAGTTATTTTTATTTCCAAAGAATTAGCCCATGTCTCAACTCTAAAAACTGTATTTTATAATCACGTTGATTTAAAAATTATTTGGATCACTTCAAATTATTTCCACTTCAAATAATTCTAGAAAGGACAAACGTGCCACAAGATAGCTCAGGTCACTTGTACCCCAAAAAAAAAACCTTTAATTGTTAGAAAGGACAAACGTGCCACATGAAGATAGCTCAGGTCACTTATCTTCATGAAGATAG
>CM029272.1:22654412-23036912 GCA_016920895.1 Vaccinium myrtillus
GAAGATTCGAGGTGGCTACAAGGTATAAAAACATCTCCAACTGCCTAGGCATCTCTTCATCATTGAACTACTAAGCATTTATGCTAAGTTTCCACTAAGGTATTTTTGGTACTTCCGGTATTCTTAGACTACAACTTATCAAATCTATTGACATCAATTGATTTGACAACTTGTACTCCAAGAATACCAAAAATATCGAAAATACCATAGTGGAAACTCAGCATTAATCACACATACAAAACCACATCAACTTAAATACAAATAGTCACATACCCATACGTAAAGCAAGTAGAAACAAAGAAAAGGAGGACCTTGGAACCCCTTTCCAATGGTGGCTCCAGAAACATCAACCAAAGTTCCCTTCCTATGGCTCTTGGAGGAGTGATGGAAACTTACAAAGTTACAAGCATACAAACAGTCCAAGGAAGAGGAGCTGACCTCGGAGCCCTTGGCTATGTTCCAGGGACTCTTAAATGCATGTGCAGGAGGACATTCCCCCATTCCCATGTATTTAGTTATGACATATGGGAATTAGAAAATCCTACAATTGAACACACAAATGCACCCGACACTTGCACAGTTACACCCTTGTCCATCTAATGTAGCTTTGGACACACGAATGCACCCGGCACTTGCACCCTAGTCCATGTAATGTAGCCCCTTGCAAAATGCTTGTTCCAAAAGCATAGAGATGAAAATAACCACGTTAAAAAACAAACATATCCTACAAAAAAACACAGGCATGGAAAAGGAAGAGGACTGATCTTTGGCCCCTCACCAATGGAGCTCCCGGAAACAGCAACCAAGTGCCCTTTAAGAACCCCTCAACCACAGGCTAGGTTTAAACGCAGGAAGAGTTACATTACCTTTACATGTCTTTATCTCTACAAATGTTCTGACCGTCAGAGACATTACACAACACAATCTAAAAGCTGAAGGCACCCAAAACTGAGCCAGAGAGTATAAATTTTGGTATTAACCAGTAGTAGTAGTAATTTCACTACATAACTCATGAAAAATCAACTATGGGCAGCTCCAGCCCTTACACAAGTCTTGACTAACACTGAAAAACTGCCACAAAAAAACAGTCCACTCCTCGTCACACTTGATTTTTTAATCAAACTAAGGGAAACCATTTTTCTACTCGAATTTTTTTGAAGGCTACTTGAAGATTTTCTACCCGCTACGGTATGTAAGTTATGTCCTCATGACTATGTTCAGTTGTTGTTGTTGTTATGAAACTAATTGATCCACCAAAAAGAAAAAAGTTATGAAACTAATTGTACAGAGAAAAGGGAGAAAGCTAAATCACATATTCAAGTGGTTTTCCTTACCAAGCAGAGCATAAAGGAACAATTCACAAAATCATATGACCCAAATTTTGCCATTCTTCGAGGGAAAAGAAACAGAAGGCGACACGAATCGTAGAAGCTAAATTTACTTTGCTCAACAAAAAGGGGAATAATTTTCACTTCCCGAAACAGCAGTAGCCTTTGAACTTGAAGTGCATTGGCACATCAAGAAAACTTATTGCATCGGTCTCCCTAAAGACTATTGTTCTTCGATACAAAAAGAATATGCTAAATAATTAGAAACAAAATTTGTAAGGTAAAACAGATCGAAGGCATACACCCTAGATGCAGTACAAACATCATGCGTTACAACAAATCATCTTGCAGCAAAAATTAAACGGAACCTTCTTATATGTCGCTGGGGTCAGAAATCTCCTGTAATTTGAAAAGGCAAATCAAGTTACTTAGGACAAAATTCGAGGAAATCTGGGTACAAAGAAATTACAAAAGAGATAAATGGAATCTGGTAAAGGAAGCGAATGTTTTTACCTTATTTTCAAGTACTACTCCATCTGGTATTTCTAATTTTACCCCAGGTTTTGCAGTGATGGTGACTTTGCCCTTCAAAGAAACACATAAGACGTCAAAGAAGCAACTCTGAAAATCAAATCATGACTAAATACTGTAACTTGATTGAGGATTCGTTACGATTATATGCATCCTTCAATATGCCTCACTAGTTAAGCTAGTATCAGAATTATGTCACCAGTCATGCATGTATGATCTTAATTTTAAGATTTCAATTAAGTTACCATATCAACGAACATGCATTCGACATATTGCACACATGGCCATCAAATTTATGTTCAAATGAAAACTTACAATGGACAGATTCCCTGTCTTTCCCCCACAACAAATGGACAAGTCCCAAACTAGAAAAGGTCAGGTTTTTTTTATGAAATAATGAATAGTTTCGGGAAATTAAAAATCATTAAAAGCCTTTTGGGATAAGAGAACCTATTATGCCACGAATATGTAATCTATTAGCAACAGAAGGGAACTGGACAGTTGGTAAGTCCCACAGTACATCACGACCATCTAGGTTAAGATGTGACAGTCTGAATCCTATCAAAAAAAAGAAAGAAAAAAAAAGAAGGGGGAGCATCCCTTAATGCTTCTTTAATATAACTATTTACTTATCCAAAAAAAAAAAATGAATCCTATCCACATGCTTTCGAGGGTTTGTCTTCCCCTTGGTGAAGGACAAGTAATACCCAGAGAAGAACTATGAAAACAAGGCTGAGCGTTGATACCTTGAGGGTTATGCCAGTTCCAAACCAAACATCACCCATCACCTTCAAGCTATCAAGCTCAATGATGCTAGGAATTGACTTGAAACGACTCCGGAAGTCACTAAGCTGACAATGAAGAAGACAGAGAAAAATTAAACACCACAATGATAGAATATAAGGCGCAAAACTTGCTCATGTATTTTTACCTTTTCAAATTCAGGTCCAAGTTCAATACAAGGATTCAAAGAATTTGTTCTAGCACTGTTTCGGATCAAAAAGCCTTCAGCATAGCTGTACAGATCTGACTGCATTACAAAGCAATTGCAGTAATTAAGCGTAAAAAGCCTTGAACTAGAAACCAAAAGCACATAAATATAACAAAGACAAGACTCCTGCCTGAGGCTAACCTGGAAAATAAATAAATCTGATGTTGACATCATTGGTTGGAAGCGAGAATGTGGAACATTTAAGCCAATGGCACGATCAAAGGACTGTATGTAATATATAGGAGAATCGGAATCATTATTTGACAGTGGAGTATCCAAGGAAGATTTTATGGCATCAACGTGAAGTATTGCTGAAATAACTTCTCTTTCTTGCAAAACAATTTTGTCACCATTCAATTTCGTTGAGCTTAATCATGTCGCCTCAACAAAAGAAAGAGCCTTGTACCTTTGAAAGTGGATAATTTTCAACATTCTGTCCATTAGTTTCAACAAGCCTTTTCACAACCTTCAGATTCATCCACCTATAAAAAATAGCATTTGAGATAGATGTCAAGTATGTTTGATGCGAAGGAACAATTAAACAAGAAAACAGATTTCACTTACAGGTTACCCGTGTCAACAAGTTTGGACTTCTCCAGAGACTTGAATTTATTTACCCAGGACTAACACAGAGGAGGACAGTCAGTTAGCCAACATACAAAATGATTGATAATCTTAGGGGGAAACATCTCCCACATAAAACCCAACATAAAAATGGCGATAACGTAAAAAACCAAGGGTGGTTGGGAGCAACTGAATCCTGTCTTACATGTTTGCCAGGAATCTGTGCAATTTCTGAGAGCTGCATTCATACAATGACAAGAACAACATCAGCCAAGGTTTCAAAGAAAAATTAGAGAACTAAGTCACCAGATGTTAGAGACTACTTGACCACCCTTTAACCCCATTGTCCTTACTAAGTTACTACCAATAAAGAGACCTACATATCCCAGTTTATAAATCTGGCCAATGTTTAGAAGGAATTTGATCTGTCAGCATGTCTACATTCAGCCCAAAATAAAATACAAATAAACTAGAAATGTAAGATGAGCAAACTTCAGATTAGAACCGCAGTTTGCCCAAAAGACAGCCTTTCTAACTGTTTGATTCAAGCCATAATGGATCCTTTTTTTTTTTTTCGGTGATATGTGTGCAGGCCATTAAGTGCTTTCAGAAAATTCCAAATAATCTGTCCAGATGGCAGCCTTTCCACGTTTCCTCTAATGAGCAGGGAGGAATCAATGTTCTTTTTCTAGTTGTTTGATCATCTCTAATCAAGCAGAAATCTGTTAGTATATTAAAATGTATTGTCCGTAAAGTCGAGAATTATCAACTGAATACAATTTTGCAGTCAGAGGCACATTAGTAGCAACAAGTCTATGGTACCTTGCCGATCAAAAAAAAAAAAAAAAAATCTATGTACCTCTGCACAGTATTGGATCCTGTTCTGTATCAGATGATTTAAAATTTCTGAAACATCCAATTAAGGAGCGCAATAACAAAGATGATTCACTCATCAGTCATCACCATATATATATTCTATAAAAACAACGTTTTCTCAGCAACAGTAACAATACTCCCATAAAAGTCAACGAGGATACTTGAGTCAATTAGTGCTCCCAGGTTATCGTACTTCACCACAAGGATATACTCCTTACCCTGGAAAACAAGTCGAAGAATTTTTTTTACATGCGAATCCCATTAAAAAAAAATTAACATACTTAGAAGTCTTGTCCATTCCCATTGAGAGGAGTAAGAAGTGAAATGGCAAGATTGGATCACAAACAGCATAAAATGTTTACCTGCAATAATAATGACTCTAGTGTACCACTGCTCTTCAATGAAAGGAACAGCTCTCGGTGATCAAAAAGATCCCTTCATATTTGCATCAAAGTAAATTAGGAGAGCAAATGAGATAGTGCAAATCTATGATGCCAAGTGGAATCATACAAGAAGAGATTAGTCATCCAAAACTAGTCCAAAGGTGACTCCCAAAGAAATTGATTTAATTTAGTAAGACATACTGTAATTTATCTATATTCCAAAATAAATAGAAAAGAGGCAATTGGTCAGGAAAAGGAGAAGGGAATGGGAGCACTCTCATTGGATCTCAAGCAATAGGAGCAAAGTGAGAAAAAAAGATAGGAGCAAAAGAAAGTACATTTACTAGCAATCATTCAAGAACGGTACGATTGCTCCTAACCCACTACATTCAGTCCATCCTCTCAAAATGGTTTTAGGAGGAACTCATTCGCAGCACTTGCAAACCATAGGGAAAGACAACATCAAATTTCATTACAATTCAATTACGTCTCACCAAGTCCCTCTCAAGTTCACCACGAAATTAAGTGCTATGCTCAAGGAATAGAGAGAGAACATGTCATAATGCGAAGAGCGACATACGATTCATCCTCGCTGTCCTTTCCTCTTGTGACTTGGTGACTTCGGCTCTATATAAAGCAAAATAGGTAGTTTTAGTATAGTTTCAGTTCAAAATCTAGAAACAGTGAAATTCAAACACGTAAACAAACAAAAACATCTGTTAAATTACAAACCTGGCAGAGTGGAAGAATGTCAACATTTTCCAGGGAAAATTTCTCCACTGCCTTCATTGAATAGTTACAACAATTAGGTTCTACAAACATCTCAGGTAAAGAACTCAAAATACTGATGGGAAAATCAGTCACCTTCATGGTGCCATCATGTGTTCTGATTGTGTTCATCAAAATCAAGGGAACATTGCATCCATGCTTAGAATTGATAGACTGCAAATAACCAATGGTTTTCACAAAGCCATTGCATATTTGAAAAACAGTATGCAATAAGAAAGACCAAAAGCCAACCTTAATTTGATTAATAATCATGTCCAGATATGTGACACCATTGCAAACTTCAGTGGCAGACCTGCAATTGACAAATAGAAGTAAAACAATGAAAACCTGGGCATTTGTTGCCTAGAAAACATCAGTAATACAACAGAGGCTCCATTCTTTTTGCTTAAACAATCAACATTTCCAGGGAATCTTGGGTATATGTATATACCTGGGTCCACTAAAACCCATTTTTGTCCCCAAAGCACCATTGAGCTTTATCACAGCAAGCTTGTCCAAAAGCTGCTTGGTTTCAACAGGATCTGCATTGATAAAATATCGTAGAAAGCCTCATCATAAAAGCACTAAAGTAATACGTAAAGAATCAATCTAGAGCCGAGACCAAGATAGCAGATTCATGAACAAAAAGCAACGCTTTAAGACAAACCAGAGCAAATCATTACCATCTGAAGTGAGAGCTAAGCTTTCATAAGGAATAACCAAGTCATCATCCTTCGAACTGCTCATCATGCTTTGCTTTAAATTTTCGGATTCCTCTCTGCAGTGCCCATTTCATCGACATGAAACACAAAATGGGAATTTATTTCAGCAGAAACTCAAGGGAAAAAATTAAGCTTAGAATGTCTCCAAATAATTTCAAAAACACAACAACTGAAATAAAACTTCTGTGAACAAAAAGTTGCAAATATTTGAAAGCTCAGTACAAAATCAGATGGGCATTAGTAAGATGTAAATTCAGCAAAGCATACAAGGTTAGCCTTGAAAGGATATCTGCAACAATTTCAATAGTGGAGAACAAAAGTAAATGTTAGTGGGGGAGGTCATCTTTCTTTCTGGGGCTTAATATAGCAATCAAACCGATGCAACAAGGTCTTTACGACGGTGGGTGTTCGGCCTAGTTAACATCATTCCAGAGCAATCTTACATTGTTCCCCTACTTGAGTGGAGTCCTGGCTGGATCCAGACGTTAGGAAAAAGCCCAGGGTTAGGTTGAACTGAGGCCCAACTCATTTAGAGTTTTTACCCCAGGCAGAAACAGCAGCAAAACTAAGACGATACATAACATTAACGCAACCCTATCTGCTAACTGCTGCCCATTGGGCTCTTGTTAAGGTGGAGATATTGCCAATAATTTTACAATCCCAATGCCCATTTCACTTGTTTCAAGACACTTTTATACAAAGCGCTACATTTATTACACATGCATCGCTGGTAAATATTAACTGTTGGGCAGTGGTTAGAATCCGGTAATGTCATATACTAAAGCTGATGGGAACACTATATATTTAAATATTGAGGAAAAAAAAGAATTCATATAACTCCTGACAATCAAAAAACTATGACCCAATATAACAAGACCGGTAGTCATGTAGTGCAATTTCAGTTTTCGGATAATGATAATAGCAGTTACAAATGCTACAAGCATGCATTGATGCATATGATACGCCACATAGTAGCTTAACAATCCCAAATCATAATCCACGTTAATAAACAGCCTATGACATACACAATATATACTAACGTACTAAAACAATAACAATGGCGCAGTACCCATTTTCAGTTTTCGTAAGCCTCAATTGCTTAGTGCCCCTTTCCTCAACCTTCTTCTGCTCCACCAGAAAAGTCTTGGTAATCAAATTACAAAACAAATACACAAACTTCACTGAATCATTTGCCGGGATTGGATAAGTAATCCTCTTATAAATATCCCACGGCGTGTTCGAATTCACCAACCCAACAATTGGAATCTGCAGCTTCTCAGCCTCAAAAATAACCGAAGATTTCCTCTCAGTGTCCATAATCACAACACAGTCTGGCGGCTGGGTGGATCCCAGATGGAGCTTCTTATTCCGTGACCTGAATTCAGGACAGACGCAGGATTAGAGCGACCAGCGGGCGAGCATTGTAAACTTCTTTTGAACATATGGAAGACCATATCAATTATGCCAATACAAATTGCAATTCAAAAAAGATCTACTGAAACAATGTTCCACATACATATCTATTCTAAAAGAAAAATAATAGAAGCTATTCTTACATCTCCATGTAAAAATTAGAATCCAATTTCATGTTCGACGAGCCTTCACAAAGTAAAATTCATTTTTCAGAAAATTTAGATGGGCGGGCATTAGATTTTAAGTCATTTTTCAGAAAATTTAGATGGGCGGACATTAGATTTTAAGAGAAAACATTGGGTGGACAAAGGAGTATCAAACATTTTACAAACTACTATTACAACTGTTAAGAAAACTTGTAACTTTACCCACATAATTTCACACGTTTACAAAATACTACCATAACTGTAAAGAAACCTTGAAACTTGACCAATATAATTTCACACAATTCACAAAATACTACTATGACTGTAAAGAAAACTTGAACTTGAACATGAACATAATTTCAACATTTCACAAAATACTGCTATAACTTTAAAGAAAACTTGAAACTTGAGTATAATGGTGCGTTTGATGAGAGAGATAATGGTCCATCCTTGCCTGAATTTCTTGGGGCTGCCGCTGTTGGTTAAGAATCCGCCAAGCTTCCACGAGGAGTCGGCGCCGCAGCCAATTCGCTTGGTCATCTGGTCCACAATTTCGTCGCAAAGGGAGTTGGTGTTGACGAAGAGGAACTTGGCGTTCTGTCGAGCGAGGTTGGAGATGAAGTGGCAGGCGTTGCGTATGCAGATTAGGGTTTTGTCGGAGTCGATTATGGTCATGCCGTTGCGGGAGCCGTAGGTGTAGATCTTGAAGTGGTGGGCGGCCACTTGCTTACCCAAGTGGGCGTTTGTGCTCAGGAGCTTTTGGATGACGGCTGAGTGTATCGTCATTGTTCTTCTTGGTCGGAGCGAGAAATTTTGTGGGTTTTGGGAGGGTTTGGTTCAGTGATAAACAATCATTGATATCAAAGTGTTGTTTTCTGCTGGTGATTGTATGAATATGTGAAGGTTTGTTGTGTGCGCATAGAGATATATGTTATTCTATATACGTAGATGGGGATGGGTAGTGGAGGGTGGCGATGGAGAGTGACGGCGGCGCAGGGCGGAATGTAGCCTGTACGTACAGAGTACAAATTCCTGCCGCTTCGATTGATAACGTGGGCCTCTTCAAGTGGACCTTTTTTTTATGGTCGATGGGCCCACCATGAAATAAAGCCTCAAAGCAATGTTAAGGTCGAAAAATCATTTGGTGGTTTTGGAAATGTGGTGCTCCAACTCTCATCCCATACTTATGTTGAGCCCTAGAAAATATGGTGGATAATAGTAATAGGAGTACCAGAGCCGGTTCATGGGCAAATCCCAAGAAGTCTGCGCTTTAGGCCCCCAAAAAATATAAAAATTTAGAGCCTCCAATTATTTAGTACACCTACAAGTATATATTGGGCTCAAATAATTTTGTGTAAGTCCTCCATACCAAAAAATGGCCCAATTCGAATTTAGGGCCTAATATGAAGTAGATAAGAGTTTTTTTTATTATCTAATGGGTGTCTGATTGGAGCCTTGATTAGAGTTTTGTGCTCATGTTTATTTTTGGATAAATATAGGTTTGCATTTTGGGATGGTAAATATTTTGTAATGGTTCTTATTAG
Source organism: Vaccinium myrtillus (assembly GCA_016920895.1). Classification (NCBI taxonomy): domain Eukaryota; kingdom Viridiplantae; phylum Streptophyta; class Magnoliopsida; order Ericales; family Ericaceae; genus Vaccinium; species Vaccinium myrtillus. The sequence continues at coordinate 22,663,679 of CM029272.1, forward strand.
ACTAATTTTTGTATGCAAAATATAGGGTGGTATCTAACAAAAAATTAATTTTTAATGATGAATTTTCTAATTATATGCTATATACTTTTTAATAAGTCAATAGAAATATTTTGTGAATCTTAGTAAGCCGAAACTCGGCTAGATCATACAAAAAAATGTGAATTATATATTATATACTTTTTAATAAATCAATATAACTATAGTAATTAGATATAGAAAAAAAATCGAAAAAAATTAGCTACATTACTACAAAAATCTTAAACCATTACAGTTAAATGGTGTCATGAAACACAAAAGAAACTGTCATCTTTGGAGGTGACATTAAAACTTTAGATTCGTTATGACAGTCAACAAACTTCATTGAAATATATGAGATAGCGGTGTAAATCTGTCATCTTTGAAATAAGATGACAGTGTAAACTTGTTATCTTTACATTAAACGATGACAGTTTTAAACTGGCGTCTTATCTATCCTCCATTCTATAAAAAAAAAATTCAATTCTAGTTCGAACACGTGTCTCTCGTGTGGCCGTCCTCACATGACCGCTCAGTGGAGCTCATGTGGCACCCCCGTGGCGCTTATGTGGCGCCTACGTAGCACTTGTGTGGTGAGCTAATATTTGCTTGCCCCAGGACTCCAACTCAAGACCTTGATTTCCTCGCGCGCACGCATGTTACCAACTGAGCTAGCACGCTTGTTGTTGACAAAAGACCAACAAAAATATTTATACTATATTTTCGAAAAAATTTAAGCTGGGCACTTTTTATGTCAGTTTTAGATTTAATATAAGATGACAGTTTAAACTGTCATCTTATACATTTAATGACACTTTTTGACAGTCATATTTTATGATCAACTTCAATGTCAGTTGTAATTAAAACTGACATTAAAAGACTTAGTTTCAATGTCGCTTTTAAGGAAAACTAACATTAAAAGGCTTTCTGTATGGGCTTCTGGAAGCGCATTCTTTTAATGTCAGTTCTAAGAAAAAATTTACATTAAAAAAAGAGATAATGATGTCACTTTTATTCTAAACCGTCATCTTATATCGCAAAGATGTCAGTTTTTAAGATAGACTAACATCAAAACTTTACCCTCATATTTTCGATGACAGTTTTACAAAAAGTGTCATTGTTTCAATTTTTGGTGTGTCACATTTAACCATTTTTGTAGTAGTGCTAGATTATACAAAAAAAAAAAAAAAAAAGGACGAAACTCAGAGATGTGCAATCGATTTGGAGGAAACTTTTGTTTCCACCAGCGGTGGAAATAATTTAAACTTTATGGGTTGAGATGGGTCCAACCCATATCATCCCATAATATAATACGGGTGGGTTGAATTGGGTTATAAGTGAACGGATATGGTCGGGTTCATCGGTTAGGTTGCAAATCGCCCCCTCTATTATGGCATTTTATCAACTTTGCTCCTAAGAAATGGAAGTTTAAAAAATTGCACTTGGAGTTGGTAATACTTGCGCTTAAGAGTTTTCGAATCTGAGATCTTAGAAGAGAGAGAAACCTGAGTTCCGGACTTGGGAGTTAAAAACTCAGTGAGACATTAACCACACCAATTTTCATATCAATAAATAAGATTTTTCAATCCTCACCAACCATCGGATGTGGGATAATAATTAGTTTCCAAAGATGATTAATTTTTTCTGAAATTACCTTTTCCATGTAAAGATGCATGGATTTTCTTCATGAAGGCCAATTCCTATACCAACCGGCAACTGCAAAGACAAAATCACTAATTCAACACATTTAAGACTGATGATCGATCAATTGCTATATTTGATGTAATTATCTAATTAATAAGACAAACAGTTTTGCAGATTTTGGTTAAATGCAGTTGCATACATTGAACCACACCATGTGACTACGAATTGAGGAGGAGTGACCTACTTCATATATGTGATTCCCCAGGTGAGGAGTGGATTGAACCTCCACTATTCTTTGCGAGCAAACTACTATACTCGTTTTTTGTTTTGGGATCAGCAAATAAATTTTATTGAAAACCCTACAAGGGTACATGAGGGTTGAAGAAAGCCATAACCGAACACATGTGTAAGGTATAGGCAAAGCAAATTCCAGTGACGTACTGAAATTAAAAGTAGGAAAAAAGATAGAAGGATATAACAATGCAACAAGATCATACAGTGAATCCTCCAAAAGAAAACAATGATCATCAGTCGCTTGATTAGCACCAGAATCAGAAGCATAGTCAGCATCAGAAACGTGACAGTTTTGTTCAAATCCAACTTCGAATCCTCAACTTTGCATAAGAAAGCTCAATAAATAGCAGCGAAATCAAATTCAAAAACCGAATACCAGCATCAGAAATCAAGAAATCCCGATAGCTACCACAATCCAAAGCCATGAAGCAGAATAAACTAAGGTACTATCATGACATAAAGGTCAGAGAATCACAACCTCAATGATCGAAGTATAAACTGCAATATGCTTCAGTAGAAAGATGGTAAAAGATGCCCAAAGATACACTTCCAGCAGCAAAGATAATCAGCAACAGTCAGAATTCTTCACATTGATCAGCAACATTAAGAATTGTACCCTTAGATCTTAATCCTTCTAATACCTCCCAAGCATCTCTTGAAATCCTCAATAGAATAATCTTTGACGTTGAATTTCCCTTTGATCCAAAAAGCCATTCTAGTCTTTGATAGGTCTATGACCTCCTCCAACTCCCACACCTTGTTATTGAAAACTGCTTCATTTCTAGATGTCCAGATGGTCCAAGCCACTGCATAAAAGCTTGCAATCCAGCACCATTGAGTATTCTCGTTACAGAACTCAGGAGGAAGATCTCAACTGCTCATGACACTGGAAACCAAATGAGTATTCTTTTCTTAGCATAATGATTACAGTGTTTTGCAATGAGTTATGAGGATTGTAGCTCTTCATTTAGAGGTGTCAAACGGGCCGGGTTGGCACGAGCATGACACTACACGACACATTTAAATGTGGCACGACACGGTTTTAGATGGGCACGGCACGGAACTGGGTCGGGCACGGCACGACACTGCACAGTCTAGATGGGCATGGCACGGAAGTGGGCTAGACGCGGCATGGCACGGGACACGGCCCATGGCACGACACAACAAATACTAATTTTTAATCTAACAAAAAATTAATTTTTAATGATGAATTTTCTAATTATATGTTATACACTTTTTAATAAGTCAATAGAAATATTTTGTGAATCTTAATAAGCCGAAACTCAGCTAGATTATACAAAAAATTGTGAATTATGTCATATACTTTTTAATAAATAAATATAACTATAGTTATTAGATATACAAAAAAAAAAAAATCGACAAAAATTGGCTAGATTATACAAAAAAAAAAAACGACGAAACTCAGAGATGTGTCGGCAAGGGCACGACACGATTACAAAATGGCACGGCATGACGTGACACGATTAAGTAAATGGGCCGGCACGACACGACATGGTTTAGTAAACAGGTCGGCACGGCACGAAGCACGATTGGCACCAAATTAAATGGGCCATACCGGCACAGCACGGCCCGTTTGACACCTCTATTTCATTCATAGCTATTAGTTTAGTCAATTGGATCTTTTCTAACCAGCTTGTTTTACTAACTTTTGATTTTTGATTGTTCAGTTGGTTGCTTCAAAAGGAGTTGAATTTGAGTGTGGGATAATTGAGGCAGAGATCTCTTTTGTAATTGAGAAAATTGGATGACTGCAGGAAAAAGGTGAACTTTTTCTTGTTGATATCACAGTACTCCTAACAAAGCTTAACAACAGTAAACTTGATATGTGGATAGAATTTGGAAAGATGTTTTTCTGTAACTAAGGACGATGGATCCTGACTGGCTCATTGCGTTGGAAGTTATTACTATTCTGACTACTTGTTTTCATGGGAAGGAGGCCGTCGCGGCCTATAGCCATGTACTAGCTGTAGTCATTGCTACACTGCTTGTGACAGTCGATCAGTCATTGGGTCCGGATTTCGTTGGCTTGAAAATTTGGAAGTTAGGTACGGATGAAGTTATGAAGAGGAATGAAGGGCGATTGCAGAAAGAAAACTGGAGGAAATAGTTGGAATAAAAGTTGACAGTCTTGCTCTCATTATGCTAGACGAAGGTACATGCTTGGACATTGTAGTGGATAAGCGGGTAGTGGATAAGCGGACTATACCCTATTCGCATGTGGCTTGAAGACCGCCAATTATGATATTTTCTGTCACCAATTGTCACAACAGCTCACGTATTAAGAAATAGGCAGAATAATGTAGATAGCGCTACTCAACAGGCTGGCTTCCTCACTTGCTACCTCATCTCGCACATTGAGAGCGAACAAAGTGAACCGCAATTGGTTTTTAAACACGCTAGACACAGTGTATATATGCATAATGCATCTACTCAATATGGATTTAGGTCTTGCTGGTATGTGTTAGAGTGAAGTCTCCCCTTAAAATACATAAGCATGAATATACGTAGAATAAGAAATGCATGATTCTGGAGTGAGGTTGGAAAAGTGAGATGCGCCATGTAAATGGTGGTCATGTTGTTGGTTCTGTAGTTGCAATTCTTTAATGAACCGTGGTGGCCAGCGATGGAGAAATAATAGTTGTGATTTTCAAATACATCTATGAGGGATCAGTCTCTTACATAGGTTTAATTGTATCTAACCCTTTCACATTCTACTAAGCTTCATAAGCCTATTTGTTGCTGTTCTGAAATCTTGAAAAAATGTTTCCGTCTATAATAGTTGTATTTAATCACGTATACCCTTCAATATTTTTTGCATCATAGCCCTTGTTTCCCATATGATGCCACTTACTCAGTTACATTAGTTTACCACTAGTTTCTTTGTTGTTTGGAACTTCTATATATAGTTTTTATCTGCTATCAAATCTTTAAACCTACTTTTCTTCTTTGTCTTAGGCCAAGACTTTGGAATCAAATGTTGAAATGACCGGACAAGAGTTAGAGAATCCAAATGAAGTGGAAGTTGAGTTCAAGCGAAGGCTTGGTCAGTTGACTAATCATTTGATTCAGAAATAGGCCCAGGTCAGTTTACTGACCTGTCGATATATTACTCCTAAGCCAAGCTGGAAAAGCAAGTCTTACTTAAACATCGATACATTACTGACCGTCTTTCATATGCAGAGCAGCTAAGAATGGAGGATGCCTGGAGTGAATGGCTGCACTTCCTAATGGCGAATGAAGGTGACTCGGTGAACATCACAATGCCAAGTCATACAATGGAGAAGGTACTCTAGTGGGTTCGGATGTTGCAGCCCTCTAGCAACAAGAAATGGTATGACCCGGTCCTAGTTTCAATTGGTCCCTACCACTACGGGAAGCCGGAGCTCCAATCAGTTGAGAAACTCAAATCCCAATTCGCGAAGGAGTTTATGCAAAGATTCGGATTTAATCTAACTGATTTTCTAGCTGTAGTTCAAGAGGCAAGAAAGAGCTACGTTGAGGGCTCAATATACAACTACGAGGACCTGTCATTTGGTAAGATGATGTTTCTCGATGGTTGCTTCATTTTTCAATTTCTTCACTGGACATATATGGAAAAGCTAGAGAGAATGAAGATGAAGAGTCAAAACATACCCATCGTCGGACGTGACTTATTGTTACTTGACAACCAACTCCCTTTAATAGTCCTCAAGCAATTGGGCTATAGTAGTGGCATTGATTTTGTGAGTCAATGACACAATATCAGGCCCAGAGAGAGCTATTTATCAGTTACCATATTGTCGTCCTATAAACAAATGTCGTCATATTTTAGAGATTGCGTGGGTAAACCTTACTGAGGTAGAAGACGTGAGAAGACGTAACTATACTTGGTACTCGCGCCACTCGGCCACGGACTTTCATAGAGTGGGGATACGCTTGAGGCCTAACCAGACGCAACGCTTGAACAACGTAACGTTCTACGCCTGGTGGGCTCGTGGGATGCTGACCCTTCCTCGTGTTTTCATAGATAAAACAACCCTCACTATGTTTTTGAGTTTGGTTGCCCATGAAAACACTTCTGGTTTATCTTCACCGATAACCAATTACTTATGCTTTCTGGATTTGATCATTTCCAATGTCGGCGATGTTAAAGAGTTCAAATATGCAGGTATGTACCATTTCTCTCACTAAAATGCTAGCTATTCTCACGAAAATTGGGTGAATAAGTAGTGGTAGAACCGTAGAAGGTAGTATTTGTGTTTGTCACATTAATTTCTTGAAAAACTCTTACTCTGCCTCTGTAGGTTTCCTCTCAAATTTTCTCAGCAGTGATGAAGAAGCAGCACAAATAATTCGGGAGATAGCTACCGGGTACCGGGTTGATGCCAGAAGATACTGATATTTTTTCCCAAGTGAAGGAAAAAATTGAAAGCTACTACACACAAGCAGGCAGGACCCGGATAGCAACTTGGGTTAGTGAAGTGATGCGGGACTATTTTAGGAGCCCCTAGACCGCCATGACTCTCCTCGTCGGAGTGTTTGTTCCTATCCTGAACTTCATTTAGACATATTTCACCGTCTTCCCACGTCGCTAGAACTCCATCTGGGCTATCTTAAGCACAGGTGCGCTGCTAAAAAGGAATGTTCGATTGCAAATAGTTGTCCTCATCTTTGTTACTTTCAGACAATTGATCGGTTTGTGTGATTTGTGTCTTAGCTGAAATGCGTCAAGACTAGGAAATCAATGACCTCATATCATCGTGGAATTTGCAATGTGAAAATTTGAACTGTATGCTTGCTATTTTGTGCATATTATGTTTGTGTATCTGCTAAGCCCAATGCCTACATAGTTTTTAAACATGTGGGTATTTCTGTGTGTACAGTTGCACACCATGTTTTATTGTATTGTAGAACAAGGACTATATGTGTACATGTATTCAACAAATTGGTGTTCGTATTACATTAATGTCTAATAATATCTAGTTTGTTCTATGTTTCTAATATCTAATTTCTCATTACGGGATTAATCCAGCTCACTACCTGGTGGTACATTTAGTGTTCACTCGTTCAATTAAATTTTCTATATTGACTTGATTTGGACAAATTGGAGACATTCACCCTTGATACTATCATGTGTACGAGAAATGCAATCAGACGTGAATGTCATCGAAAGGTTCTGCATGTCATTATATTTTTGCTGAAAAAAGTGGTTTCTTTTCCCACAGAACCCCGCTAATAAGAGGAAATTATATTGTGACGACAAGCTGAAGACAATATTTGAAGGGAAGGACAAAGTGGGGTTTCTAGACATAGGAAAGTTGATATCCCGCCACTTTGTGAAGCCTAGCTAACTGCTGATGAAGTCTGATTAAGTTCTAGTACTTGAATATCTTGTAAAAAGTAGGTAGGAAGGAGGAAAAACTAACTCTTATTGGTGTTTGAATATCGGTCTGAATTTGTTTGAAAATGTTCGTTTCTAAGAATTTCAAGCTGTTTGATTTCTTTTATCATTAAAGTAGTGGACATCCGTTTTAATGTTGTGTTCGGGATGTTATTGACCACCGGAGTCTTGGTTTCAGAACAAGCGTCTATTGGCTTGTTGTTTGTGCTGTTTTTGCATCCCGTACCTTTGGAGTTTGGCTGTCGAAATTGGCCATGGTATGTTGCAATGAGCACTAGAAAGTCACATAACAAATGAATGCGGTTACGTCATTCTATTTGATTTACCAGTTGACTTCTGAAATCCATGTTTTTGGGGATTTCTTTCCCTAGTCTTTTCACGTCCTCGTCTTTTTTTTTCTCCCCAGAAATACCATGCTAGTTACTTCTTCAGATTGTTTTTAGGCCAGATTATCTTTCCTAATAGTTTGCCCCTCCCCACCCGGGACAGCAGAATCTCGATATTTCACAAATGTTGAGACAAATGAGTGGTGGATTGTGCATTAGAATTATTGTAGGGACAAAGATTCCGAGCCTTGACCATAGAATGTTGATTCTCACAAACCTAGAGTCAACTTTGGGTTTTGCTTTTGAAGTTGCCTCTGGCTCTATTACGTAATTGTCACCATTTGCAAACAAGAAAGAGAGTTAGTTTTTTGTATTACTTGAACAAGGAAGAGTTAGTTTTTGTATTACCAGAAAAGCAGTTAGTTCTTGCAGTACTTGAACATGATAAGTTTTTGTTGGAAAAAAGACCCGCATGCTGCTACTTTTTTCTTTGTTTTTTTTTATCGGCTGACTCATATGCTTAGTTTGTGTTTGCATTATGATGAATACATGAAAGGAATTATTAAGGGAACTTGACAAAACAAGATAAAGGCACAAAAGTGATCCCAGACCTGCAAATCCACTTCTCGCTATATACTAAGAAAACAAGGAAAAGTGCTACAGAAAATATCAAAATGAAAGGATAGAAATTAAAATGATTTGAACACTCATTTTCAGAAGTGTTCAATGCAAAATTGTATGTAAAATGTGAATGGCTTTAATTAACCTAATTCAGCTAAGAAGATGGCGTATCCATTGCTCTACAATGGCAGGAGAACAGAGATACCAGGGTCTCGATGTATCATCAGAGACAACAGGAGAGTGGTATACTCCATCGAAACTAATGTTTACTGCACCTTCTAGATGGGCTGCTACTTCTGGCATGCAGGGGTGTCAAACGGGTCGGGTTGGCACGTGCACGACAGGTTCGAAGGTGGCACGGCACGCCACAAGCATGGCCTAATCCTGGCATGGCACGACACGGCATGGTCTTAGTGGGCACGCGGCACGACACAGGCACGGAAATGAGCGGGCACGACAAGGGAATGGCACGGAAGTTGGCTTGCCACGGCACGACACGACACGACACCGTATTCGACAGGCATGGCACGAGCACGACACGAAGTGGGACGGGGCACCAGTCACGACACGACACGACATTGTTTTAGCACGGCATGGCACGGGCACGAGCACGGAAGTTGGCCTGTTACGGAACGGCATGGAACGAGGACATGCATGGCACGACACGACACGGGCACGGCACGGCACAACAGGAGGCATGGAAAAACCAAAAAAAAGAAAAAGTTATTAAATAAACAAGGAACTGATTAAAGAGAACTGAAAAAATGCACAAAAAAAAAAGTTGATTAAAGACCAAAAATAAAGTGAACATATCATTATATTTTTATTTTTACGTCCCGATATGATAGAAATTATACAAATGATAGAAATTAAATTCTTTTAGAAAAATGATAGAAATTTCAAATTATAGAAATTAAATTATTTTATTAAATTCGATTATAGAAATTATAGAAATTAAATTATGGAAATTATAGAAATTCTTTGATTAAATTCGGTTATAGAAATTAAATTCAATTCCTTTCTATGTCCCGGCGAAATGATAGAAATTAAATTCTTTTAGAAAAATGCCAAAGTAAAAGAATACTAAAAATCAAATATAAAAAAAATTATTTACAAAAATACTAAGTTTATTTAACTAAAATATGTAAAATATGCAGTAAACTTTCTATCAAGGATCCCGCAAGCTGTTAAAAGCCAGACCTCCACTTTCCGGACAAAATTTCGTCGATCCGAACCGTTGGAAGTGTTTAAAACGTGTTTTTAAGGTTCTACGCGAGGATTTGGCAAAAATATTACTACCCGGAAGGGCTTGATCAGAGCAGTTTTTCATGAAACTGTTATATGAAAAATTGCTCCTATCAAACCCTTTTGGGTAGTTTTTTTTTTTTGCCAAACCCTCGCGTTGGACCTTATAAACACGTTTTAAACATATCTAACAGTTCCGATTTTCAAAAAATAGATTAGGTGGCCTTGAAGTGGTGCATTATAGTGTTGAAATGCCACTGGAAGCACTGAATGTGTTCCGATCGTGTGGTTGCCGACATCGGATGATAATTGATTTGGGGGAGAATGATAGTATTGATAAGACGTTAAATCATATCGGTTTAGATCAAACATTCAAGAAAACATGTCTGCACCCACCTTTCAAATTTATACATCGAACTTACTTAGTTATGAACCAAGATATACTGCTATAGTCTAATGTACGTTAGCCACACGATCGCAACACAATTACGACAATCCACACCTATCATCTTGTTTGTCTTGGTGTTTTAATAAATCTCACCAAATTTTGGGTCAATCTGATTTTGAAAGGCCCTTCATCGGGAGATTCGAGACATGGGAATCATTAGTAGGACAAATTTTGATAACTTCGATCAAGCATATAGCGATAATCAATTTACTTAATTTTTGACATAAATGATATAATCCCTCCTAGAAAAAAGATAGATGGTTCCGATTTTTAAAAAATAACTCGAAAGGCCCTTGAGTGATGCATCGTAACTTTACGAGGATTTTGCATACATGTTATGCCATGTACTGCACACACACAAAAACCTTACCTTTTGCTACCACCATTTGTTTCCCGCCCAATTATATTGTGTTTCCCTCCATTTTTCCCCCCTAAATCAAGTGTAGACAAACATATCAGTCTATCACACACACACACACACAGAGAGAGAGAGAGAGAGAGAGAGAGAGAGCACTCTGTTGAAGCATGGATCTCTAGTCAACAGTAGAAGGTAGGCGACCCCAACACCTCCAACCCAGCCACATCCCTACAAGTATGGCTCTCATCTCCCTTTTTTATCATTTTTAATAATAAAAAAATCGTGTATCTATGCTTGTATATACAATAGTCTCCAAACAGCAGACTGAGTCACATATTTGGCTGATTTCTCCTTCATACACTGGGAATTAAGTTTTGGTTCCTTCTTATGATTTAAAGTTCACTCAAAGACCTTTTATTCTGCAGCTGGAATCACTCAAATGTTAAACATTTATGGGAGATTCAAAATAAATACGCAGCAGAAGAATTACTTACCTTCTGCCATGGTGTTTAAGTCTTAGAGAAATCCGGGAACCAAGTTGATGATTTTTGTTCTTGAACAGCGCCAATCATTCAACACAAACAAACACGAACTCTCACTGATTTATTATGGAGAGCAATAGGGAGGATTTCTAATCTATGCTATATAAATTTTTCACATGTAACTTGATGGTAATCACAGGCCTTTATATAGATAGATTGGGACCCTTTCCCAACGGACACACCTCTTCATTTCCTTCCATCAAGGAAATGACAAGGCACCCATTCACCAATAGTTACAACCTTATATGTAAATGGTTACCAAACCTATTCATGAATAGTCACCATATCTATTTATGAATAGTCACAAACCTATTCACGAATAGACACCATATCTATTTATGAATAGTCACAAACCTATTCACGAATAGACACCAAACCTATTCATGAATAGTTACAACTATTTAGGCAATTATTTATTTAAATCTAATACCCATATTTTTATAAATAGGTATACATATTATATATAATAATTAGGATTGGTGTGGCATGTGAGCCACATGAATAAAAATCTAACATTCTCCCACTTGGCTCACATGACAAATCAAACAAAAATTGATGGGTAAAAGATATAAAACATATATGGCCATACAACTACAATTGCCCAAATAATGTTCTTTAGTTGAGTGACTTATCCACGAATCATGGCGGTTGTGTCCTTTAGGCGAACACTTCCTTCCATGTATTACGATGGACAAATCGCTCAAAACTTTATGTGGTATCGTCTTTATGAATAACTTCCAACAACTCATTTGGGTCCAAAAGTCAGAATAAATGTCTCAATAGACAACATGTCTGAAAATACTTTATATGTGCACAAATAAACATGTTACTGTATTGACAAACTCTAAAAGTACAGATTACAAGAAATCAAATCAAAAGTAAGCTAACTAAACCCATATGCTCAACATGCTTCGAAAATACTTTTACAGTGAGCCCTTTTGTCATGGGATCTGCAACCATTAAGTCTGTACTTATATGCTCTATAGTGACTTCTTGTTTCTTAACTCTTTCTCTAACAGCAAGGTAACTTGATGTCAATATGTTTGCTCCGACTTCCACTTTTGTTATTGTTAGAGAAGAAAACCGCAGCAGAATTATCACAAAATATTTTAATGGGCCTTGATATTGAATCCACAATTTGAAGCCCTGTGATAAAATTCTTTAACCATACAGCCTGTGAACTTGCTTTAAAGCACGCTATAAACTCCGCTTCCATGGTAGAGGACGCAACAATTGTCTCCTTAGCGCTTTTCCATGATATTACACCTCCTGCTAGCATAAAGACATATCCTAAAGTAGACTTTCGAGAATCTTGATAACCCGCAAAATCCGAATCCGAATATCCAACCACTTTGAGACAGTCGACATGCTTATAGGTGATCATAAAATTCTTGGTTCCCTGTAAATACCTCATAACCTTTTTAGCAGCCTTCCAATGTTCCATTCTTGGATTGCTTTGGTATCTGCCAAGCATTCCAACAGCAAATGCAATATCTGGCCTTGTGCAGACTAAGGCATGCATCAAGCTACCTACGGCAGATGCATATGGGATGCTTGTCATTTGTTCCTTCTCCAAATCATTTTTCGGACATTGACTCAAACTGAATTTGTCACCCTTCAAAATAGGCGCTGCATTAGGACTACATTCACTCATATTGAATTTCTTTAAAACCTTTTCAATGTAGGCTCTATGAGATAATCCTAACCTCCTTTTAGATCTATCTCTACGAATCTCTATGCCTGTGACATAGGAGGCTTCGCCCATATCCTTCATTTCAAAGTTTTGTGAAAGATACTCTTTAGTATCATGCAACATACCCAAACCATTAGTTGCAAGGAAAATATCATCTACATATAGAACTAAGAAAATATACTTACTCCCACTAATCTTAAGGTATATACATGTATTCACCACATTCTCCGTGTAACCATAAGAAGTAATGACATTGTGAAACTTTAACTACCACTGTCGGGATGCTTGTTTTAGTCCATATATAGATTTTTTAAGTTTGCAAACTAAGTGACTATTGTTATCAGAATAGAAACCTTCAGGTTGTTTAATGTATACTTCTTCTTCAAGATTTCCATTCAAGAATGTTGTTTTGACATCCATCTGATGTAACTCTAAATCAAAGTGAGCCACTAATGCCATAATTATTCTAAATGAATCCTTCTTAGAAACTGGAGAAAAAGTATTATGGAAATCAATACCTTCTCTTTGAGTGAAACCCTTGGCTACAAGTCTGGCCTTATATCATTCAATGTTACCATTTGAGTCTGTTTTGGTCTGATAGACCCACTTACAACCAACTCCTTTGACTCCTTTAGGTAACTCTACAATTTCCCAAACTTGATTCTTAGCCATGGACTCCATCTCTTCCTTCATGGCGTCATACCAATAATTAGAATTTTCTCCATTTATAGCATCGCTAAATGAAATAGGATCATCTTTAGGTCCAACATCATAGTCATACTCCATCAAGTATACCAAATAATCACTAGAAATGGCTGACTTTTTTGCTCTAGAGGATTTTCTTATTTCTATAGTCTCATTTGAATTTGGAGGATTTGTATAATCTGTATTGACTGAAGTTTCTTGAGTTGGAGATTCTTCATTTATTTGTTCATCAAGAATGCCATGTTGGTTATCTTGTAGAACAACTAATCTTTCCTCATTCACAGGCGTACTATCCAAATCTTGTGATTGCTCCCACTCAATCTTTTGAGATTTACTCCCACTACTGTCAATATCCTCAATGAACTTAGCATTTCTAGCCTCAACAATTCTAGGTGTGTGTGATGGACAATAAACTTATAGCCCTTAGATTTGTCTGCGTAGCCAATGAAATATCCACTCACTGTTCTTGGGTCTAGCTTATTTAATTGTGGATTATATACCTTAACCTCAACTAGACAGCCCCATATATGCATATGTCTCAAACTTGGTTTCTATCCTTTCCATAACTCAAACGGAGTTTTGGGAAGTGATTTAGATGGAACCCTATTTAATATATACACTGCTGTCTTTAAGGCTTCACTCCAAAAAAAATTAGGAAGAGTAGAGTTGCTAAGCATACTCCTTACCATATCCATAAGGGTATGATTTCACCTTTCTGCTACACCATTTTGTTGTGGTGTACCTGGCATGGTATACTGAGCAACAATGCCTTCATTCTTCAGAAAATTAGCAAATGGACCCGGTCTTTCTCCCATTTCTGTGTACCTACCATAATATTCTCCACCCCTATCAGATCGGACTATCTTGATTTGTTTTCCTAATTGTTTCTCCACTTCTTTTTTATATTCCTTAAAGCATCAAGTCCTCTGATTTATCAAACAGAAGATAGAGATACATAAATCGAGAATAGTCATCAATGAATGAGATAAAATATCTCTGACCATTTAAACATGGAGTAGAAAATTCACAGATATCTGTGTGAATGATCTCAAGTAGTTCATCACTCCTTTTGGCACCCTTGCTATTCTTGTTGGTATGCTTTCCCTTTATGCAAGCCACACAAGTATCAAAGTTTGAAAAATCTAGAGTCGTGAGAACTCCATCTTTTACCAACCTCTTAATCCGGTCCATGGAGATGTGTCCCAATCTCCTATGCCATAAAATGGAGGATGTCTCATCAATAATGTTACACTTAGTGCCAATGTCAACATGGAGGGTTAAAAGACTTTGTTCAAAAATAGCATCCAAATTTAATTTGTATAAACCACTAACAAGTGAACCAGAACCAACAACTGAAGAATCTTTATGTAAATAAAAATGTGGTCCACTAAATTTAAACTCAAAACCATACGATACTAGTTTAGATACAGAGATCAAATTTTTAGAAAACGATGGAATGTAAAATGTGTTTACAAGATCTTAAACAAAACCACTTTGTAAAACTAGTCTAAAAGTTCCTACAGCTTCGACATGCGAACGCATCCCATTTCCAGAGTAGATGTCTTGTTCACTTCCCGTCAGTTTCCTTAGGCTGAGAAATCCCTGCATGACATTGGCTATGTGAATTGCACTGCCCGAATCAATCCACCAATCATTTTGATGAACATTAACAAAATTAGACTCATAACACACAAGAGACCAAAGATTACCTTTCTTTTTGAGCCAGTCCTTATACTTGGAGCAATCCTTCTTCATATGTCCCTTTTTCTTGCAGAAGAAGCAAGCATCCTTTTTGCCATGACGCTTGAATGTTGATTTCCCATTCTTCTTCCAATTTGGACCATTTTTGCCTTTCTTCACTTGTTCGACTTTCTAAGTAGCAAAATTAGCACTCTCTATTTTCTCATGCTTCAATCTCTCTTCTTCTTGAACACACATGGTAAGAAGTTCATTGATGGACCATTTTTCCTTGTGTGTGTTGTAAGAAACTTTGAATGGCCCAAACTCACAAGGAAGAGAATTGAGTATGAGATGAACAAGGAATGAATCTGAAATTTCAATCTCCAAGGACTTGAGGCGAGCCACGATGTCCCTCATTTCCATAATATGTTCACGCACATTCCTAGAACTATTCTGTTTCATTCCTGATAACTTGTTCATTAGGGTGCTTGCAAGTGCCTTATCAGAGCTAACAAACTGCTCTTCGATAGCCTTCATGTAGTCATTC
Organism: Vaccinium myrtillus; assembly: GCA_016920895.1. Classification (NCBI taxonomy): domain Eukaryota; kingdom Viridiplantae; phylum Streptophyta; class Magnoliopsida; order Ericales; family Ericaceae; genus Vaccinium; species Vaccinium myrtillus. Next base: position 22,679,198 of record CM029272.1, read on the forward strand.
ACCTTGTCACGTGACGGGATTGAGTTTTGAATGCTCGCACTAACATGAGACTTTATAAGCATCAAACTCAAGTGATTAGATCGCTCCCATCGATCATAGGCAACGTTAACTATAGTTGAACTCTCGTTCATGGGTGCTGTTGGTTCATCCTCACGAATTGCCAAATCGAGATCCATACACCCCAATGCCAAAAGGACTTTGTCCTTCCATTCCGAAAAATTGTCACCGCTTAAAAACGGGACATGAGAAGCCTCATTAGACATTAAAGAGGTAGTAACTGCAATTTATAACAAAGAACGCATATATAAATCCATGCTTTGAAGTAATAAACTTAATCTGAATCAACCAATGTCAAATTCAGTAACAAATCTAAATCTCCCTGTGGGTAAAGATTGCAACATGCATTAGACTCGTTAATTATTTAATTATAAGACTAGTAAACAAACACTAAAAGAAAAGATCCCATACCTGTGGGTTAAGGAAATCTAGTCTTTCTAGTGTTTGACTACTATCTTAATCCAATTATGTTTTTCATATAATTACTCCCCTGTGTGGGGTCAAGTAAAGATTCTTAACTACATAATTGCAATATGAAAATGCCAAAGTAAAACTTCATTTGATGTAACATAAGAAGATCATTACTCATCATAACTTTATCTTTGAGATGTTGTGGCTATTCTCAAACAAAATTTTGGCATCATTCATCAAAAGTAAACTAACTTGTTTGGTTCAGTAAAACATGTAATCTAGAAACTCAAATATGCATATATAGTTTAAGGAAACGTACATATGCAATCAGTGAATATGTCTTAACAGAAATTATCATGACAGGCCTTCAAAGAATATGAAACATGCAATTCTTCTAAGTCCTAATTCACTGTGAATCAATAACAATTAAAACAGGAAAAAGAACATGGACAGTCGTGACTTAAATGAATAGATTATGAACCGACAACACTATTCTCGAAAGTCACGATTAATTAAACAAATGTTTCATGATTTTAATGGACGAACCCACTACGAGAGGACCCAAGATCAATTATGACACATTGATAACTAAATTTGTTTCATCTATGTATTGCATACAAATCCACAATTGGAAAAATAATCGGATTTACTTTACAAGAGCATCAATAGTAAAAGTTATGAATTACTGTGATGAAGTAATAAAATATTTTATCAATGAAGGTAAAAACCAATCGACGTCAGTGTTGAAAGGTTACCCACGTCCAGGAGGTCGTGATTAAAACTAACATGCATGAATATAATTCTCAACTAGATGCATGTAGACAATTCTAAGAATCGATTTTCGTAAAAAAGTTCAATGGTGGATAAGTAAATACTAAACACATGACATGAAGGGATGCTCTAATACCAAATGTTAAACATTTATGGGAGATTCAAAATAAATACGCAGCGGAAGAATTACTTATCTTCTGCCATGGTGTTTAAGTCTTAGAGAAATCCGGGAACCGAGTTGATGCTTTTTGTTCTTGAACAGCGCCAATCAATCAACACAAACAAACACAAACTCTCACTGATTTATTATGGAGAGCAATGGGGAGGATTTCTAATCTATGCTATATAAATTTTTCACATGTAACTTGATGGTAATCACAGACCTTTATATAGATAGATTGGGACCCTTTCCCAACGGACACACCTCTTCATTTCCTTCCATCAAGGAAATGACAAAGCACCCATTCACCAATAGTTACAACCTTATATGTGAATAGTTACCAAACCTATCCATGAATAGTCACCATATCTATTTATGAATAGTCACAAACCTATTCACAAATAGACACGAAACCTATTCATGAATAGTTACAACTATTTAGGCAATTATTTATTTAAATCTAATACCCATATTTTTATAAATAGGTAATAATTAGGATTGATGTGGCATGTGAGCCACATGAATAAAAATCTAACATCAAATCCATTGAGAATTTGATTTCCTCTGAATTTTTGAATACTGGTCTGCATGCTGCCAATCTACTCTCGAACAGATTCGTGTAGCCTCAGTATTTGCTTGTTTTCTCACCCTTGGGGTACGAATTTGACTTTGATCCCTTCATAGCTTTTGAGCTTCGTTTCACTATGGAACTTTTGACACTAGAATCACTCCAAAATATACAGAGATCGATTTATGGTGATTTTTTGAAGTCGGGCAATCCTGTGTTCACTCGTTTTTCTACAAACCCCTGTTTTGTGCGATTTTTTAAGGGTATCAAATAGCCTTCAAATATTCTAATTTTTGGACTGATTGCTCTCCTTGGTGACTAGTATGAGTGTGATTTTTTGTGGACATGGGTTCTTTGAAAGAAATGGATCAAATCTAACATGTTTTGGGATCCATGTTTTTCCTCCTTGTGAGTTGTCAACTTTGAAACAAGCCCATTTTCTCCACAGATCATATTTTCGAGCGATTCTTGCTTGAAAAGCTAGAAAAATGACTTATCTTTCAAACCCAACTGGTCTCATATAATTTGATGAAGTTTTGAGGGAGTTATGCCCATTTTTTGATGGCTGATCCAGTTGGGTATCAGCCAGTTGGGTATGGGTTTGGTCATGTATGGACTATAATCCATAGCCACCATGATCAGTTCCAGGGGAAACCTGGTTATGAGAAATTTTCTGTTTGGCAAAGGTGATGCAATTGGGGATCTCAGCTTTTTCTGCTCAAGGAAAAAATAAAATATTACACTTTTCTTGTTGATTTTTATAAATTAATGAATCATTATGGCTAGATATCTGCGCACAACTATGTTCTGGCATTTTCTTGATGTTAAGAATCTGTTGTCATGACTTTGTATTAACATCAGTTGAATTCTCCAACAAATAACTAAATCTAGTTTTGCTTGTGTTTCCAATAATTTTGGTTTTCAAAAGATGCCAGTAGAACAAGTATGCACACTAGTCCATATGCTTGCTTTTTTGCTTTCTATTTTCATTATCTGTTGTTGACAGACATCAATGTTTGTGTCCTTTGTTATGCAGCTTAGCAACTTTGGAAAAATATGTTGGCAAATGTTGAACTTCATGGGAATATATATGCTGCAAAAAAAGGTTGCTTCCTCCTAGATTATTGATCAAAATGTAGTCAATGTCGATATGGCTTGAAATTGGACTAGACAATATTAAACGAAACTCGGCTAGACTATACAATAAAAAATTTCAATGAAATAAATTAATATAGCTTGAAATTTTTCAAAATTAATTAAATAGATTATAAGTTTTGTAATTATATGCTTACATCTCTTGAATGTTTCTCTATGTACACGAAAATCGATAGCACGACACGACGTGGCATTATTTAAAAAGGCACGACACAGCACGACACACGATTAAGTGAACAGGTCGGCACGACACGATTTAAAAAGGCACGACATGACACGATAATAAAAGGCACGGCACGACACGACAAAAAAAGGCACAGCACGACACAATAGGATTAACTCAACTAGCCGGCACGGCACGACACAAATTAATTAATCGGGCACGTCACGACACGACACGGCACGATTTAAAAAGGCACGGCCCGACACGGTACGGTAAAATAAAATGGCCCAGCACGGCATGGCACGGCACGCTACGACACGATGAACTAAATTGGCACGGCATGGCACGGTATGAAGCACGGTTGGCACGGAAGTTGAATGGCAAGGCACAGCACGACACACACGTTTGACACCTACTGGCACGACTCCATCACCCCATACATCTGCCTGACCGCAAACCTGGCACATGATCATATACGAATCAGCACTTCCGGTAAGTTTGTTTTGGAAAGCAAGTAGGCACTTGGCAAAAATAGAAGGAAATGATTTTAGTTTCGTGGACCATGTTTTGGAAAGTAAGTAAACAACAGATGTGAGAAAGGGAGTGAAATTTTCCTTTCCTTCCTTTATGTTTTGATGTGCTATCAATATAATTGAAAAGACAAAGACGATTCCAGATTCTTTCTCACCAAATCACACTAAAAGTGAAGTTTACAAACTTAGAAAGTTTGCTTTCTATATTTTGCATTTTCACAATGTTTCGCATCAATAAATAAACTAAACGTCAACGAGAGTCCTCTTTCCTAATGACTTCTCAGTTCTCACAAAAATCAATAAAACCAAACAAGTGGAGCTGGTGCTTCAAATTCCAGCTTAACCCAAATGACAACCCAGGAGAGTAAGGAAAAATTCACCTATCGGGAGCGAAAGGTCGGGGAAACTGGTGTTGATGTGCTTGTAGCATTCAAAACTGTAGCCTTGGAATTTGGTTCTTCAATGTCTACATGAACTCCAGAATTGGGATTCACATCTGAATCATCAAAGAATTGAGCTCCTTGAATATACCTGCATCATACAGAAATTGCTTAGATACCAGAAAATATAAAAGCATTTGGAACATAATTAACTACATATATCTATATGTATGTATATATATATACACACGTTATAGATCAGACGTATATTCTTTTGGCCAAATGGGATGTCACCATCCCCATTCTACAGAGAATAAGATATCTAGTACTGGCTCAAGATGTCACAGATTTTCACACCATCTTTTTTTTTTTTTGATTGACAAAGAAGTTTTATTAGAACTCGACAAAGGGTACATCGAGACGTCGCCAAATACATAGCATGAGGCCAAGTATAGGCAAGGAGAACATTCAGTGAAATGCTGAAAAGGAAATAAAAATGAAGGAAAAAAAAAACAACCCAACATAACAAACCAGTAGTATCCACAAGGGACACCAAAGGTAACACACCAAGGTCAAGAAAATAACGTGGTGGGGAACAGTATTCATGTAGAAAGACTGGGCTTTTATGGCAGATAGCAAAACTTGAATCATGTACCCTTCGATGGAATATCACCATCTCAAGTTCTTCTATTGGAAAACTTATGGCATGGATCAAATAAGCTAGAATGAGTAATCCACTGAGATTGGCCATCAACAACGATGACAACCTTAAAGCAATTCACAAGTAACCAATAAACAACATTTTTTTTTTTTTGAACAAGTTAGAGCAAATCCAATGCAGTGCTATCCATGGTGCTATAGTCATAATATGAAACCAATTTTAGAACAAAGCAATCCAACGCATAGTCAAATCCAGATGCAAAATGGCACAGATGGATACTTGGTGCTAAATATAGAACCAAAGATGGTTGTAGCCATCCTTGACAGCTCATCATCCAACTGAAAAAGGGAGAGAAATGGACATCGGACTTACCAGGTTGATGCCGGAAAATAATCGGAAAGTGGCCGGATAATTAAAATATGCCGGAATCGTTGCCATTACTGACGAAGATGAAGACGCCGGTGGTGGGTTTGATCGTTGCATCAACCGTCGGAAAAGAAAACATGCCGGAAAACACGATCAGAGGTTGGGTTTCATAGTTTTTTTCCCTTGGGTTTGATCGGCTGCCGATGGTGGATGGTGAAATTGAGTGTTTGTGAGAGAGAGAGAGAGAGATAATTTCATGGGTGAATCGGCCAATCAGATGTTGGGTTGGCCGGCCCTAGGTTTTGCCCCTTTGTCAATTTACAGAGAACCGGAGAAGAGAGAGAGAGAGAGACAATCGTGTTTTGGGAAGAGAAAATGGTAAAGTTAGTGAAGTAATGTGGAAAATTATCCTGTGCAACCACGTCAAGGCCCCATCAGTGTTCCAAACGGCTATATCAACGGCTAAATTAGCACCAACGGCTCTTTTGTTCCAAAATCATTTTTTTTTGTCCCACCCACTATAAATATGAATGCAATGGTGCACCAAATTCTTACAACAATTTGCACCAATTTTGATACCAAAATTATTCCACTCATTATGGCATCATCAAGAGGAAAATCTTTCACTCCCGAGCAAGACGAAGCAATTTGCCGAGCATCGCAACTTCATCTTCATTGGAGGAATCTCCGTCGAAATCTCCCCGCAGTACCCTTTTGCTTAAGTTGCTCATGATATTAGTTTGGAAAGGAAATATAGGAAACCTTGTTCTCCAATAGATTTTAGGTACATAAAATCTCACATTTTATGACACTCCAATCTCAACACATAAAATGTAAAAGTCATTTTATGAGATTTTCATAAAATCCTCCTAAAATCTATAGGAAAACTACTACATTTTATTAGTTGGGAAAACAACTCCATTTTATCACATCTCCATAAAATGCTCATTTTATGAGATTTTCATAAAATCTACCTAAAATCTATTGGAGAACAAGGCCGAAATATATTGCAGATGAGAGTGGTGTGGCCATTGATGACAAGTTTAATTGTGTATTTATAGAAAAATTTGGGTAGAATGTTAGATGAAAAGGTTAGGTGAGAAAATTAGGTGTGAAAATTAGGTTAGAAAGTTAGATGACAAAGTTAGGTGAGAAAATATATGGGTAGAATGTTAGTTGAAACAGTGGAGGACAAAAAAAAAAACGTAATTAAAAAACAATTCGGAAAGGGGTTAAAAAACGGGGTTGAAAATAACGTACATAGTTGAATGAGGTTGAAAGCGTAATTAAAAATGAGATGGTGGGAAAGTTAGTTAAATTTGAAACTGTTTGGTTCTAAAATAGAACCAAGCATTGGAGACTGAGTTCTATTTTAGCACCAAAAATCACTTTAGACCCAGTGTAGGGTAAATAAAAAATATATGGCAGATTTTAGAAGGGGAGTGCATTCTCTCTCTTCTTCTAGAGGGAGAAGTTCTCAACCCTTTTAAAATCTTAAGTTTTGAATATTCTATTGGGTCACGACATTATATGCATTAGGGCTGTCCAGCAGATCATCCGATCCGCTCAATCCGCCAAATCCGTCCAATCCGATCCGTCCGTTGACCCATCCGTGAATGTTCGGTTCGGTTCCGGATCGGATCCGCTCGATCCGTTCAATAATCCTTCTTAATCTGTCAAATCCGCCCGATCCAATCTGATCCGATCCGATCAGATCCGTAACCGATCCGTGAATGTTCGGTTCGGTTCCGGATCTTAAAAACCATAATCCGCTCTGAGCGGATCGGATAGGATCCGATCCGATCCGTGGACACCCCTAATATGCATGATATATGTACATATTAATTATTAATGGAATCCATGTCCCAGTAGGGATTGATGATACTCCCTTGAGTAAACTTTTAAGTTTCAATTATGTCAAACCCAGCAGGTGGATATTTGTATCCGATATATCAAATAAGTTAAGAGATATGTATCAAGGTATTTTGTAAGATGTTGATTAAATATAATTTGTCAGTAATTTAATTTAATGTGGGGAGATTAATTTAATAACGTGTAACTCGAAATATAATTGAGATAAAGGCGAGAGTGCAATTAGAATTCTTTAGTGGTGTGAATTATAATTTCTGAAATAAGAATATAATTCATGTGGGGTTAGGTTTTCTTATTTACATAAGGAGCCCAAATTTATTTTTCCTCAGGTCCTTGCTCTAGCCCTATAAATATATCGTTATGTTCTCTAGGTCTCACAACAGTCATTCAAAAAATTAGAAGAAAGGCTGTGAGAAAGAGAACAAGTAGACTACGTAGAAGTTCACACTTGACTACGTGATCAAGGTATAAGGGAATATGATAGAAGATATTGAGGTACTGTCAAGCAGAGTTTGTTGCGTACAGTAATCGAGTCTGTTTAGTTCTAAAAAAAAAACAAGTCAACCAGCGTTCGTGTCTATGGATGAGAGGTAAACCCTAATATCGCCTCATAGGGTTTGGTTTTTTTTTTGTTGTCTAATCTGTATGAGTTATTACTGGGTTCTGGGATTCGTTTCCCAACAATCAATACCTTGGATTTGAGGTATAATACCTAGCGGGTCTGTTTGCTGGAAGAACTTGCTTGTGGACGTTGCCACCCGAAATTTTTAAAAAGTGTTTTAGAGTCACCACCCGGGTTTTTTTTTTTTTTTTTTGAAAAAGGATTTAATACCCGAGAAACCGTTAAAATATTTTGGAAAAGAATGACTCTTGTGCCTCTAATTTGGAAAAAGGATTTAGTCTATTGAAGACAAAAAAATTTGGTTTCAAGAGCCAGGTGCCCAGGTTATGAGTGAAGAAGATTTTTAAGGCACCCCGCTCGCGGCCCCGTTTGATACGAGGTTTCATTTTGGAGGGATTCGTAATAAGATGGGATTATGATTGGGATTAATAATGATGTGAGATTGATAATGAGATGGGATTAATAATTTCATGTTTGTTTTGCACCGGAATAAGAGATAGGATTGTTGTGTAACGTGTTTGTTTTACATGGGATAGGATTGGATTATAAGCCTCAATTGCCATTTTTGCCTTCAATCCCTTGGGATAGGATTAACAATACCAACCCCCTTGGGTTGGTGAATCCGGCCAATTGGGGGGTTTCACAGTCCAAGGGATTATCAATCCCATACCCAAAAAACAAACCAAACAAAAGATTAAATGGCCCACCACTTTCACAATCCTAATCCCAACCCTGAAACCTTGTAACAAACATGAATGGTTATGGGATTTTTGTAAAATGTTTTTTCGCTTAACTTTATTCACGAAAATACTGGTAGATAAGGAAAAATAAATGAGGCAGGTAACAATGAACAAATATGAAGCAAAATTAATAAATTACTAAAGAGAAGACGATTACTGAACAAATCAAATCAATACCGTATGGTACTGGACATAACCGTACGACAATCCCCTCTTTTTCTTTTGGTTTTTTTGTAGCAATATTCAGCCCGTTCCGCTAAAAAAAATAGTTTTGTTTTAACTAAAAAACTATCTCATTCCATTAACAAAAAATCACTTAGTTTTTTTGCAAAACTAAAAATCAAAAAAGCCAAAAAACTAGTTAGTGGAACAAGTTAATTTTTTTTGCAAAACTAAACATACAAAAAACTAGTTTAATGGAACAAGTTAGTTTTTTTGCAAAACTAAAAACCAAAAAACTAGTTAGTGGAACAAGTTAGTTTTTTTGCAAAATTAAAACATCCAAAAAAAAAATCAAAAAACCAAAAAAAAAAGCAACTTCACGGGTTGGATTTGAGGACTTGTTCGTTTTGGTTTTCAAGAACCGATTTTTTCAATTATTATTCAATTATTATCCCCATTTTTAAATATTTTTTAAATTTTTCTCTCTATCTCTCTCCAATTATTAATACTTATTTTTTAATTATTACCCCTTTTTCTCCCTCTAATTATTACAAAAATCAAAATTCAAAACTCAAACCAAACACAACCTGAAATTCTTTAAAAACCTTCTCATCGTATTCCTGCGTTGCGTGAAAGAGTTACCGGGAGATGACTCGGCAGTTCACCAGACCATCACTCGACGGCGAAATGGAGCTCGATCTCGATGCCTTTCTGGCTTCACAGAGTACCAGCGACAGCGACGACGACGGCCGTCGGCTCCGTTCAGTCCCTCATCGAACCGTCGATGAAATCCTCAACGACTCCTCTTCCTCCTCCTCCTCCTCACTTCCTTCGTCATTGAATGAGTCCTCCGTCCTTTATCGCCCTCGTTTCTCTTCTGATCAAGAAGAGGTCACCTCTGTAAGTAGCCCTAAAACCCTACCGGACTCCAAATTTCTCGATGACAATTCCGTCGAGTCGAAATCTAAGTTTAGTTGGTCTAACCGGATGCGATCGGCTGAATTCTCTGTCAATTCTTTGTCCTTAGGTCGTGGGGATGCTTTGCGCCCCTTACCGCCGTTGTTTGGAAGCGGCATTAGGTCAACTGTGAAGCCTGGTGCTGCACTTGCTGCTGCTGTGGCGACTTCGCGTTCCATTCCCACTCCACACGCTGCTGCGCTTAAATCCAGAAGAGCCAGCAGCTGCAGCAGTGCTACTCTACTTAATGCCGTCGGCAATCAAGAATTGGATTCAAAAGCTGAAGTTGTTTTGGAAGCTGGTGTTTCCAGTGATGGTTTGGACAGCTTCCCTTCTGAAATTTGTCAGCCGGATGGGAAATTAGTCCAAGAAGAAGATGTGCAGTGGGATAATTATCAATCTGCAGCAGCGGAAGTTGACACCAAGGTGGATGTTACACCTGAAATATCGAGGGAAGGTGATACTACGAGCGAGGTTGGCAGAGTTTTTTCCCTAGAAGCAAGCGTTGTTAATGATTCACAGGAAGTTTCACCAGGCTCCCATATCGATCCACACATCATATCCCTTGTTAACCCTGAAGATAACACTAAAATGTCTGTTTCCAATGACTTTAAAGATGACCAAGTTCCGTCTTCATCATTGGATGAAAATAAAGGTGCTATTTTAGAGTTTGGTGAGGGTACTGAAATTACTGACAACGGGATAGCTTCGAATCCTGGTTCTTACAAGGGAAGCAATATTGGGGAAGAATTGCCAATTGTAATGGTAGAAACATCTGAAATTGACAAGGTGAAGCATCTTTCTAGGGATGGAGTGAGTCTTACAGGAGGAGATGAATCCAGTTCTAGGAATGATTTTATGGACCTGGATGAGGACATAATTAGTCAATGGGAGAGCAAGAGGGGTAATAAAAGGACAGAAAAGAAATCACGCGCTACCTTGAAGCCCCTTGAATTAGCTGAAGAAATTGAAAAGAAACACGCCTTCAGTGGTTTGGATATGGAAAATGATATTGCTGCTCAACCAATGAGGCTTGAAGGTGTACGGAGGGTTCTACTGCCCTGGGATACTTCGATGTTCATGCAAACAACACTATCACTCGGACTGTCTCTTCTCAGGCGTTCAGGCAGGATCAGGGATCCCCTCAAGTCGTGGCGGTTCATCTCAACTATATTGCAGTGGGAATGTCTAAAGGGGTGATTATTGTTGTGCCCAGTAAATACTCTCCTCATTGTGCTGACAACATGGATGCAAAGGTTGCCTGTATATCCTTTTGCTCAAGTCACCCTAATTTTCTTTTTCTTCGTTCTACTTTGATCAGGCTCAGGCACATGAGATTTTGTTTGCATCTCTGAGGCATTGCTCTGAAAAACATATCTTTGATGGCTACACAGTTTTGTGGGTAAATGACTGATGCAGTCTGTTCTTATGCACCTAAGAGAATAATAAAGTTGATTGTTTGACACAGCTAAAAGTTGCGATAAACTTCCCTTCCTTAGTGAGCAGTCTCATCGATCCATCTTAATGGCTCAATTAATGTTTGGGTTTAGTATGTTGAGTTCCTGTTTTATGCACTTTAATAGACTTAGCTATGCTCCTGATAAGCTAAATCTGTGCCAGATGTTGATGCTTGGACTACAAGGGGATAATTCTCATTCTGCAGTAACATCTTTGTGCTTCAATCAGCTAGGAGACATGCTCTTTGCAGGTTATGGTGATGGTCGCATTACTGTTTGGGATATGCAGAAGGGATCCGTCTTAAAAGTTGTTACTGTACATGATGCACCTGTTGTACATATATTACATCTGGGACATGATTCTCAAGTTACTCGTCAATTTAGGCTAGTTAGCGGTGATAGTAAAGGTTTGGTTTGGTTGATTAGTTTCTCAGTGGTTCCATGGCTCAACAGATTTTCCTTCAATACAACGGTAATTCCCGTTTTTTCAACTTTATGACTCTTTGGAGTGTTGTCTTTTAAATGGTTATTTGAAACTGATAGTGAAGAGATTACATATCAGATCACATACTTTTCTTATGTTTATTTAAACAGTGTCTTTTTGATGGACGAACAACGGGCAAAGTATTATGTGCTTCTCCACTGCTTTCTGATGAATGTTGTGGAGGTGCTTTGATGTCCTCCCAGGCCAACACATCCAACACTACAGGTTCAAGCAGTACTATTGGTAGCATGATGGGTGGTGTGCTTGGGGCAGATTCTAGTCGGAAGCTCGTGAACGAAAAGTCTTCTTCGGTTGAAGAAGGGGTGGTCGTATTTGCTACCTACCAAAGCGCTCTGGTGGTATGATGATTCAGAAGATTGCTTTATGACAAATTCTTTCTATTAAATAGGTGCATTCCTGTTTTCTTGTTAGCTATGTTAATGCCATGGATGTTCACTGCAGGCAAGGGTGAGTCCTAGCGTGGTGGTCTATGCTCAACTTCCAAAGCCTGATGGTGTTCGTGAGGGTTCCATGCCTTACACTGCCTGGAAATGCATGGGGCAGCAACACGGTTCTTCCATTGGTATGTATCATTGTGTTTCATGAAATTTCATGCTGTGAGTGTTATGAGATACAAATGTTGACGTCATTGTAGAAAATATTCCTGTGGAAGCATCAGAAAAAGTTTCACTTCTTGCAATTGCCTGGGATCGGAAAGTTCAGGTTGCAAAATTGGTCAAATCAGAATTGAAAATATATGGGAAATGGACACTTGAGAGCTCAGCGATAGGGATAGCATGGTTGGATGACCAGGTAAACTTTTTTGTTCTCAACAATTTGTTGTTTTGCTTGTCTGTTTGATCTTTTTATGGAGTATTGAATACATTGGCAGGTAGTTCTGGTTCAGTGTTATTTTCTCTGCTATTTCTGTGCCTGCATTATAGTTGCTCTGTTTTTTTTTTTTTTACCTAAGTGGAAATCAAAAGGATGTGTTTGTGTGTTCAGATGTTGGTGGTTCTCACATCAAATGGACAACTTTTTTTGTTTGCAAAAGATGGTACTGTGATTCACCAGACAAGTTTTGCTGTTGATGGATCGGGAGGAGATGATCTTGTTGCTTATCATACTCAGTTCACGAATCTCTTTGGAAATCCCGAGAAATCTTATCACAAGTGTATTGCTGTAAGAGGGGCTTCTATATATATACTGGGGCCTATGCATCTAATTGTTTGCCGCCTTCTGCCATGGAAGGAGCGGATTCAAGTTTTGAGGAAAGCAGGTGATTGGATGGGCGCATTGAACATGGCAATGACTCTTTATGATGGTCAAGCCCATGGCGTTATTGATCTTCCTAGAAACCTGGATGCCGTACAGGAGGCAATTATGCCCTACCTAGTAGAGTTGCTCTTGTCATATGTAGATGAAGTATTTTCTTACATATCAGTGGCCTTCTGCAACCAAATTGGAAAGCTTGAACAATTGGATGACTCAGAGAGCCGAGCTAGTTCTGTTCATTCGGAGATCAATGAGCAATTTACTCGTGTTGGTGGTGTTGCAGTTGAATTCTGTGTCCATATCAATAGAACTGACGTCCTATTTGATGAAATCCTTTCCAAATTTGTAACCGTTCAACAGAGAGGTATATCAGTTGGATGATGCTTCATGTTGAAAGCTATGACTAATTTTTAAATTTCGGGCGGATCTCTTGTACATATTCCTTATAAAACCCAGATATAGGTTCTCAAAATTTGTTTGATGTCTTGCCTAGGAGATGAATTCACCATACATGAGAGCATGAAATTGTTTCATATCTATTGGTAGCTGAAGTTAATTTTTCCAAAACACATTATAGATCTTCTTTAAACATCCTTGGCACCATACTCTCCCCTATTATCCTTATTAAATATTGACATTTTCCCAGTTCTACTGATAGTGAATACAGACGGTAATATTCACCTGCGTTGAACGTGCCTTCCAAAATGGGAACATTGTCCCATTTTCAATTCGCATTACAGGTGCTGGATACTATAGGAAACAACTTGTAGAAGTAACATTATTTCATCATACTTTATTGTGGTTATCTAGAGAAGGAAAAAGGAATACTTGGCTAAGCTAGTGCTGAAACTTGGCTTTTGAGCACCTTATCCTCTTATTGACCTTGAAGGCAAACCAAACTATTCAAATTGGCAAAACTAGTTCTGCCTAGGAAAAAGAGAGGCAAAGTTAGTTATCCACATGACAGTTCTTATCATCACCTCCTTCTACTATTGTATTCCCAAACACTGTGGAAGGGAAGACGCCGGGGCTTGAGGTGATTTTAGATAAGCTTCTTCATAGTTTTTTGAATTTTTTTCGTTTGGATGAACATTATATCGTGTATGTGCCTAATGGGCTTGGCTTTTTTTTACCATATATTTTCTTCTGAGATATTTCACCATTGTATGGCTGCCTTATGCGGCAACTAAGGGAATATAAATAGTTGCCTTATGTTCCTTGAAGAATGAACAGATGGTATTTGACCTAATTCAATTCTTAGTGCACTGTGAAGTGTGAACAATCCCTTTTATATTGCCAGACATAATGGTAGGTCCTTCTATAATTAAATAAATAAGCAGTACATTCTAAAACTCTTTTCTCCTACATTTGTCAATATTTCTTTTTTGCTTGCACAGATACATTTTTAGAGCTTTTGGAGCCATATATATTGAAAGACATGCTTGGATCCCTACCTCCTGAGGTACTGCTTACTTTGACGTGTTTAGATCTTGCAGAAACTACAGTATATACTGCATTTTCTATGTTAATTTGTTCCGTTTTTTTCTTTTGCTGGGAAGATTATGCAAGCGCTGGTGGAGCATTATAGCACAAAAGGTTGGTTGCAGCGGGTTGAACAATGTGTTCTACATATGGATATTTCTTCCTTGGACTTCAATCAGGTCATATTGCATTTGTACTTTTGAAGCTCGTGTCAGATACTTATCTTGAATTGATGAATACCCTTTTCTTAGTACCAACGAAGCATGAAGACTGTTTGAGTTTGTCCCTCATTGGATAATTATCACATACAAAACTAGTATATAAGCCTGGGCGGCCTCTCCACTCATTGTCAATTGATTTTGAGCCGGATGCTTTAACACGGTATTGGATACATATATGCACCTATCTATACATTTATTTGTATCACCACCAACCAATTGAAGAACAAAATTATCCTCTTTTGAGAATTAGAACAGCTCCTCACAATTCTTTTTGAACCGAAGAAATCTAGATGAACAAATCAAAGCATGAGTACAAATCCACTTTTAGAGAGAGAATAAAACCCACTAGTGCTATTATACGTTCATCTCATTAACTTCTTGTTGCAAAAGGATGTAAATTAATCAATAGAAAAAGAAAACGCAAACAATTAAACAAGAGTCAAAATAATTAATCCGGAAATTTGGCAAATAATGCAGAAATCAAGGCGGAAAAAAGAAGAAAACAAGTTATGTTCCCACTATAATTTTGACATTGCAGTGCCCATTCTCTTATTAATATCAACGACAGAGCCGATTTGTGTTGAGATGAATTGTTAGGATTTTGTTTATTCAAAGTTCTGCTATTTTGATGGAGTGAGTTTTACATATTCCGAGCCTTGTCGAATGGAACCTTGACATTGTCATAGCCCCATTCTCTCTCTCTCTCTCTCTCTCTCTCTCAAGTGGAGTTTAAACTGTGCAATCTTGTAATATATGGAGGGGCGATTCAGACTTTTAATTATTCCACTAAAAGAACCCAACGGTGCACTTTGTTCCATATTTCCATATACCACATGGTGGTATGTGGTTAAGGTTTGATGTTAGGGGGAAAACTGCACCTGTCCTATACCACAGGGGAATAGAATGGACTTTTCCCTTTTTTACTTGCTTAGGGGAGTTGCCATTTGACAATTTGATCAGCCTGAAGTTCCTCATGGTGAAAGAACAGAAAGCTTCCCGACTACCAAGATATACTTTTGATAATAGAAACAGTCGCCTGTATCAAAACTTTTAGCACTAGCTTCTATCATTCATCATATTTTTCTTCTCTTTTCTCCTGGTTCTTGCTTGCTAATTCTTGATATTCCTAACTAACAATTAGTTTGTAATGTTTGTAACTTTTCTTGTAGGTTGTCCGTTTGTGTCGGGAGCACAGATTATATGGTGCACTCGTATATTTGTTTAATAGGGGTTTAGATGATTTCAGGGCACCATTAGAAGAGCTGCTGACAGTTTTTCAAAATAGCCAAAGAGAAACTGCCGCTGCCCTTGGGTATGTTGCTTGATGCACTCAAGTTTTTTA
Organism: Vaccinium myrtillus; assembly: GCA_016920895.1. Lineage (NCBI taxonomy): Eukaryota > Viridiplantae > Streptophyta > Magnoliopsida > Ericales > Ericaceae > Vaccinium > Vaccinium myrtillus. The sequence goes on from CM029272.1 coordinate 22,695,037, forward strand.
CTTAATTGTTAGTTACTGGATCTGGTAATTGCTACTATGTTTGACCATTTTGTGTCAAGTTTCTGTTTGGGAAATGAATACCCAAGACCCAGTGATGATGCGTATTGATTATACAACGAAAAATTGAAAACCTTATGAGGTGGTATTAGGTTTTACCTCTCCTCTGTAGACACGCGCTACGCTGATTTGATACGTTCTGACCGAAACCATTCGACTACCTTCGTCTAAACTCGAACAACCCCAGTATCTTCTTGCATATTCCCTTAGATCTCGACTGTCTTTGTAAGCGTGGACTCCAAACGCAACCTTCGAGTTCTCTCTCTCACAGTCCAACTTTGTGTGTTATGAAATTCTGTGAAAACCTAGAGAATAAACATAGAGAATATAACAATATAGATTTAGGGCTACGTTAGGGACATAAGGATAAATACGAACCGGTTTCCTTGTGCAAATAAGAAACCCTAATCCTCCACGATTATATTTCTCATTACACAAATTATAATGGCCTTGTTCGTTTCACAGTTTTATTTTAGTTTTGGTTTTGTTTTGTAATCATTACCCTCTCTCTCTCTCTCTCTCTCTCTCTCTCTCTCTCTCATTACCCCTATCTCCAAAACTAAACTAAACTAAAACTACTAAACGAACAAGGCCAATATCTTCCCACCACAGAATTATAATTGCAATCCCCTCCCTATCTGAAATTAAATTTCGAGCTCCATGTTGTTAAATACTTAAATATCTCCCCACCTTAAGATTACAGATACCTGTTGATTAAATTAAATTATTGATAATTTTATTTAAGCAGCATCTTATAAAATACCTCTAGACTTTCCTCTTAAATTATTCAATATGTCAGATACAAGTATCCAGCTGCAGGGTTTGACATAATCAAAACTTATAATCTTACTCTAGGGGGTATCATGAATCCCTACTGGTACCGGGATGTGGATTCCATTAATAATTAATGGTTGTTGAACATGTAATCTTGCGACCCAACTCCCTGAGACTATTGACCCTAAAGGGCATCTTACTCTCTAATGAATCAAAATCAACGACATTAATATACACACCTATTAAATATCTTTGGATTGAGAGGATAAGCATTCATAATAACCATAAGTCCATAAGGTTCTAATTGTCTTATAATATCAGTATTAAGACAATTACATGAAAGCAGTCATGTTCACTACGCACAAAATGTACTAGCGCAATGAGTTGGAACTTGAACCGTTCCCGTAGTCAAGACAACTAAAATATTGGGCTACAATCTCACTGATGGCATGTCAAATTCCATGTAAGATTGTGAACCAAAACTTATGTTCCACAAGAACAGATGATCTAATCTTTCGTGTGTAAGTTGTACTCTACACACAAGACCATCTACTATGTAGAATCAACGGCCGACTAGTTCCTGCTTAGCGCCTAGGCGGTTCACGCCTAGATTAGGAAGCTAACTAGTTGGCGCCTAGTCCCCGCCTAGGGCACTAGGCGGCTGACTAGTTGGCGCCTAGGCCCTAGGCACCGCTTCTTAGCCCGACTAGCACCTAGTGAGTTTTACAACATTGTGTAGAATAAAAGACACACATGCAAAATATACAATAATATCATGCAAACCTTGCCCATAAAATATCCTCATCAGAAACGGAAAAGACCTTATTAATAAATAATAAATCAAATATTAATACGTTATTTAGAAGCATGGAAATGCAGGAGTTAGCTTCAGTCTCACCTGCTTTTCTGCCAGATATTCAATGAACAAGGGTACGCATACTCCCACTAACAGAGGAGATGTTGTCAATGTTGTGTGGGGAGAAACCTGCTTTGCTTGGGGGACCTTCCTCGAGAAAGTCATTGAATTGTTTAAATATTGTCTGTAGCTCTTCTCGTAGTCGAGCTTGGTTGTTGGTTGGGATTTGGGGATTTCCCTTGATTGCCTGTTAATTCCTGAAGACCAGTGGTGTAACATTTGTCCTCCAAGGCTGGCTACTTCTTCTTTTGTTTCTTCATCGTTCAATTCTTCTTGATTTGTCACTTCTAGAACCTGAAGGCATCTTTTCTATTCTCATATAATTCTTTAACTTGGGAATTTGTTTTTGATTTATCTGCCTCTAGTGTGCTGCCAAAATTGTCTTGTGTATGTTTATGTTTATGATATGGTTCCTTAGAGTACCTATACTATCTATCCGAAGTTCAGCTACCAGGTTAAGAGTAGGTTCCACTGTGGGCACTGTTAAATTGAATCCTCCACCTGATTTCAATCTGCTGACTATCTTGCAGCTTTGCCTTTCACTGTTATAATTCTTGCTGAGCCATGATGTGTCCGCCAGCGTAGTGCTCTAGGTAGTAGAATCTGTGGCAATGAAATCCTACCCTGGCCTAGTTGCCTTGGATAGATGCTTGCTTCGCATTCTTGTGATTATTATGTGCAAAAGCTATTTCCCTCCTTCATATGAGAAATTTAGGAAGAATGTCTGATGAAATATTATGTTCATTTGTAATGTTTTTGATTGTGTTATAATTGCAGAGTGGTTTTTGAACTGTCATGGCTTGCGAAAACAGGTACCGGATGCTTGTCTACCTGAAGTACTGCTTTTCCGGTCTTGCTTTTCCACCAGGTATGATGGAAAAATTCCATAATTTAGCTTGGCTTAAAGATATAGCTAATTCTTTCTTTATCCAATTAGACAATTGTTGCAATAGGATCTTGAAATTGATATTCTTGTAATTGTAATGTTCAATTACTTTGCAAGTAATGGAAATTTTTAGGTGGTTGTTAAAAAGTGAATTCTTTGAATGAATATGAAGGAATATGTAGATTTGAAGTCAAATGGTTGATGCATGGTCTCCTTCAAAGATGATAATGTTTTGAATTTCCACTTGACAATTGTTCCTGGATAATCTTCTTTGTTGACTTTCTACTCCCAGTACCACGTGGTGTTAAGCTTAAAAGTTTGCAGACATGGTTTATTGTTGTTGAAAACTCATCTGTTTCTACTGCAATACATGTTTGAGAAGAAATTGGTTTGTTAGGATTTTTTGGGTAGAGTTCATCACCTTAAAAAAGCCTACCAAAACTAATAGAACAATGAGCTCCACAAACAAAACAACATAAGACATGACGCTGGCCTTACTACCCTTGGGGAACTAAGTTGGACTTTAGAAAAATTATTGATCAACTCTGTAAACAATCTTAGGAACAATTCAACCACTGCAATAGCTTGAGCTTCTCAAATCCTGATGGCCGATTGCCTTCTGATGCACCGTGATGGCATTCTACCAGAGCTCTCACCTGAAACAAGTGTCATAAACATCCATGAACTGACAAGCAGGAATAGGCCAGGGAGGATGAACCTACTACGATTAAGGGAAAAAAACTATTTCATGGCTGCCAGTACTTGAATCTTCTTCAAAGTGGGCTCAAGTTTAGGAGGATTCATCCGGCTGGTAGATTTGATGTCACGATTGGTTTTTGTTGGTAGGTTAAAATGTTGTTACGGCCATAGTTTACATTTGTAAGAGTCGGTTTCCAAAAGGGTATAGGCTCCGAGGTCAGATTAGATGTTGAGGATGATTAGTTGATTAATGAGTACGGGCAAAAGGAGATTGAGAAGGCCCAACCTTAGTTGCACGAAGCGGGAGCGGGGACGGGGGCTGGTGCGGGGGTATGTAGAAGCTCCCTAGGTTGGGAGCGGCGTGGGAATATTTAATACTAAATAAATATGTATATGAATAAACTTATATATATTTATATGTATTGTACATATGTTTTATAGTTGCAAAGGGAGCGCGTACATAAGCATTTTATATGTATGAACATGAGTGAGAAATGACATCCAAGTAATAGAATATGAGACGAGAAAGAGAGTCCTAAATCTTTCTTACTTCTTTTTTTCTTTTCCTTCTTCCTTGCATATATTTGGAAAGAGAAGTGAGAATTTCGTCCTTAAGATTAGTGTGGAAGCTCCCATCCTATTTAGGAGCGGGTTCCCGTCAAGATGGGAGCAAGCTCCCGTCTCAGGAGCGCAGAATCAAGCTCCCGTCTAGGGAGCGCACCCATTTTAGAAGGATCCTGCTACTAAGGGCCCAACCCTTATATATTAGCTTAGTGTTTTGCATTTGTCTCTCAGGGGATAACATGCTGCTATAGATAGGAGAGAATCCACAGCCTTTTCATGAAGCTAGACACGTGGCCTTGTGTCTGCCACGTGTAATGAACCAGTATCAGCTTGGCCCACTTGGTTATTTTGCTCATTGCTGGCGGAGCGGTATACCAAAAAAAAGAAAGAAGCCAGACAAACAAACGGGTAGCCACAAACGGAAGGATATCTAGACTAAAGGAGGGACCTGTAGTCCGGGCCAGGGCCATAATCTCGACGGAGATTAGGATGAGCTATGATGAAGAAAATAAGAATTGGTAGAATTTCTCATAGGTGAAGCAAATGAAACTTATTGCCTTGTTTTTACATGAGTTCTAAAATATGTATGAGTAAAAAAAGTTTAGGATTTCGGGCATCTAATGGCTTTCATCCTGAATATCATAATGTCCTAGTAATGAGTTTGTGCGATGTGTATATGTGCTTGTGCGCACCTGCATGTCTTTGTGTGTCCGTAAACCTCAGTAAATGGCGGAATAGAGTTTTAATTGCCTTGTTTTATGAAGATTATGGAACTGAAGTGTTTGGCTTTGTTACGGCTTTCATTATTTTCGCATTATAGCAGTAGATTTCTTATGGAAACTAAGCTAGCTCATTGAGGTGGTTTCTCCCATAGTTTGTTGATTCTCCATTGAGATCATTTGTTCTTTTTAATTCAGTTTTATTTTTGCAAAGAATTAAAAAAGTAAATTAGTGGTTCATCCTCCTATATTTTTATTACTGGGTTAGTTTGTCAAAATTTGTTGGGTTTCTGTCCTTTTACATGTCATGGAAAGATTTGCTGAATTATTTTTCTTTTTTGCCATTGCAGAATGTTTTGATAATGGAACACCTTTTTTGGATGTTTTTGTATGGCTTCAATGCAGAATTTTATTGGCTAAAGGAGCTATTTTTTGTATAGCATCAATAGCAAATATATATATATATATATATAGGAAGCCGATCTACTAAGGACTCCCTCAAACAAAATTTGGTGCTGACCTCACCATTTTTCGACATTCCGGATCAAATTTTGACGATCCGAACCGCTCAATGTTTTTAAAATGCATTTTTAAGGGTCCACGCGGAAAATCTTAAAAAAAAAATACCCGGAAGGGCTTGATCGGATCAGTTTTTGTTAAAAACGCTATAAAAATGCATTTTAAAAACATTGAGCGGTTCGGATTGTCAAAATTTGATCCGGAATGGTGAGGTCCGCACGGAATTATCCTAAGGGAGTCCTTAGTAGATCATTATCCAGGCGATCTACTAAGGACTACCTCAAACAAAAATTCCGTGCGGACCTCACCATTTTTTGACTTTCCGGATCAAATTTTGACGATCCGAACCGCTCAATGTTTTTAAAATGCATTTTTAAGGGTCCACGGAATGGTGAGGTCCGCACGGAATTATCCTAAGGACTCCCTCAATAGATCATTATCCTATATATATATATATATATAAGATGCTTATTATAGCAGTTGTAGGAACACCTTTTCGTGGATATTTTGGTGCAACAGGTTTGAGGGTACATGATGCCAATGGGATACTTTTGTAAACTGCTTATGGGGATTGACATACTTTTGTAAACTGCTTATGGGTTTTGTAATTAATTAAATTAATTAGGGTTTATGACTTATGTAATGACTGGTTGGTATGTACTGAATGGATTAGATGGCTGCTAAAAATGTGTTTGGGTGGAATGCATGTAATGGCTGCTTTTTATAATGGCTGGATTTTGTATAGCTGCACTTTATTATGGCTGCATTTTGGTGCAACAGGTTTAGGGTACATGGTTGCATTTTCATTTTTCCAGATACAAGGGGAAAAATAAGAGAGTTCAATTTTTCCAGGTACAAAGAAAAAAATAAGAAAGAGTACATTTTTTTCCGGATACAAGGAAAAAAATAAGAGAGTTCATTTTTTCCAGGTACAAGGAAAAAAAATAAGTAGTGTACATTTTTTCTAGATACAAGGAAAAAATAAATAGTGTAAATAAGTAATGTACATTACTTATTTACAAGGAAAATAAGATTACTTTGAAATGTTAGAGACTGAAGTGTTGGATTGTATCATTGCTCAGCCAGGCTTGTAAATGGAAGAGTGAGAGAGAAGGGTAAAATGGGCATTTAAAGTTAAAAATTCGATGACATAAGCAATTTCTGTAACCTTTTCTAACAGAAGTAACGGGAAGGGAGGTGTGTGACATTTATTTTCAAAAGTAAGGGAGGTAAGTGGAATTTCAGAAACCTTAGGGGAGGTTCCTGTAATTGTCAGAAACCTCAGGGGAGGTCAGTGAAATTTACCCCTTGTAAAATGCAGAGCAGAAAAAACCTGTTGAACTATTTGAGCGTGTGAAGCATTATTTCTTCCATTTTGCATGTCAACTCTCAAAATTGACCGTGTTCTGTGTATTAGGGTGCTGTCTAACTTATGCTCCGTTATCTTCAATTCTACGTTATGTTTTTCTTATTTGGAGTTAAACATCATGGAATTATTAGGTGAAAGTTCAAAGTTCTAAGACCCTCTTTTTGCAGGACATGGAACTCTTCCCTCTATCCGCTTACCCTCTCTTAGGACAGAACTTGTGCAGTTTCTATTAGATGCTTCCAATGCTCCAAATTCGTGCGTAGATACAAGCTCCTTGTCTACAGCAGCATACCCGTACCTTTATCATTTCTTAGAGTTGGATACTGAAGCTACCTTGGAAGTTTTGAGATGTGCATTTGTTGAAGATGACATTCCAAAATCTGACTTGTATGATTCGGCCAATGGAAGTGTGGAGGCTGAAAAAGAAAAGGACTCAATGGTTTTGGGATCAAATGTTATGGTCCAAAAAACAGTGGATGCTCTTATCCATGTTCTTGGGAAGAGCACCTACCCGGCAGACCAGTCCGTCAGCAGTGTTGATGGCGACTTAGCAGAAGTTTGGCCGTCAAATAAAGACATACGTCATATTTTTGAGTTAATTGCATACTACGTTTCCGCTGAAAAGGCTGTTGTTTCAAAAAACATATTGAGTCAGATTCTCGAGTACTATACATCTGACATTAATCTTCCACCAAGTGTCCTGAAGCACGCAAGTGATACTTTCAGAAAAAGAGAGAAGCAGATGCTTGCCCTATTGGAAGTAGTGCCTGACACAGACTGGAACGCATCATATGTATTACCCCTGTGTGAAAGATCTCAATTTTACCAGGTATTCATTCTTATTCTTTCTTCTTTTGTTGAAGTGTCATGGAAGTCTGTGCATGTATGTAGCTTATTGTGAACGGTTTATTCAATTATATTCTGATATTTAGGTTTGCGGCTTAATTCATGCAATAAGACATCAATATGTTGCTGCTCTGGATAGCTACCTGAAAGACGTGGATGAACCGGTTCATGCCTTCTCATATATCAATGATACGTTAGAACAACTGAGTGACACTGAGGCTGATTCTTTTCGTTCAGCAGTCATTTTTCGAATACTGGATCTGATTACCTTAAGCAGGTGATGCTTTGATGACACTGTTGATCTCGTGGATCTTGCAGTATTTGGGTATCCATAGTATTTGTGCTGATGTTTCTGAACTTTTGCAGAGAGGCTGCATTCTTTCTTGTTATGCACCGTTTCAGTAGGGAATGTCAACATATATTATCTGAACTTCACTCTCACCCCAAAAGCCTTTTCCTATATCTGAAGACGGTCTTTGAGGTTCACTTAACTGGAACCCTCAAATTTTCTTGTTTAAGAAAGGACGAGACAATGGGATTTCCAGTTGGAAGAAAAGTAAGGGTTAAATCTGTGGAGGCTTACTTGGAAAGGATCTCTGATTTCCCGAAATTCCTGCGTAGCAACCCAGTTCTAGTAACTAATGAAATGATTGAGCTTTATCTTGAGGTGACACTTCAACATTCGTATTTCTAATAATTAGTTGAATACTTGAATGGCAGTCTTGGCAGAAAACATTTCAGCTTGCCGTACCGTCTGTGTTTCTTGATAATGTCGTATACTCATAGATGTTTTATGTTATTTGTTGAGACTTCAGTTCTAAAAGTTAACATCCTTACAAAATGGTTTGCTACGCAAATCTCTTCTGTCTGCTCATTCCATGGCCATACATGCGATATGTGCAACTTCAAAGTATTTTTGCTAACTGATTTTACCGTAGAGAACAGGGTTTGCCTGTAACGCCCCATGTAGACCACTAGCCCAGTACCTTGATTTGATCCACAAGTCACACCACATGGCCCAAAATGCTTAAGCCCAAGATACTAGTAGTCTCTTACATGGTTTGTTATATGCCCAAGATCACTCATGTAAACAACCGATGTCGGACTAAACACCATCTACCCCCAAACCTGGGGTATTACATTGCCTGTTGAGTGCGGAAATTGTGGTGGCTTCTTAAGCTCCCTTTGTCAAACTAGAATCCTTCCCCTCCCCTTCCCAGCACTATCACCATCAATCACAGAGCTACGTTGTATCTCCAACCAACACTCTTGAATTGCTCATAAATATGCTAAAATTATCTCTGTTGTGCTTTGTTATACCCTCTGTTTAGCCATTCAGGTTGTTTCTTGAATGCCACTATAGAAAGGATGTTCTCCAATTTCCTCTTTAGCTTATTGGTACATAATACTTTGAAGAACTACTTGAAACACTTACTGAGTTTTGTAACATTTGGAATGTTACTTTTGCAGCTATTATGTCAATATGAACGCAATTCAGTTCTCAAGTTCTTGGAGATTTTTGAAAGCTATAGGGTGGAGCACTGTTTACAGTTGTGCCAGGAATATGGGATCATAGATGCTGCTGCATTCTTATTGGAAAGGGTTGGTAATGTTGGGACTCTTGGGAGTGCTCTCCTCCTTACCCTTTCTGGACTCAATGAAAAATTCATTGCACTTGATACTGCTGTGGAAAGTTTACTTCATGATGCTGGTAGGGAGCACTTCAGCACTGTATCAAAGAAGGAGGTTTGCTTAAATTCTTATCTTTTTTCTCTTTGTAGGGATTGTGTAGCAGGATTTTTAACGTTTTTTTCCCTCTCTCTGTTAGGTGAATGACATTCGTGAAATATTGAATGCCTGTATTGGCTTGTGCCAGCGTAACACTCCTAGATTGGATCCTGAGGAGTCAGAATCCCTGTGGTTTTAGTTACTTGATCCGTAAGCCCAACACCATGACCAATATGCTCAATTTTTTTGCAGTTCATAGTTCATAGTTCATAGAGGTTTGAATAGCATGTGGACAAGATCACAACATGTCATCTTGTTCTTTTGGGCATGAAATTTGAATCGCATGTTTGGTGCTGATTGTAAATATCTTTCATAACACATACTTGGGTCTGGTTTCCCTGCGGGCGCACACACACACAAACGGAGTGAGACCCTTCCTAATAGATTGTTTGGTTTCATCAGGTTTTGTGAGCCTTTGTTGGAATCATTGAAGGATAAAAAGGAGCTCGAGTCATTGGGTGGGCAAGAGGATGAAGAGACATGCATTGTTAAGTGGAAGATCTCAAAATTCCACAAAGGTGCTCATATTCTGAGGAAACTGCTTTCTCAGTTCATCAAAGAGATTGTTGAGGGAATGATTGGATACATTCGCGTTCCTGTTATCATGTCCAAGCTGCTCTCTGATAACGGTAGTCAGGAATTTGGTAATTTTAAGGTTACCATCCTGGGAATGCTTGGAACATATGGTTTTGAGAGAAGAATTCTGGTACATCTACCTCTCTTTTCCTCTTTCATTATTGTTCAGCTTGGTATTCTATTTTGAGTTTCACGTTTGCATTCACTAGTACTCATGATCATAAAAATATTCTAGCACGCATTAGTAATTCTAGCTATTGTGCTTCCTTTGGTTGCTAAAGATGGAGGAAGAAACTTTCTGGCTTTATGGAAACTGGAATTTTAACTCTACGTTGCAGAGAAACAGAAAATGGAATATTTAATAATTGGGGTCAGGGAGGGTAGATCCTTAGATTGGCTACAATCCTAAACTTTCGCTGCCCTTAGATTTGAACCTACAACCTCAAGGGTTCTCCCCTGTAATACTTAAAAAGAAATGACAGACAATTTGAAACCTAAAAAATTCAGGTGTAATGTGTGATTGTACATGCAGTGGTGGTGCATGGATGTTCCTCTACATTTGACTTTGATTTCACGTACGAAAACATCGATTGGAAAGCAACTCATCCATTTTAGCCAGAAATCATGAGTCTCATTCTGTCATTTACTTTTCCTCTTGTTATATTAGGATACTGCCAAATCCTTGATTGAGGATGATACGTTTTATACCATGAGCTTACTCAAGAAGGGGGCTTCACATGGTTATTCTCCCCGGAGTCTCCTATGTTGTCTATGCAATTGCCTTCTCACCAAGAACTCTTCCAATTCTAGCATTCAAATTTTCAGTTGCGGTCATGCAACCCATCTCCAGTGTGAACTTCAGGAAAATGAGATGTCACATGGGGGCTCAGCTGGATGCCCTGTTTGTATGCCTAAGAAGAAAGGTCAGAGATCTAGAAATAAGACACTACTTACAGATAATGGATTAGTGAGCAAGTCCCGATCAAGACCTCAGCAGTCTCATGGAACTTTTTCTCTGTACCCACATGAAAGTGATTCATTTGAGAATCCGTATGGATGTCAACAAATTTCAAGGGTAATTTTGCTAAATTATTGTTACCTTGAGTGTTCTGTACGCTTTTCTTTGATTGCTAACTCTATTGATGTGAACTGGGTGCTACAGTTCAACATATTGACTAATCTTCAGAAAGACCAGAGATCGATCCAGATAGAAAACATGCCTCAGTTGAGGCTTGCCCCACCAGCTGTTTATCATGAAAAGGTGAAGAAAGGAGTTGATCTTTTTACAGGTAAAAGTAGCAGCGCTCTTGCAAGAGTAGAAAAACCAAGTACAAGCAAGCAACTTAGAGAACTAAAAGTGAAGGGATCATCAATTAGGTTGCCGTTGAAATCAAGTATCTTTGGTGAGTTAAATAATCATTTTGGACATTGAAATTCTACATTATTTGTTTTGCATCACTGACATGAAGGCTCTTCCAGGCAACAAGGAGAAGAATAAGCTGTGAAACAATTTCCGATCAGAAGTAGTGAGTTTTTACTGAGGCCGTCTATTGGCTCATCGATGCTGTTTTGGTTTTAAGTGATCGTCTGCACCAGAGTAGGAAGTAGACATTTTGACGTTCACCCTTTTTTTACTTTCCATTTTTGAAGATGAACCTTTACTGTTGTTGTTATCATGTACTGGTGGTGTCCAGGTTTGTAAATCGGTGACACTAACGGTGGAAAATGCATAGTGTATAGGTGCATAGCGTGTATAGAATTACAGTAAATCAATGAATTTTTTTTTCTTTTTGTGCTTCAAAAAAGGTTTGTATCTGCGAACTGATTATCATGTTAATTTTAGTCTAGGATAAAAACATAGGGGAGAAACTGCAGCTACATTATTGTGCCTATTTCGGATCAGTGCTGTCAACAGACATCTTGTTCCCCGGTGGACCGAACTTTCTAATATATCTTGTTACAGAGGATATAGACTGACAGCATAAAACGAAACAAAGCCTATCGAACAAGGTTTCTGCACTATCTGCAGCTAGAAGGGGCTCCATATAGGCTTGAGGCATAAGTAGCAACGCCATCAGAACCTCTTCGCCTGCTTCCATATTTGCTAGTTTATCGCACTGGTTTATCTGCTACTTGGTTTCCCTCGCGTAGAGTGTGGCCGATAGCACAGCCGCATCTGTCCATTGCAATCCATGATCAAGTTTCTGTCATGGGACTGGCTTGGTATCTATTCAGTTAGGAGCTTTATGGCCAAAACGGTCAGGGTCAATACTGGTGCAACGATGCATGCTATGTCCGTCTTTGATCCTCCAGCCTTAAAAAACAGTTTTCATTGATATCTGAACCGTTGATCTTATAAAGAAAGCTTTAGTAAACTGGGTATATACAAAAGATGTGTGTTGGGTATCGCTAAATACCTCATCAACACATAATTAGTGTACTCTAGTGGATGAAACACACAATTACCCCACTTTTTGTGCCCCCAGAACACCTACTTTATGATTAGACGGTTGTTTTTGTACATCTTGATCATCCAAATAAAAATAAAAGTTTATTGCATAACTAAAATATAGGTTGACTAGTAGCCTTATGCACGTGTAACATGTAAATTTGTATGAGTCGCGTGCGTCTGCAAAATCATATGACCTCAATTTTTGGTGTGGAAAACATGTTAAACGAACATAACAAAATGTTCCTATCTGCTGGCATCGCGATCACTTGGCTACCATTCATCCAAATGTGGCCCCAAACCTTGGCCAAGGTACTAAGGGCCAACGTAATGAGTTGACGATTATCATGTGGTATGATCTGAATTGTTCATCTTGTATGTTTTGTCGACTATATGATTCGGGGAAAAAAAGGAATTTCAACCCGATAACAGTACCACGTGATTGTTAGCCATGCGATCACTCAAGCAAAAATTAAGCAGGCCGCGTATCGGAATTCGCTCAATCGGGTGAGATGCAGATGCGATGTAACCAACTTTTCCGCAATTATAGCCAACGATAATCGATCATGTTCATAATTTTAGTGCCTGAATTTTGAGCATAGACGATACACAGACCTTAACCCAAATGAGTATGAACAGGCTACAAACCTACAATACTACTAACCTAAAACGGAGACATATTTGTAGCCCAACCTATAACAAAAAAAGAAAAAAAAAACTGCTTTCAGGCTTCTAAGGACACATCCAATACAAAAGAAACATCGAACAACCTTTCGTTGACCCAGATCAAAAAAACCTTTCGCTGACCCGTAGCATTTCTGTATCTATGTCATCTATCTTTGTAAAGCCATTTACTTACTGGATGCAATGCAACCAAGCAATCTGCAATTTACAAATACTATAAAAGAGGAGAAACCGCAGGAGCATGGTTGAGCTGAATAAAAAATTAATCTGACAACATCTAACCCTAGGATTAAAAATTACTAACAATTATACAGAAAAAAATGATGCCACTACAACAGAGAGTCGAGACAACGCTAGTTTGTGTCCGGACTGCTCATCTTGCCTGCAAAATGAACAAGAACATGCAGATGAGAACAAACGTCGTCTTGAGCATGAGAAAAATTGCCCCCTTTGAGAGCTCCTTTCTTATAAAGAATTAAAAGGACTGTTCACTTGTGAAACATCAATTGCAAACTAAAATTACTAATATTACAATTACGCGAGAATAGCATAGTGCAAGAGGAAAGCTTTCAGCATAGCGCACCGGTAGGTGTCTTTCCGTTGCAATAATCATATAAAAATGCTTAAAATCTGAAATAAAAACCCTGTTCTACAAATACGAGAGATAGGAGGATAAAAGAAATGTGCGAATTTCTGAATTACCAAAAAAGGGGAAAAATGAAAAAGAAATGTGCCAATAAATTCTGCTGATTCCATCAACCAAACGTTCATAGAAAACCAACAAGCGAATTTTAAAGTGTTCACGAATGACAACTCAAAGGAGAGGGGCACTAGATAACGTACAAAAATATTGTTTTACCATCTCCCTCTGCCTCCCCTAAAACCGCCACCACCACGTCCGCCGCCACGAGGTCCACCTCTGCCCCTTGGACCGCCCCTTCCACGAAACCCACCACGGTCACCCCCTCTGCCAAAACCTCTGCCTCCACCACGGCCTCCACCTCTACCACCTTGTGCCTGTCCCCTGCAACCACAATGCGATAAATAGTTCAATGAGAACATAAATAAAGTCGACCAAATCAAAGGAAAAGTAATACCAAATCTCTCTCTTTGGTTAAAACAGAAGCCGGACAAAACAAATGGCACTAATCGTCGAATATTTAAAATTTATGTTCCACCACCTTCATATGGCCTAGGGTATAGCTTAGCCAGACCGAACCAGCCCTGGAAGCTTCCAAACTTTTTAACCCAAAACGAAGTGAAAATGACCTTACCAAACCCAACCAAGGAAATCCAAGTTCATTTGTGACATAACAGGTACTATCGCATTCAACGGAGACTCCAAATACAAATTCAAGCTAATAATACAATCTGTAAATTCAATGATGTGTTTAATATGCATATTTATATAACTAATAAAAAAGACCAACCTCCTTTCAACATGTTTATTCAATGTTCTTTCTGATAAGATACACATGCTATTGATATGCTGTTTAATTTTTTGAAAGAATTATATAAGTCACTAAAACCACTGAATTGAGAAAACCAAATCGGTCAGTTCTGACATTTTTTGACCCAAACTGAACTGATCTCTTGTGCGGAACAAATCCATACTTGGTTGGTTGGGTTAGCGATTCTTACAATTTTAATCTTCAACTAGTTGGATTAATGGATCGTCCGATTTAAAATGATAACAGAATGCATAGGTCGTTAGAAGGAGTTCTAGTATACATGTAGATAGCATAAAGGTATGCATATTACAAATCTTGCTCTAACTACTCGTCTTTTATCATAAGCTTGTGATTTGTTATTTGATGCAGCAAGTAGTGGAAAGCGATCTTCAAGAGAAGCTCCCCTCGAGGTTCACAATGAATCGTTGGGTACTTATTATGAGATTTATGGACACTATCGAGTAGTAAGAAATAGAAGGAAAAAAAAAAAAAAAAAAGAAGAAATTCTTTCTATATATATTTGAACCACTGTCCACTCAAGGAACAAGCAAGCTAGGGGTTCCATAGAAAGAGGGCGCTTTCATTCATATTACTCTATTCAGAGGGAACTTGTGTTGTATTCATATAACATAATCATCAAAGTCCGTAAACTGTAGCACAAGTTATTGCCAATGAACACCCTAAACTGTATGGAGCAGTCTCTAAACTGTAGCACAAGTAATTGCCTATTCACAAATGTTACTCCCATAACATAACCGTTTCTAAATTGTGTAGCACAAGCACATACTTAGGTAAGGTAAAATCATAGTTCTCCACTTAGTTTGACATATGATATGGAGCTTCTGCCAATGAACGCCCTAAGTAGCCTATTCACATGAGACACGCCATATAGGCATGCGCAACTTAACTGCTCAAATCAATCCGTGCCTTATAAGTTACAACTCACTGGAATAAGAACATTCTAATGATGCCATATCGCCATCGTTACGAAAGGAACATGATGAACCGAAAACAATCTACACAAGCAAGAAAGAAATATACAACTCAAACTCTTAGAAATCAAAAGAAACATACTTTGGTTGTGGAAGAAATCGTGACAGTGGCAACAGCTTAGCCGGGTCAATATAGAACTTATCGCCAGCTGTGTAGGAAGTTGCTACAATGCCTTCCATCATTTTAACCGAGAAGTACTGCCAATAACAAAACCACAGAAGAAATCATGCATCACTCCAGAACTAAAACACTGATTTTAAAACAAACAAAAACATGAGAACTGCTGTAGGTCACCAAAATTTTGTATCACCAGCTAATTGGGATGCTCGTTATTTGCTCAATGCATGAAATCATCAAGAAGTAACAAAATTAAGGGCTCACAGATTCATTGATGGGACCAAAGATTTCCTCCGCTTTGCCAATGGGGGTCTTGTTCTGCAGATAAATTTGAGCATTAAAGTAGGGTACTTTCTCATTTGTCAGCTTAGTCACTGCCTCCCCGTCGCAGGCATGAAGAAATGTCGAAACCTCTGCATATAAATTAAAAAAATACCCACATTCAAACATCATGAATCTGTATCAATAAGCATGAACAGATAATACAGATCTTAGACGCCTGATCCTCCAGTAGGACACTCTGCTCGCACTCCCAATACTCGCTCTCACCAATTTTAGGAGTTTGGCATGTTTTTTAAAGACCCTCGAACTCGTGCAACTGAGCATCTCCAATCCTTGCCCCTGTTTTTCTACCCAAACTTAATATTTAAGTAAGAACACTAAAAAACCCATCTCCAATGCATAAGCCTTCGCCTACCCTATGAGTTTCACCCATTTTCCAACCCAAATCAAAACCCTTTTTTTCAGCACCTATTTTCACTTTCTTCTAATGAACAAATGTGTAGTGTTGACCCAGATTTTGGAGGAATAGCATAAAAAATAATAGATTTGGGGGAAAATAAATGTTTGCATTGGAGAAGGCATAAGCAAATGGAGTTTTGACCCAAATTGGGTTTGAAAAATGTTTCAGAATCATCATAGCAGTTTCAGAATCATAGAAAGGAAGCAAGCAAAGTCACTCTCAAGCTGCTGCGAATCAGTTGAACATAGAGAAAGACTTTCTATAGAGAGCAGATACTCCAAGCAAGTAGGGTTCTAAACCTTCTGATATAGTAAGTTCAGTCCCAGTTTAGCTGGAGATGCTCTAAGACTGAGATACAATACACAAATACACGTACATAAACATATATAAGTAGAAAGAACGAACCAACTACTTCCTCAGGCGGTTGGTTATAATCGTCGCGCCCACCGCCACCAAAACGCCCACCGCCACCAAAACGCCCACCGCCTCCTCCGCGGCCACCACCGAAGCGGCCGCCTCTACCGCCGCCTCCACCATCTCTTCCGCCCCTAAATCCACTGCCGCCACGGCCTCTAGGTGGGCGCATGCTTGGTCGAGAACAGAGAAGAGAGAGGTGAATGAGAGGAGAGAGATTGGCGCCTATTTGGTTGCCTCAGCCCACTGGAAAATTGGTACAACTTGTGGCTCGTGGGCTCATTTTCATCTTTTTGCTTTCAGTCCAGACCTACGTCTAACTAATAAGTAATTAATAAACTGGTTTAAAAAAAAAATTTGACCATAATTTTTTTTAAATTATTGTAAACTTTAAATGTAATAAATGTAAACTAATAAATGTAAACTTTTTTTGACGCAAAACTAATAAATGTAAACTTTTTTTGAATAAAGACAAAACGAATAAACAAAAAAAACAATTTATTGCTTTTTTGCCAAAAGAGCCCAAGATCAAATGGTCTCAATGCTTATCCCTCCGAATGAAATGAAGGATCTCCTCACGGCAGATCTATTTTAGAGAAACTCTAACATCCAAAAGAGGCCTCCACAACTTTTAGATATGGAGACCTTACAACGCATTTACTATGCATGTGTTGCACGTTGCAATGCAACGTTTTAGTTGTCCAAAAATGTTTTCAACGGTATCTTGGAAGAGTTTTTTTTAAAAAAAAAATAGTTCAAAGCAATTTTGAACGGTTTAAATTTGCGTTGCGTTGTGCAACACTTTATGTGCATTTTACCATGTTTTCCAACTCGTAGTATTTACAATTGGTTCAAGTGTCAATCTGAAATCGTTCAACTCAAGACTTGACCACTATCTCAAAGTTGATTTCATCATCAAATAATGTGATATCTTGGAATTTTCAGAATCCGGTGAATGAAATTCAAAGATTCTCCCGGGACAATCGAAAGATTCCTCGTTTGGTACATCAAATCCGGACAATACAATTAAATATGCGGCTGATCATGAACCCACGTGATGCGTGATTAATTTGAAAGAATTCAGTCCGGTTACTTTGATTTCATTCATTCTACGCATATCTTGAGAGACAGAAGCCGGTGTAACCTCCAACACCCTCAGTGACGCGGCAAATATGTTTTAAGGAGATTACGTATCACTGGACTCAATTTGCATTTTGTTTCAATTGTATTTGTATTTTTCATAACATGATATTCAAAAGTTTTCAGATTCAAAGAACAAATTGCCTAATGGGTGTTTTTTTGAAATTTTCTTTGTGTTGACTAAAAAGTTGTTGATTAAGCCGGGCCTTTAAGGATTTGGGGAGCCTGCCGTGCACTAGGTGCATGGCACCATGCTGTGCATTTTCGCAACCGACGGCCAGATGGGATGAATGGCACGGTGTCATGCACCTAGCACAGCAGGGACACCTTGTCCGGCCTTTAATTTTTCCAGCCTACCCCCTAAGGCCATAAAAGTGGTACAGTTAAATAAATAAATCATTTAGGAAAAAGTGGAAACTTCAATTTATTTATATGAATAGAACTTTTATTTTACTTTTTGATGACTCAATTTCCCACATTGATTAGGATCAATCATTTTACTTCCATTATAAGTAGATATTTATTTGATCTCCTTTTTATATATTTTATCATATCGTATGGTTAGTAGCTATGCGTTTAAATAGGCTTTTGCTATTTTATCAATTTTACTTCTTTTTTTTCTTTTTTTTTGGCAAAGAATAACAAAAAATTCTGAAATATATCTGTTTAAATTCATATAAACTTTTTTCCCAACCCGGTACCATGCATCTTTACACTAGTAATTTTGCTCAACTACTTGTTCACCAAAATTAAAGGCGGTTGGGGATGGCGTTTGAGTTTGGATGGAGCCATGATCCTAGCCCTAATAATCACAATTTTTTTGAAACTAATAATCACAATTTGAGCATTGGTCCTTGTAAAAACACCTTAAAATTTTTGTGAAATTAAATATTGTTGGGTTATATTTTTAAAAGTAAAAGTAGTCTCCAAGATGGGTTCTATAGATTACTGGTTATTTGTTGGTAATTTCGCATTATTGGACATGAATTTCCCAACTTTTACTAGAGATTAACTCATTCGGATGAAGAGTTTTTTTTTCTTTTCTTTTTTTCACATTTTCGTGCTGGTTTTACGCATACATTTGCATTATTCCTTCCAGTATCTATCCATCGTGCATGAATTTTTGCGTAATGTATGCAGTGAGTTGTTCGATGTATTTGTGCACATAGTTTCAGAGGTGTTTTTTTATTTGCCTGGTTTTTATTTTTTTCATAAAGTTTTAAAAAATGCTTGTGATAAATCTTTACCAATACACTATTTGGATACCTAAACTTATTCTAGGAATGCACTCTGATTTAAAGAGAGCTAAATATTTACGTAATATGTCAACGTATGATTATAATTATATACACACACATCCACCCACTTATCACAGAGGGGAGGTATCTATTGTAGTTAGAAAACCTAGGGGAAGTCAATGAAAGGGCAATATCGTTTATTCACAAGCTTCGTTAGCTGAAATTAGCTGACAAATCTGACAGGGGAGGTCAGTGCTTCAGAAACTTAAGAGGAGGCATCTGTTGTTGTCAGAAACCTCAGGGGAGATAAGCGAAATTTACCCTTCTAATCTATATTAGTATTGCAGGATGACTTTTGGTGAATGGAGCTTCCTGAGCTCGCCACGTGTCCCCCAATCCTTTGCACTTTTTAAGCAATTAGCAAAGTCCTAAATGGTATTATTTAATTCCTTACCGAGTTAAGCTTTGCTGCCGTAATGATTCTTTAGTTATTATACGTACATATTTTTTGACGACATGTCATTGACAAAGGGAAAAACGTCTTAATTTCCTAAGAAAATATAATTTCCTAAGGAAAAATAGTCTTACGGCCCAATTAACATCCATAATCATGATCATGATCAATAGCATCCGAAAGTCAGATTCTACTTCCCTTATTGACATAAAACGTTGAGAAAGGAAACAAGTACTTCTCCTTTCCTAATAAAACATGTCATTGACAAAGGAAAAAACTTCTTAATTTCCTAAGAAAATATAATTTCCTAAGGAAAAATAGTCTTACGGTCCAATTATATCATGATCAATAGCATCCGAAAGTCAGATTCTACTTCCCTTATTGACATAAAACGTGTCATATTGCCAACATTGTAAACTTCCCTTATCTCCTAAGGGTTTTGAAATAAACTTTCCTCATGAGTATTCAGATTCTACTTCGTGTTAGCATGAACAAAAAAGGAATGATTAATTTGTAAATAAATTAAACAACACCTCTTAGATTCGAATTCCCTTCTAGATTCTTAATTTTGTAAGGAAGTTTCGGAAGAAAAAACAGTAGGGGTAATAAAATATTTTTTTATTTTGTTAGTGCTTAAACTCAAGCAAGCTTCCTTAAAAAACAAATTCCGAAAAGGAAATTGTTTACGAAATTTGCCTACCTATAATTTCATAGACGAATAATAGAAAGTCCGAAAATGTTGAGAGTAATAAGGAAATTGTTCAATATACTAGCCGAAATAATTGTCTAGCTTTGCATCAACTATATCCCCATTAGTGAAGGAGAATTGAGTTACGTATCAGTACCATCCGAAATCCTTCCCTTCAGCAGCTTTGCCAAAGTTGAACGATAGGCAGTCCCGGCGAAGGTAAGATCAGTTATATATCTCTCTCTGCTCTTTTTCTGTTGAAGATATAAATGATAAAGTTATCTCTTTTTCTAACATTTTAAGCTTTTTTACATGAGTAATATTTCTCCCAGCTATCTCTCTCCCTCTTATCTTCTTGCTATACCACTATCTTATCTTTTTTTCTCTACTTTTATTTGTTGGTCAATAAGCTTTCTGTTGGTTGACTTTTTTTTTTTTTTTTTACAGCAAAATCAATTGTGTAGAGGGAAGGACATACAAATTTTTATAGCAAAGGTAATCACTTTCACTTTTTCAATACTGTACAAGATTTTCACTCTCCGAAAACAATGAATTCCGCATAAAAGTTTAATTTGATGATCCATGCAAAAAGCAAAAATATGGATAAAAAAAATGGAAAAGTTATATGCATTTCTTTTTATCCGAGTAAAGTCAGATTTAACAAAAACCGTATCTCAATTGATGTTTCACTTTATTTGGACATAAGACACTGTCAAGTGTGGTTCATGAGTGTGATTCATTATGTAAATTTTGTTAACGTCACAAGATGGATCATGAGAACAATAATCCGAATGTGAAACGGTCCCAAAAAAAAGATGGATTGCGTAGTTGGTTTGGGTTTAATCAGTGTAAATTTTATTTCGTACAAAGGAAAAGGAATGATTTTGTTCACATAAAACATCAGATTTGTATTTTTTTCACTGTTGTCATTTTGCTATACCACTATCTTATCTTTTTTCTCTACTTTTATTTGTTGGTCAATAAGCTTTCTGTTGGTTGACATTTTTTTTTTTTTAAAAAAATCAATTGTGTAGAGGGAAAGACATACAGATTTTTACAGCAAAGGTAATTACTTTCACTTTTTAAATAATGTACAAGATTTTCTCTCTCCAAAAACAATGAATTCCGCATAAAAGTTTAATTTGATGATCCATGCAAAAAGCTATTCATGGCTGATTTTAATGCAGCTTAATTTGTTCCTCTTATTTTAGCTATTCATGGCTGATTTTAATGCCACTATTTATGTGTGTTGTCTTAATGGTCAGATGATACTACAATGCATTTTAACATGAAAATATAGATGAGTAACATTTCTATATAACCATTTTTGGTTTTTCCTTTTATCTTGGTTCGTGTTCATATCAGTTCATAGGCTCTCTTTACGCGCACCAAAGTTATGGATCCATTCTTTTTTTTTTAATCACAGTAAATTACTTTTACGGAACAAAAAGCGAGGAATTTGATGCAAAAATCAAGAACTGAAACAAAGAAGACAACTTTTTGTAGGCAAAAAAAGAACAAAGGGTTGCTTCATGCGTGGAAGAACTTCGCATCTAAAGGAAGGCGCCAAGTTTATATAGTTGTATGTTGTATTATTGGTATGTTACATTGTTCAAAATAACTCATTTGTTATCATTTATAAGTAATATTTTAGTTTTTTTAATTATTTACTTAAAAAACTTAAACTAATGAATAGTACAGCCCAAGGGGATAATTAAAAAAAGAAGGTAAATTCTAATTTCAAATAATCATGTAGCAAACAATGCCAGATTTTTATGGATTTAAAAACATTTTCAATGCTAAAAGTATTTGCCAAAAGTTAAATTCTTTCGTGTTTTGCGACTCCGTGCATAGCACGGGTTTGATGCTAGTAATCTAGTAACTAACTATGGTTTAGTAGCATTGTATGAAAGTAAAATAGAGTATTGTATATTACTATAACAACCGATAGGAAGATGGGTAATGTTCATCCACTTTTAAGGTGGGTGAACAAAATCGGGACTGTATAAATTCTTAACTTTCGTTGGATAATCGAGCCAATCTTCTTCGAGCCCGTTTGTTAGCATTTATAAGCTGAATTATTTAGTTTATCTGCTTAAAAAGCTAATAAAGAGTATTTGCTAGAATTATAGATAACTACTGATAGGCGCGCAATGTCACAGATATAAGCGCCTAAGTAGGGCGAATTAGCGCATTAGAGGCGCGATTTATTCTATTTTCCACTTGATGCGGTGTTGTCTTTTGTTTTGGTATTGTTGTGTTTATTTTGTAGGAAACGGACCGGAGGAGCACGTAAAGTGGACACAGGACATCGGGCATGTTGGGAACCGGTGGGACCCAAGTAAGGACGAGCAAACAAGCTTAAAGAGCATTTTGGAGGTCTCGGTATCGATACAGGGATTTGCCTATATCGATACCTAGGCAATATGGAGCGAACAGAAGCTCTGGGTATCGATACAGGGATTTTCCTGTATCGATACCGGATGGCTTAAAATCAGCCGATTGTCTTGTCACGTGTTTGACTTCGGGTGGATATAAATACTTCGCTTTTTGGACGAATTAGGGTTCGAATTTTGTTTATTCTTCTTCCAACTAGCGGCCGATTAATTGCTTTGGAGATTCTACTTTCCGGAGATTGTTTTTCATTGAAGTTTTGAAGTTTTGTTCGAGGATTCACGTATTGCTTCGGTAACTTTCTGTTTTATATACATTAATCTCAGTTCACGGGAGTTTGTCCGTGATCTGATCTCGAATCCTTGTTTTAATTCTTATTTACGTATATTAGCATGTGTTATTTCAGAATTTTCTTATTCGTTCAAGTTGATATGAGTGAGTAGTCTCATAGGTATGGTCGCGGGGTGATTAACACGCCGTGGCCAGGGCTGGATTTGTTCTTGCTCCTATTTTCAAAATCATCAACGGAAAAAGCAATTTTAGGTTATTAAAGAACTTCTGTTGGACGAATCCGAGCTTTGTCGGAGCCCATGTAACGCGGGCAACGGGGGACCAAAACTTGTTCTTCGCTGTACATGGGTAATGGCGACCGCGAGGATTCGCATCTTTCGGGGTATCTTTTTCTCTCTAAAATCAAATGTTTTCTTTGGAACACCGAATGGAGTAGGAAATATCCGGACCTGGTCACTGGTGTTATGAACCCTACGACCGTACTTTCTTTTAAATAGTTTAAGCAAAACCAAATTCTCTTAGTTTAGTTAATTTTCTCATCAAATCACAAAGGGTGGCTACCTAAGAGCCGTGTTAAATTTACAACCCGAGTTTTTAGTAAGCACTCTCCACCTTCTCTGTGGATTCGATTCCGGTCTTACCGGGTATTATGCTACACCGGTCTCAGCCCTACGCTTGGGGCAACCCATTAATTTAGGTCTAGGATTTCGGTCAAGCATTTTTGGCGCCGTTGCCGGGGAGGGCGAGAGGTGTTAAGAATTCGGGTTGTTAGTGTCTTTTGAATCTTAGTTTTATTTTATCTTTCTTAATGAAAAAAAAAAAAAAAGAAGAAGAAGAAAAAGAAAAAAAAAAAAAAAGAAAACTGATGGGCCTTCTTGATACCCCTGGGGAGTTAGAGCAACACCATAGTATGCTGTTGAGTAAATTTGCACAAATTAACGAACCCTATTGGAATTATGAGAGCCAAGTAGGTATTCCTTTGAGTCAATCTGCACAAATACCAACTTTTACTTGGGGTTACGAGAATATCCCTTCAAGTCAACCGGGTACCTTTGAGTCCTCTTGGGATCACGAGCATTACTCAGACATTTTTTCGAGTCAATTGGCACAAATTCCTGAACCGTTTTGGGACTATGAGACCCGCATGGCTATCCTAAAGAGTCATTTGGCAGAGAGTGAAATTCGAAGATTTGCAAAAAAAGAGAATGAGTCTTTTAGTGAATGTTGGGGTAGGTTCAAGGGTTTTCTCAAAAACGTCACACATCATGTCTATGAGTATCCTGAAATAGCTTGTTATTTCTACAGAGGACTTTCACAAAAGAGTCAACAATATCTGGACGTGATGAGTGACGGGTGGTTTTGGGACAAACCACCTGCTGAGGCTTTATAGTTTTATGATCTTTTGGCCCAGATTCCGAAAAATGAATATTGTGCTTTAAATTCTAATAGTGCCAATTCCCTGCCAAAGGAAGAGGTAACTGAGTCACGTCATTTTATGGAGGATTTTGATTCGTGGTCTGGAAGCTCCTCCGAGTTTGGAGGGAGTGAAGAGTTTACTCCTAGGGAAGATGAAGTAGGTCTGGTTAGCGATGTTGAGGAGGTTGACTTGGTCTTACCACAGTCCTCTGAATTTGGAGGGGATGAGGAGCTTAGCGCTAGGGAAGCGAGAGAAGAGGAAGTTGACCCACTTGTCATTGAGCGTGGGGTTGATGATGGTTTGGTGGAACCTTCTGAGTTGGAAGCGAACGCGGGAATAACTGCCCAATGGTTCCCCCTTGAGTCTAATGTCAAGGTCGAACCCCCTCTCATGTATCTCCCACTGTTGATCCACGCTGCCTACGTTTTCCTTTTGCGCTCCTATGAGTCTAGAGAACAAGGAGCTCACTACCCTCCGTGTGATGGGCCGATAGAAAAATCTCCCACTGTTGAGGAGTGGGACGCTGAGCTTGATTATTTGCAGTCCTTAATGGACGAGCAAGATAGGAAGTATGGGTTTGAGAGTGAGTCTCTTACTTGTGGGGACCAGGACTTTGTTGAGGATGAATTTGTTGAGAAACCAAACTTGGCAGAGGAGGTTTTGGTCGAAGAGTCGACGGTAGTGGAACATATTGATTTTCTTGGTGTTGATGATTGCAATTTTGTTTATCTTCCTTCTATCGCAAATTATGTCCACAGCTTGAAAATTAATTTGGTTTCACGTGAGCACTTAGAGGCACTTCAATTTCTTAACACAATTCGGCAATTGCTTTACTCGAAGTATCTTTTCTTGTGGTCTGGCCGAGTTCAGTTTTTAGCCAAGAGTTTGAAGTGGAGTGGAATGTTCATAGTACTAATTTTTGTTGACATGTTAACAGTTCAAATCCACGTTTGGCTAAACTCTCTCTCCTCTCTCTCTCTCTCTCTCTCTCTCTCTCTCTCTCTCTCTCTCTCTCTAGTAAAATTAATTCAAAAAAAAAATTCTTTTTATTTCTTTTTCATTTTATTTTTTGTTGTGGCCCGGCTTCCACGAGCGGGCGGAACTGATATCATTTGTTGCCTAGTCGGTAGTTGGTTCTTAAGTCTTTGCAGGACGAGCATGTTACCACACCAGCCTTGGTAGTTTGGGCCTCTCCGCCGGAGTGAGGGAGGCATTCAGGAGCCTCAAGCAGGGGTGCCACTAAGTGTGGCGGTTGTAAGTCCGATAAAGCTTTGGCGCGGCTCTGTGTGACTAGCTGTGGACCGTTAGGTCCGAAGGAGCGGATCTTGGAAGCAGTTCTGATGACGACACGCGACGGTGACAGCAAATTCCCCATACATCGGCCGGGGCCATGATGGTTGGCTGCCATCCGACGGTCCATCTCTCTCTCTTGTTCTTTATTTTCTTATTGTCTTCATGCTCTAGAGGACATAGCATGTTCTAAGTTGGGGGGAGGGTGTACT
The DNA here is from genome assembly GCA_016920895.1 of Vaccinium myrtillus. Lineage (NCBI taxonomy): Eukaryota > Viridiplantae > Streptophyta > Magnoliopsida > Ericales > Ericaceae > Vaccinium > Vaccinium myrtillus. Next base: position 22,720,724 of record CM029272.1, read on the forward strand.
TCGTACATGTTTTTCAAAAAAAAGAAAAAGAAAAAAGGAACTTGGATGCTTGGGTGTAACTATTCTTGGTTGATGACTGTTAATTAGCGCTAGTGGTTGTTGTGCGAGTCGGAGTCTCGATACGATTTCATGAATAGACTTAAGCTCGTGAACATGATGTCTAGGAAGCACTCGGTTAGCCGTATCATCTATAGTTGGATAGTGTTTGATCACTTGGGTTCATGCTTTTCACGCGCACTGTCCCACTCTGAGCATTCACTAGCCTTGAATTTGGTTTACATATTATTGATATTTCGGTGTTAATTGATTGCGCCCACGGGCTAATTGAACCCCTTTCCTACATTGTGCGCTAAATTGGTATTGCCTATCCGGGCGTTCATTGAGTATTCGGGCAATCGGGGTTTGCTCCCACCGTATTGTTCGCATTACAAGATGGATAGACCTTGTGAAGGCATTGGTTAAATGTGGTTAGTTTGGGTCTCTCCCTAAAGCCTTTTTTACTCGAGCAATTAAGTCTGAGGGGTCTCTTTAAACCTGGTACCTTAAGGCCATCTGGCTTGGGGATGACCGACCTAAAGCTCGTTACATGGGTCAACTAGAAAGCCCGACAGATCCAGGCATTGCACGGCCACAAGAAAAAGTGGTAAGAAAAAAAAAAGAAAAAAAAAAAAGAAAAAAGAAAAAAAAAAGAAAAGATTAATCATTAGGGGAAGGGGTGTGTTTTTGGAGACACACCGGGCTATTGATATTGTGTGAACTGTTTTCGGGATTAGTGAATTTCTATGTGTGATTCTCACTTACACGCATGTTATGTGATAAATCCCTATCCGATCGTAGGTGAGAGGATTAATTTTTGTGCTAAGTTTGCTGCGAAGTTCACTTGTTTAACTTTGTCCATGGATGAAATGTCTTGCCTTTGGTTTGCCTGACAGTCACTGTAGTGCTTCGAGAAGCTATTGATTGGGTTGAGTTGCATTCAAATGTCCGAGTCCTTTGTGTTTTGTGGGTTATCACTGCTGAAAACCCTCACGAGACTTCACTCGTCCTACCGGGGCCGCCCGGGGGTTTAAAAGATCTATCCTTTCATTTATTTTTATTCTTTTCGTTGCTCGGGACTAGCAACGTTCAAGTTGGGGGGTGTGATAGGCGCGCAATGTCACAGATATAATCGCCTAAGTAGGGCGAATTAGCGCATTAGAGGCGCGATTTATTCTATTTTTCACTTGATGCGGTGTTGTCTTTTGTTTTGGTATTGTTGTGTTTATTTTGTAGGAAACGGACCGGAGGAGCACGTAAAGTGGACACAGAACATCGGGCATGTTGAGAACCGGTGGGACCCAAGTAAGGACGAGCAAACAAGCTTAAAGAGCATTTTGGAGGTCTCGGTATCGATACAGGGATTTGCCTGTATCGATACCTAGGCAATATGGAGCGAACAGAAGCTCTGGGTATCGATACAGGGATTTTCCTGTATCGATACCGGATGGCTTAAAATCAGCCGATTGTCTTGTCACGTGTTTGACTTCGGGTGGATATAAATACTTCGTTTTTTGGACGAATTAGGGTTCGAATTTTGTTTATTCTTCTTCCAACTAGCGGCCGATTAATTGCTTTGGAGATTCTACTTTCCGGAGATTGTTTTTCATTGAAGTTTTGAAGTTTTGTTCGAGGATTCACGTATTGCTTCGGTAACTTTCTGTTTTATTTACATTAATCTCAGTTCACGAGAGTTTGTCCGTGATCTGATCTCGAATCCTTGTTTTAATTCTTATTTAAGTATATTAGCATGTGTTATTTCAGAATTTTCTTATTCGTTCAAGTTGATATGAGTGAGTAGTCTCATAGGTATGGTCGCGGGGTGATTAACACGCCGTGGCCAAGGCTGGATTTGTTCTTGCTCCTATTTTCAAAATCATCAACGGAAAAAGCAATTTTAGGTTATTAAAGAACTTCTGTTGGACGAATCCGAGCTTTGTCGGAGCCCATGTAACGCGGGCAACGGGGGACCAAAACTTGTTCTTCGTTGTACATGGGTAATGGCGACCGCGAGGATTCGCATCTTTCGGGGTATCTTTTTCTCTCTAAAATCAAATGTTTTCTTTGGAACACCGAATGGAGTAGGTGTGGACGGCCCACTGGAAAACGGTGCGGTTTTGGCGTTTGAAAAGATTGAAGATTGTTAGAGTCGCCACCCGGATTTGAGGTCCTAACCCGAGAAACCGATAAAAATACAACTCGTTGCCCATTGAAAAATATTTTACTAGCCATTGTGAAACCAAAGATTTCTCGGATTCGGGGGTTTGGTTACGAAAGGGGAAGGGTTTTACGGCACCCCTCTCGCCCGGTCCGTGAACCGGTCTCTACTCGATATTTTATGGGATTTTAGAAATATTTGAAATTCAATTTATTCATGAAAATAGGGGATCGGGAATGGGAATCACATAAACAATAAAAACATAAAATGGATGTCTAAAGTGGATGCTTGTGCTTGATAATTTACATGAATGGTGATGATGATAACAAATGAAATTGCCACAAATATTTACAGAAAATGAGGAATTACAGAAAGTGTACAGCAATTCCAGAAATTTATGAACATGAAGCCTAATTTAATCAACTTGTAATCTGGATCCCAGAATGAGGCTTGAGCGCTCAAAGATGATGGCTTGAGCGCTCAATGTCCTCAAACCAACTTGAGCGCTCAATGCTTGTGGATTGAGCGCTCAAACCAGTTTCTGACTTCTGTGAGTTTGACCCTTTTTGCAGATTCTCTTCTCATTCTTTGCAAGATTAAACGTTTGTAAATACTTTTCACAGATAAACAGATCAAAACACAAGGGTTTGATTTCTCAAAGATCAATGAAAAGAGAAGAATCATCACAAAATTAGCAAGGGAAACTCTTGAAAATGGAAGAGAGAGTGGGATTCAGATCATGAACACATGAAAAACAACTCACACACACCAGAAATGAACTAAAACATGATCCATCATCAAAACAGTTAACAATGTGCAAATAAGCCAAGAACAGCTTGAGCGCTCAAAGGTATGGCCTTGAGCGCTCAAGCCATAATGTGGCTTTCTGATTTCTGACCTTGTAGGCTCATTTCAAGTATGAGGAACTTGAATGAGCCCACTGGTCTCCCTCAGCAAGACCAAAACAGTGATTTTCACATGATTTTCTACCTTTTCGGCTATGATCAAGGCTTGAACTTGTGGTTTGATGAATGGATGGGTAGTGGCTGTGTTTATGAACTATAGATGAAGTATTTTGGACAGAGGAGTGTGAGTGTAGGGCTGATTGAGTGATTGATTGAGTGGATGATGGAGTATTTGAGCTTAAAATGGTGATTTTGGCTTGGATGAGGTGGGTTTTGATGGAAGAGCTAGGTTTGGACGAAATTGATGGAGTGTATGGGCTGTAAATGGCTTATTAGAGTGAGAGAGGGGCTGTTGTAGTTGGTTTCTCAAAGACCCATGTGTTGTAGGCCTTTTAAAGAAGGTTTTTGGGTGATTTTGAGGTTGAAGATGATGGAGGATGGTGGCTGTGGAGGAGAGGGAGGTTGAAGTGATGAGAGAGAGTGGGTTTGATCTGATGGGGGGAGCAAATGGCAGTAGGGGCAGCCAACCTTGTGAGTGAGGGAGTGGAGGAGGTTTATATAGAGAGAGAAATGGGAGGAAAATGGGTTTAATTTTTGAATTGGGTTTGGGGGGTGATTGAGGAGATGTTCAAGGGTCTAGGAAGTGTATTTAGGCAGTAGAAAACATAGGTAGACGCTCCTCTTGCAGTAGAATATCATTATTAAATGTTCTGCAGAAAACTGATCTGGATCAGAGTTGAGCGCTCAAAGCCATGGGCTTGAGCGCTCAAGGTGGGATTTTGGGTTTGAGCGCTCAAGGTCCAGGGCTTGAGCGCTCAAGGCTGTTGCTCAAAAGGTAAAACTTTGCGGGGCCGCCCCGGGTGCTACCGAACTCCATTTTGTGCGTGGTTTAAAGCGTTGGAAAGCTTGTCGAGTATACTTTCTAACCCAAGTGGTTTGAACCAAAGATGATTTGTACATCAAAATGTGTGACCATTTTACCCTCAGAAGGTCGGGAAAACAAGTGATTTTGGTAAAACGGGCACATCTCCCTCATTTCAAAATGGATTGGGACAAATTATATATCGATAAAGAGGGTTTTGAATGTACTAGAAGGTGGTGCAAGATTGGGTTTATTTTGAATAGGTTTATGGATTGTTTGAAGGGTATTTTGGTCATTTTGGTTGGTTTAAGGTTGTTTAGGAGGGTTTAGAATGGTTTAGGGTGGTTCGGTGAGTTCAAGCCTTGTTCTTAGCCTCGAGGTATACACAATTGGTCTATTTCATCATCGGGAATGCTCGAGCACATCCTGGGTTCAAAATCGGGGTGTCTACAGTAGGAAATATCCGGACCTGGTCACTGGTGTTATGAACCCTACGACCGTACTTTCTTTTAAATAGTTTAAGCAAAATCAAATTCTCTTAGTTTAGTTAATTTTCTCATCAAATCACAAAGGGTGGCTACCTAAGAGCCGTGTTAAATTTACAACCCGAGTTTTTAGTAAGCACTCTCCACCTTCTCTGTGGATTCGATTCCGGTCTTACCGGGTATTGTGCTACACCGGTCTCAGCCCTACGCTTGGGGCAACCCATCAATTTAGGTCTAGGATTTCGGTCAAGCAACTACTTATTTAAATATTTTTAGCTTACTGAATGACAAAAAGGGACTATTTGGGCTAAAATGGGTAGTAGTTCTTTACTTAATTGAAGATGAAAAAGTACAAATGGACAAAAATTACATAGTTTCCAAGTACATCTAGTATATATGATCCAAATTAGAAGTCCTCAGTCCGCTTAGGATTTTCTTTTGTAGTGGGCTGTGGTGCGGAAAATCCGCACAAGGTCACGGATCGGATCGATGAGAGGAGACCCAGAGTGGACTGAGCCCTCATGGGCTTAGTATTGGGCTGATGGTCCAGAGATCAGTATAAAAGATAGACCGGAAGGCTCGCATGGCGACCTTGGGCCGGGAGCTATGTGGGTTGAGTCATTAAGAGGAAAGGCAGTTGGGCCTTATCTCCTATGGCGTTGGCCGACGTGATGAGGCGGCGTCACCCTTACGTGTCTTAGTGATTGCGTGATTCACTGAGGGCCGTGAGCCCAGTGTAATAAGGGATGATGTCATCACACGTGTGTCAGCACATTTAGCTTGGAGAGCAAGCACATTGGAGGCTATAAATACTAAGGGATAGACCCTAGAGCTATGAACACACTCTTCTAGATCTAAATTACTCTCTATATTGGCTTTCTCTCTCTGGTGGCTGACTTGATCGTCGGAGTGCCCGTCGGCAAGAGGCCGGTGGGGCTCTAACGGGTTGCTACGTGTGCAGGTCGGGCTAGGTGGGAGGCGGCTCACCCGAGGAGGATCCACTGATGAATTCACCCCCCACAATTAGTGTGGCTACTGGGATTTAGTTTTTGGTGTTTTCATGGTGGTGATAGAGTATTTTCAGACCTGTTTGTGGTGTTCGTTGGGTGGTCTTCTGGCGGAGTTGAAGAACAATGGGATGGTTTGAATAGGTGTAAATCAAGGTCGTTCAAGGACAAGATCCAACTAGCAAGGGTTGTAGGTCTCACTAAGACGAGTCCATAGGTGGTGACACGACCAAGTTTGGTGGCCGGAATAGCCCTCACGGGTGGTTTGAAGACGGCAGAAGGCGGAGAGGATCTATTGAAGATCGATCTCACTTACAGAGATCGAAAACGAGTTTTGAGCACGAGGGTTTGTTCCTCTCGTTGAGACAAACTCAACGGTAGGTAGGTCGACTGATTTGGTCACCGAGGAGCTCACGCGATCGGTTTGAAGCAAGATTGGATTTTTTAGCTTGGGTTTGGATCAAACTAGATCGAAAAGAAGATTTAAACATTGGGTTTTGTTTGTCTCATCGAGACGGTCATGGAGGTGTGAAAAACTTCGCCAGAACACGCCGGATGGCACCGGAAAAGTGGTTTGAATAACGGCGAGTGGCGGCAGAGCGGCTATGGCTTACCAGATTCACTTAGAGTGATCGGATACAAATTTTGAGGACTGGGTCTGATGCGTCTCGTTCAGACGATGACGGGGATATGGAGAAAGTCACCGAAAAACTCCTAGAGACGCCGCACGTGCCGGAGATAGGCGACGCATGCCAATCGCGTTAGATCTACGCGCGATGCTCTTTTTGCACGCGCCAGGCGAGTGGAGACGAAGATCAGACGGTTCAAAAGCGCGGTCAAACAGTTCACGCGTGAGTTAAGAGGGGCCATCCGGTTGATCAAATAGGTCAGATCTCGGTCAAAGTGGTCAAACGCATGTCAGACGGGTCAACCGTGTGTCAAAAAGGTCAAACGACGATCCAAAGGGGCCGCCCGCATGTTAGATGAGCCAGAATAGGGTCCAGCAACCCTTAAAGGGGTCAAATGAGGTTTTAAAAGGTGCAGAAGGCAATTTTGAGGGTTTTTGAAGGTTCAAAAGGCTATTTTTGCTGGACCAGACCACTTTTGGGAGGTTCATGACCTATACCTGACTAATTTTCGTGCTCCGGACTCAACCGTGGACTCTGTTTGAGGTGATTCGATACAGAAATTAATGGTACATTTTACTTCATCGCTTTAAACACTATTTATTGTGTCGAAGCATATTTGTGAGTTCTTGGAACAATTTTTTAATGATTATCTTGGTGTTAAAATGTCGAATATGAGTATGAACACTATGGTTCTATTGTCGGCTACAAACCTCACATTTTGGAAGCCTCAACGCGACGACTTGTATTGAGGTTTGGATTTATTTGTTTTGATACATGTAATTTGTGGTTGCTATTACCATAGAGCTAGAAATTACTTTGCATTGCCGGAGTAGTGAGGGGCTTGTGTTGAGCCTCGGTATTATTTGTTGCACTCATTTATTAACTTGTGGTTTTTTCGGTTGGCTACCAAAAGTTGAAGAATAGTGTTAATCGTTTTAAAAGCTAAGTGTTAATTGTTTTGATGGTTTAAAAAAAAACAAAGAAGGGGATGATTTAAAAGATAAGTATGAGTCCCTTAATTATTTTGATGGTGAATACCGTGGTCCTATGCGGCGTTAGTTGTGCTTATTTATTTTGTGATTACTTCTTCGGTGTTTTACCAAGAAGATAAACATGATTTATTATTGACCGTTTAAAAGCCGGGTATTAATAGTTTTGATGGTTTTGAAACCAAGTATTTGTGGCTTGTGTGAGTTTTTAGTCGTGTAGCTTATGATCAAACGTAGACGACTTGTTTGGCCGAGCTGACGTTCATGGTCGTGCCCGTTTATTGCAGGTTCTATGAGAGGACATGCTTATAAAGAGGAGAGATCCTTGGGATCAGACCTCCCTACTTATAAAGAGGAGAGATCCTTGTGATCAGACCTCACCGCTTATAAAGAGGAGAGATCATTGGGATCAGACCTCACTGCTTATAAAGAGGAGAGATCCTTGGGATCAGACTTCACCGCTTATAAAGAGGGTGATCCTCGGGATCGGACCTCACCACTTACAATGAAAAGCGTGCAATCAGTGTGATTGGTATGGCCGACAAGGCAGCAATGATGCTGTGTTCGGCAGGTTTAATTCATCAAAGTGAAGAATTTTTGGGATCCGGGGTATTTTTAGACAACCGGTGGATTGAGAAGGGCAACCTTCGGTCTTATCAAGAGGAAGTGATCCTAAGCATGAGCGGTAGGCTCCCAGCTTGTTGAGAAGGAATGACCTTCGGTCTCTAAAAGAGGAAATGTTCGTCGATTGAAGCACGGAATTTAGATCCTCGACTTTTTGAGAAAGCGGGGCTCTCGGTATAATCAAAGGAGTATGGCTCTTGATTTTGTTAAGAGAGATGGGCTTTCGGTTTTTAAATCAAAGGAGCAATCATCGGCAAATGTGCTCTTCGATTTTAGGGAGAGGGAGTGGCCCTCGGACTTCATCAAAAGTTGTGAAATTTTTCCCTCAAAACGACAATGTCCTAGACCAACCTAGAATGGGGGGAAGTGGATGGTTTTTGAAACCATTGATTCTGGCTTGGTCCAGACCGAGTCCTATATGGACGGTTTTCTACAGAAGCATGTATGGTTTATAAAATACTCTGACTTGCACTAGACTGAGTCCCAGCCCAACCCAGAGTGGGGTGCAGGGGATGGTATGTGTTACTTAGAGGAACTTGAAGATGTTTGGTAAAAGAAGCATAAATAAAAAGATGGAATGACCAGTTGGTATGTATGAGGTCGGCCATCACGAAACAACATCACAGACCTCGGACGCGGCATGTTCCTAAGTGCTAAGAGTCAGTCCATGAAAGGCAAAGAAGCACCTACAAAGATTACAAAGCTTATGAAAGAAAAATAGAAAGTGAATCAGACGGCTGGTTAGGTTTCCTAAAAGCATTGCATGGAATCGGCTGTGTCAACAGAACTGACGGTATTTGGCAGAACGTAAACCTTCGATTGGCCGAAAAGGGTTGAGTTGCAAGTCGTGTGCAACGGTCTTCTCCCAAAGTAATTCGTTCATCGAATCCAGATAATTGTTGATTAGACAGAAGTGGATCGCTCCGGTTTACACTGAGGGGGGTCCGGTTTCATATCAGGGGCTCGCCCCAGAAGAAGTTCAACCGTGTGGCTATTGTTTGTTTCGTAAACGTCTGCGACTATGGCTTCTAGTTTCCTTCTCATCAGAAGGTAAGGAAAGGAAATTCGAAAATGTTTCTCAGTACGGGAAACGAAGCGACACAAATAGCGGTTACAGCACATGACAAATCAGTGATGGACACGTAGCTCCCTATAGTACTAGGGGTTGCGTGGGTTTTTGACATTGCGTCCCAATATGTTCTCTGATCGATGACCAATGGAATGGCACTTGATATGGATAAACAACAGAGAGGGCCGCTCCTGTTTGATTAAAAGAAGGTCCGGTTTTATGGTCCATGATTAAGCATAATAGCACGCTCGGACAATTTGAACACAATGGCTACAGTTCTGGCAGATTGTGCATATAACTAGGAAGGAGCCAACACATGGGCAAGAGCTCGGACAAGGCTGGTTTCTTGTTTAAGCAAAGGTCTACGATCAAGACAGGGGCTAAGAATCTTCTGAAAAGTTAAGTGCAAAGAGGACCACTCCGGTTAGACTCAAGGACGGTCCGGTTCAATAAAAGGATTGAGGACCATGGTAGTCCGGTTTGAATCCCGAGGACCTTGAAGGTCCGATTTTATAAAAGGTTTGAGGACCTCACAGTCCAACTTTTTGAAAAGGATTTGGTCCCACAGTTAGAAGATCAACTCCTCATGTCCACAAGGGACGAACGAGAAGTTGAGAGGCTATTGTGATGGGGAAAATCCGCACAAGGTTACGGGTCGGATCGATGAGAGGAGACCCAGAGTGGGCTGAGCCCTCATGGGCTTAGTATTGGGCCAATGGTCCAGAGATCAGTATAAAAGATAGACCGAAAGGCTCGCATGGTGGCCTTGGGCCGGGAGCTATGTGGGTTGAGTCATTAAGAGGAAAGGCAGTTGGGCCTGTAGACACCAAAATTTCGGCATTGCTTAATCACCGTCCGATTAATTGAGATAAATAAATAATATTGATTAATTAAAAGTCAAACATTGGTCAAAATTTTCAAATGAATATTGGGTCCGTCAAATTTATGGGCTTAGTCCTTTCGAAAATTTGTGGAAGACCAAAAAAATACATTGGGCTAAATTAATTTGCCAAATGAGTCAAAGAAATTAATGGGCTAGCCCAAACGTGCAGGCCCATTCAAGATAACCCAACAAAAAAAGTTAAATAATTAATAAATATATTATTTATCTTTTTTGGGTTAATGTTATTTCCTAAAAGTGATAAAAGAAGTCAAATTTCTTTTAGGAAATGAAAGCAAATCAATCTCCTTGATTGATATTCAATTGTCTTGATTGAGTTTAAAATTATCCTGATTGATAATCAAATAATTCTGATTGATTATTAATTATCTTGATTTGTAATTTTATTTTATTACAAATCATACCAAATTGAAACCCCTTCTTCCTGAGCCTATAAATAGAGGCTCATATGAAGAAGAAAGGGACTTTTTTTTTCACTCTTTGCTTGGCATTCAACCAGAGCTCTCAAGCAATTCTCCAACAACTTGCGAAGAATCATCAAGCAACAAGAACAAAGTGCCGACTTCTTCACAACTTCATCACCAACAACTCAAATCCTTCAACAAATCGAAGTCATCTTCCAACACAAAAGCAACAACTTGCAAAGAATCACTAAGCACCAAGAACGTGCCGATTTCTTCACAAGTTCAGCATCCAAACAATCATTCAATAAATCAAAGCCATCTTCAAACTTTGTTCTTCAATTCATTCAACTCGAAGATTCAAGGAAAGTTACCGTTTGCGCGATTCAACAACAAGCATTCAAGCCGTTGGAACGCCATCAATTTTGGAGATCGAATCAGATGATTTTGTTCTTTTCTTTGTTAAAAGAACATTTACTAGAGAATTGTACCCCTTGCATTTAATTCAAATCAATAAAAGATTATTTTGTGCATCTTTTTCTTGTCTTAATTACAGGACACGAATTTGTGTGTTACAGGGCCTTATCTCCTATGGTGCGGGCCGATGTGATGAGGCAGCGTCACCCTTACGTGTCTTAGTGATTGCATAATTCACTGAGGGTTGTGGGCCCAGTGTTAGAAGGGATGATGTCATCGCACGTGTGTGAGCATGTTTAGCTTGGAGAGTAAGCACATTGGAGGCTATAAATACTAAGGGATAGACCCTAGAGGTATGAACACACTCTTCTAGATCTAAATTACTCTCTATATTGGCGCTCTCTCTCTCTCTAGTGGCTAACTTGGTTGTCGGAGTGCCCGCCGGCAAGAGGCCGATGGGGCTCTAATGGGTTGCTACATGTGCAAGTCGGGCTAGGCGGGAGGGAGCTCACCTGAGGATCCACCGGTGAATTACCCCCCACGTGGGCTTTGTTTTTTTATTTTTTATTTTTTATTTTATCGAATTTTAGTGGGCTTTGTTAAAAGCTGGGAAAAGAAAAGGAAAGGAAAATGGTTTAAAGATAAAACGGAAGAAGTAAATTCTTAACTTCGGTTTGATAATCAAGCCAATCTTCTTCGAGCCCTGTTTGTTAGCATTTATAAGCTAAATTATCTAGTTTATTTCCATAAAAAAATAAAATAATAAAGAGTATTTGCCAGCAATTATAGATAACTACTTATTTAATTTTTTTTAGCTTACTGAGTAACAAAAAGGTGAAATTATTTTGGGCTATAATTGGCATTCTTTACTTATTTAAAGAAGAAAAGTTACAAATGGACAATAAATTACTTATTAGGCCCCGTTTGCTACCACTTATAAGTTAGCTTTTGTAATACCCCAGGTTTGGGGGTAGATAGAGTTTAGTCCCACATTGGTTGTTTACATGAGTTATCTTGGTATATAACAAACAAGAGACTACTAGTACCTTGAGTTTAAGCATTTTGGGCCACGTGGTGTGGCCAGTGGATCAAATCAGGGTACTGGGTTAGTGGTCTACATGGGGCGTTACAACTTTTTAGATTGTTGTCTTACAAAAATTAAAATAAGTTTAAATCTGTTTGTTATAGCTTTTTATAAGTTGTAAAGAAAATAAGCTGTCAAATAGCTTTTTATAGACCAAATATCTAGATCGCCCTTCAAATTCCAGTAATCATAACTTATTCACTATAGGATTCTTTTGTCCATTCATTAACTTAAAAAAAACTTCAAATTGGAGTTTAAAATAATCTAGCTTTGTTTTTTTATAAAATAAGCTATACAAGTCAAATAAGTGATTATTCATAATTGTTAACAAACACTTTAATTTAATTTTTTAAGCAAATAAGCTAAATAAGTCCTAAAAACGAGGCCTTAATTTCAAAATACATCTTTGGAATCATTGAAACCAAACAGTGAAACTTTTATTTAGGGGATGTGTTTGACAATTTTAATTTATTTTAATTTTGATTTATTTTTACTGGTAAAAAATCAAACACATCTGGACCGTCCAAAACACGATCGGACGACCGAGGAGTGCACATCACCCCAATCCTTTTATTTAATACTAGTAATAAAAAGAACTCTTCTTTTATTGGTTGATGACTGAATTCCCTGTGAATACCTCAATGCTCATTTTTGCTTGCATAATCAGGGTGAGATCAGCATTTTTAGTTTCTTTTCTTCCATTTTTAATATGACAATAGCTTTTCTTTTCTTATTATTTGATGAGAGCACTAATAATTTTTCTTGCATATATAATTAGGGTGAGTTTTCTTCCACTTAAATATGAAAAGTTGAAAACTTTTCTTTTGTTGTTTGATGACTCAATTCCCTGTGAGGTATGCTCATTTTGCTTTTATTATGTGGTGACTCATTTCTCCGTGACTGCCTATATATATATATTATATGCTCATTTTTCCTGAGAGTAATTAGGATGATATCAACAATATTACTTTTCTTCCATTTTTCAATTGGGTAAATCTTGAGGGTTTTTTTAGGTCTTGACTATGCGTACAGAAGGTTCAGTGTACAAAAAATGTATAATAGCTTTTGGGTCCCACACGAATAATCTGAGCCGTTAAATAATTTTTCCTATGGTCTTGCAAAAAATCAGTTCAATTGGATATGCGTAACAGGTTTGGATTGTACATTTTCTGTAGCATTTTTACTACCACCATTTTCTGTAGCAACTTTAATTTATTGGACCGTTAATTCTTTTGTTGTATTTTATTTGCCTTTTGTTGCATTTCTACTGTTTCTTTTGCTGCAAAAATTACCCTTGAATATGCAAAAAAAAAAAACTTTTGTTATTTTACCCAACTTGCCTATAAACAATCTTTATTAACTTGTTTTTTTATTTTATCAATTTGATGCGATTAAATACATGGGGAGTTGTGTGGGGTGTGAAATGTTGAAAATACTGAATTTTAAAATTAGTGAATATCTTCTGAAAATATTCAAAATTAGTATTTTTTTTTTTTAAAACCAAAGTGATTGACTAATAAAGTAGAGTTACCAAAACATTTTTTAAGGTAAGAGATGCACCATTTTACATTTAGATCAATAAAACTAGAGATATATAAAATACAATAAGATATTAATATTTGAGGTGTGCTAGCAATAGTGCAGTTTTGAAGATAAATTTTGAGATATTTGATAGAGATGCTCTAATGATATCAATGTTTTTAGCTATGCTTTTAAATAATATGCTCCGAATTAGAAGTCCTCAGTGCTCTAAAAGTTAGTATGTTTTATGGTGGGACTTGTCAAAAGGCATAAAATGGAGTGAAAAGGAAAAATAGTACGGTTAATTGTTCTAGGGTCCAGAAATGGGGACTTATTGAGCATTTAGTCCATGTTAAAGTTTTACAAGGTCTAAGGTCCATGAATTTTTTTATTTTTATTTTTTTAGAATATAGGCACTTTCAAAAGGTTCCTTAAGGTTTAGGTTTTAGGGTACACTTTCCTATTATAGGGTTTTAGTGGTTTAGGCACTTTCATAGGGTACCCTAGGATTTAGGCACTTTCATAGGGTTTAGGGTTTTAGGCACTTTCATAGGATACCCTAGGGTTTAGGTTTTAGGGTGCACTTTCCTATTATAGGGTTTTAGTGGTTTAGGCACTTTCATAGGGTACTCTAGGGTTTTAGGCACTTTCGTAGGGTACCCTAGGGTTTTAGACACTTTTGTAGGGTACCCTAGGATTTTAGGCACTTTCATAGGGTACAAATTTTTTTGGCACTTTCATAGGGTACAAACGTTTTTTTGGTAAGGTAAAAAAAAAAAAAAAAGAAAAGATGCCAACGTTAGGACTGGATAGGTTATAAACTTGTTTGGTGGATTAACGAGGTTACAAATTCTTTGCCTAGGACTTTTGAACAAGTCGCCCAAAATAGTATAGAGATGAGTTGCAAGATCCAACCAATCTTCGTCAAGCCTGTTTTTTAGCATTTATAAACAGATATATTCAACTTATTTGTGTAACAAAAACTAGTAAGGTTGAACTTCTATCCAAGTTTATAAAATTCTACACTAAACATATTTATAACTAAGGCACAGTTTGAATGACAATAATCTCGAGAGGAAATGGGTATGTGATGCCTTCGATCTATGATTCCAACGTTTGGAAGAGATATAAATAGGAATGTGATGTCAAACTTTTCTCATTCTGACGTTTGGCAAAGACATGAATAGGAATGTGATTCATGATGACATATTCAATCAAGAATCACATTCCAAAACAGAGTGGGAATCTAATCCCTCTCTTATCCATGGAATCTCGAATCTCGCTCATTCGTAAAAAAATGAAATTCGACTTAAAAAAAAATAATTATGAAATATTGACTTTAATAAATTTCTAAAATAATTATTTCCCCGTAAGTCACTTAATTAATCCAAACACCAAAATGCAATTTAATCCGGTAAATATCCAATTCTTAATTCAATTATAAGTATTAGTCATATTCTTTTCCCCCACTAAATTATTTTCCCCTTCCATCCAAACATCAAATATTTCTAATATTAATAAGTAAATAATCCAGCAACGTTGATCAAAAAATCTAATATGTATAAGTATTAACAAGCTAATTAATTTATATCTATATATCTTCGTGGATTAGTGACGAAGGTGGTGGTGGATATATTGCCGTAGATTCTTACATGGATTTCCAACAAGAAGATTCCCACCGGTGGGGAAGAATTATGAAGATCAGATTTTGGCCATCCATGTATTGTTCTAAAACAACACGATTCGACCGAACATTCACCAATGTCCCCAATCAAGCTGACTACTTGCGTGGATGATTTAACATCTAGGCTTATAAAACGAATGATTCAAATCCTTCAATGTGATTGCGGTAGATTCCATTTCGCATCACACGAGGAATCATTACATGAGGAGATCATCTCTCTCGTTGTTTGAAAATCTATGGGTCTGATCGGATCACTTCACTTTTTAGCATAGGACAAATACACATGCAAAATACAATTTGGTGCGAACCATCCTGCAAATAGCTAGAATAATCCCAGAACAAGTATTTATTAAGGGGTTAGAGCAGAACCATCCTGCAAATACTGCATCTACAATGCCGTGCGGCATTGTTGTACTATCGTGCGGCAGTATGCAAATGCATGTAAAATATTCTCTCCTGCTCCCTCTCTCTCCCTCTCCCTCTCTCTCTCTTTTACAGATCGGGTACAAACTAAAATTCCTCATTTATTTTTGGGCCACTTAGCCAAAAATTCAAAACATTTTGTCATTTTTAAAGGGAAGGACAAGGAACTTTTGCAATCGAATATAAAAACAAAAAACATTTTCCATTTTTAAAAGGAAGGACAAGAAACTTTTGTAATCGAACATAAAGACAAAAAAAAATTAGTGAAGTGTCACTAATTTTTAAAAATTCAAATTTCGAACATAAAATTCAAAAAAATCACCACCCCACCTCCGGCCGACCACCACCCCACCTCTGGTCGGGCACTTCCGGTGACCAAAATTAGTGAAGTGTCAATAATTTTTAAAAATTCTAATTTCGAACATAAAAATCAAAAAAATCACCACCCCCTACCTCCGGACACCACCCCACCTATCGTGCGGCCTTCCCTGCAAAAAAAAAAGTGAAGTGTTACTAATTTTAAAAATTCAAACTTCGAGCATAAAATTCAAAAAATCAACACCCCTCCTCCCACCAAACACTTTTAGTGAAGTGTTACTAATTTTTAAAAATTCAAATTTCGAACATAAAATTCAAAAAAATCACCACCCCACCTCCGAAACCGAGCACTTCCGACAAAAAAATTAGTGAAGTGTTACTAATTTTTTAAAATTCTAAATTTCGAACATAAAATTCAAAAAAATCACCAACCCATCTCCGAACCACCACCCCCACCTCCGCCTAATTTTGAAATTCCAAAACGAAAAAAAATTAGTGAAGTGCCACTAATTTTTAAAAATTCAAACTTCGAACATAAAATTCAAAAAAAAATCACTACCCAACCTCTGGCTGAGCACTTCCGGCGACAAAAAAAAATAATAATGACGTGTTACGAATTTTTAAAAATTCAAATTTCGAATATAAAATTCAAAAAAATCACCACCCCACCTCTGGCCAAGCAGTTCCGGCGACAAAAAAAATTATTGAAGTATCACTCATTTTTTAAAATTGAAATTTCTAACATAAAATTCAAAAAAAAAAAAAAAACCCCACCACCGGAAACCCAAATCGACAGGCATCAAATAAATAAAAGCTAACAATGGTACCATCTAGAAACGGAATTATTACATTGCATGTTTTGTCTGTGTTAATTACCAAGGTCATCTCGCTCAGATCATTGGGTCCGGTCCGGTACTAGATCTAGTCTTTCTGGCAGACAAGATACCTAAAGTTGATAGTTCAAGGTCGAATATTGTTGATCAACCAATTAATGTGGAAGACATACTCCCCCACCACCACCATAGTATCACAACACACTGTTTGCTGAATCTTCCAGAATCGGGGAGGCTGTAGTGAATAAGCTCTGATATTCGTGAGGCCTAAAGCGAACTTTTTAAAATAGGCTCTCAATCTACTTTTAATAGTTAAAAGTACTTGGGGAAAATAAACTTCATATGAAGTTATTACAATCATTTAAGAGTATAAGTACCCAAAATCGATAACCCAAACAATGATTCAATTTTCATATAGGCATAATTTGTAATTATTATATGAATCTATATAAAATTGGGGGCCCTCAAAATTGGTAAAAAATCAGGGGCTTAATGTGATGGCTTTACGAGCTTTAGCTAATCAAAAAAATTTATCAAAAGTGTTACTTTGTCTTTAAAATTCGTAAAATGATAGTGCATAAATGGTAAAAAAATCACCACCTTCACTAGGGAACGTTTTCCCGTCACACCACAATTTACAGGCAATCACCTATATCAGAACCGACTAAAATCCCACAATGTGTGGCTTCTGTTAGGAGAGTATGTTTAACCCCAATAAAAAGCTAGAGGAATTCGAACTTGAGCCTGCAATCAGGTCCTGAGTTCCAACCACTCATCGGTCAAGTTCGCAGACAACGTTGGGGAATAACTCTCTTCTCCTTACGGGCCGGATCGAACTTCCAGTTGAGGGGCCAACTAAAGTCTTTCTTGTTACTTTCCTATCTGGGTCATTCAGATTAGTGTAAGGACTTCCAAATACATGGCCCATTGTTTGGTCCACTGGGCCCTTTGTGACACCTCTTTTGGGCTTCTTTTATCTCGTTAATAATAAGTTACTCCCTCCATCCCAATTTAATACTCCAGTTTCACTTTTTCGATTCTCTTTTCAATTATTTATATCTTTCAATTTATACTAATAATTTTCAAATTTTCAAATTTTTTTTTAATAAAACTAATTGAAATCTATCAATAAGATCAATATTGTATATGCAAAGTCTTATATACTACAAGATAAAAAACCTATTTTTCATGAAGTTAGAATAGTGACATGGACTATTAATTTGGGACGGAGGAAGTACTTTCCTCCGGTTGTTTTTTCTCTCTTGTTCACCAAAAAAATATTATTTTAGAGAGAACAAAACTATTAGTGTTTCTATTCATTAGATCTGAATGCCATTTTATTAAACATGGACATAAAATGGATTTGATCTTAAGCTTATTGTATTGTACCCAGCTTCGTTCAGCTGTCAAGAATTCCGTGCATGAAAGTTATTCCTCAAAAATAGATAGTGAAATGAAGGGGAAAAAATGTATATGTTCCCGGTGTTTATTTGACGAAAAATCTTGCATTGAAAACAAGATACATAGTATGTTAAATAGGGAGGAAATTAGTTTGACAATAAGATTTTAGGAAAATCTAGCACTTTTGCATGACAATTTGAGGAACAAGTAATCCTAGCTATTTGAGGAACAAGTAATCCACTGGTGTTCCGATGCAGGTCCAATAAAGCCCAGTTCCATGGCCCAATATTTCGAGCAGCAAAAATAATTTTTTTGACACAAATTATGGTGCAGTTCCGCTCAAACAATATTTGACACGAAAATAATCGGAGCCCTAGCCAGGGACGGAGGGTAAGCGGGGGAAAAGGTGGCACGTGCCACGTGCCACCCCCATATCCAAAAAAATATGACTTTTGTACTGTAAGAACAATGGTATTCTTCAAACACGTGTATTATTTTTTATATTAGGCATATTGGTGAGTGATTAATAGATGAAAATGTGTAATTTTTGGATAATAGGTAGGAGAATATTGATGGATGATTAACATATGAAAATGTGTACCCTCTCGGGTACTTGAATAATTAATCTTAGAACACTTGTACTTTTTAAAAAACTATTTACTCCCTTCGCTCGTAATGATAGTCCACTTCTAAAAAACGTCTAATTTTCGAATAAAAATAATAATAAAACACTTCCATGCATAACTTTTTACATTTCTTTACACACAATTAAAGAACTAATTGAAATTTGTATTCAAAAATTGCACATCAATTTATAATACACTATCTTTGAGGGATGGAGAGAGGGGAAATATTGCTTTTGGTGCTAGGGCTGCTAAAAAAAACGATGAACCGTGAATCCGGTCCGGACTGAACCGATCCGTACGTTTTGGATTTTAACCGTGGATTAATGGTTCGGACACGGATTCAAAAAAATAAAAACTGTGACTCACGGTCTGGACACGGATTTTGATTTTGAAACTATGGATTAACCGATTCGGACCGTGAGATTTTTATTATATATAATTTAAAAATAAATAAATATATATGTATTTTGTAGCCTACTTTGTTTAGAATTCTAAAATGGTACTCCCTTCGTCCCTATTTAAGTGAATGATGTTACTATTCCAGCTGGATTCGAAAGTTGTTTATAATTTTCAATCTATATTACATAAAATATGCAATATGGATCTTGTTTTACAGAAATCAATGAGTTCTAAAATACAATTTTTTCAAAAGTACATAATACATTATAGATTGAAAGTTATAGACAATTTAAAAATAAAATCAAAAAGTGAAAGTGGTCACTTAAAAAGGGACGGAGGGAGTATCTGCGTTTTGTGCTTGTGACTGTCTATTTATATGTGTTTGTTGGCATCTTTAACAAGTTTGATGTTTACAATTTACAATGCTCAAGCTCAGATTTATAGTCTACTATGTTTGGAATTCCAAAATGAATTTTTGGTTTTGGGTTTTGGGTTTTGTCTATCTATTTTGATTCCATAATGTTCAAGCTTAGATTTGTTCAATTAATTTGTTGAAATGTTTAATAAGCCTTCATTATTTCTTTCTAGTGACTGCAATTTCTCTGTTCTTAGTGATGCTTTATATTCTCATCTACTAACTTATATTACTGAACTAGAGTTTGGGTTTATAAATGAGTTGACGATTTTTTCTTAAAATAAATTGAAAATCTATGGATAAATCCGGAACCGATCCGTGACTCACGGATCGGATTGAAACCGAACCGTGACCACCCCTATTTGGTGCCCACATCCGAATCGAAATCCTAAGTAAGTCCCAAGCCGAGCAATATATATACTGTACAATATAATTCCAAACAAGTAGGTGAGCACCTTATCTGTCACCTTGTTTAATTAACGATTTTTAAATGCTAGTACTACGTTACTTTATTAGCTGGCTGTGATAATGTTAGATTATGTACAAGTCTACATCAACCCAAATTATAAAATATACGCCGAACAATTACCCATGTTACAAAATTGTTTTTTTGTTTAATTAGAAGGTTTGGACATTACAATAACACTATTCTCAAGGTTTTCTGCATGGATTAGTGAGAAATTATTAGAAACAGATAATTTTGTTTAGCCATTAAGGAGTGGTTAAGGTTCATAATGTGAATCGAAATACGTAAAATTCTTTTTTTTTTTAAATATTTAAGGTCTTGCTATTGATAGTTCAATGGGTGTGTCGTTACTACAGTTAGAAAAAAACACCAAAATAGGTAGGGGGAGTGTACTGTGCAGGGGTGCCGGTTGTGGGGCCCACCTTGATCCCGTTGTTTGAACTAAACCGTTCTGTTTGTTCCTCTCGTCGAGTATGTGTATGTCAAGTAAAAATTCAAGTTAACCGGATATCAGTAGTTACGTTTTTAGACTGCATTTTCTTTGAAAACAAAACAGTCAGTGAATTTTTTTTTTCCCAAAAATTTAGGCTAAATGGCAACCGATCAAAAGTTATCGATATCCAATCAACCTGAATTTCTACGTGATATACATACTTGACGAGACAAACAAAATGAACGGTACAGATCAAACATCGGGACCCAGAGTGGACCCATAGCCGTGCACAACACATGCGCTGCAGTTCCCGCTCCCTCCAAAATAACACACTTTTTCGAGGTGTATTTCACGTATTTCAATATATCTACTCCTACTTAGTTTTTATAGGAAAATTTCATCTTTCAAGATTGAGAACAACTCAATGTGTTAATTTCAGGAACTTACAAATCTATTGTAAGAAAAAGTGTATTAAAATCCATGAGAGTATATTGAAATTTTTTTTCTTCTTGACTTTATTTGGTCAGCAACCACCACCTGCGAGAAATTTAAAACACAATTTGTACAAGAGTTCTATAACAACTAAATCAAGCCCAATACATAACGGCATGTTTGTTTGAGGGAGATAGAGGGGGATATAGAGACATCGGATATAGAAATCCGGGCGTTTCATATCCGCCGTGGCTATTAATCAATATACAATGATGGCCCTGGCTAGCCTTTGTCTATTTTGGTTAAAACTGAGCAAAAATGTGTTTTTATGTCCTAAAATTCAGGGAAGTTATGGAATCATTTGATTAATTTATTTCTGTCCAAAATATTTATGGGGTCCACGACAAACTAAATTAATGATAATGCCAAAACCATTTTTGTTCATGACAAAACTATAGTGCACAAAAGGCTTGTACCTTGCACATGGTACAAGGTTTTTAAGCACTACATTTTTGCACAAACAAAAACGGTTTTGGCACAAACAAAAATGGTTTTGGCATTAACACCACCCCTAAATTAAGTCCAATATGCAACAATTTAAGAAATAGTCCAATGGGAATGAAATTGACCGATAACATATACTCTTACACAGAAAACTGTTCAATATGAACCGTTAAATCAATTCTTGCCTTCGACAATTCGAGTCGTTCATCTCGGCAATCAATGGACCATATTCCATCTCGTCAATTGGCAATTCAGATACGTAGAAATAGAGATAAAATCAAGACGATCGATTGTCGATCGGATAGACCACTTCCCATTGTTTAAAACTGAACAAAAGTGTTCCACTATGTCCTAAAACACTAACTAGGTTAAAACTGAACAAAAGTGTTTCTATGTCCTAAAATTCAGGGAAGTGATGGAATCATTTGATGTTCTAACCAACATACCTTTCAGTGAAGCTAGCCCATCATTCAGAGAGAGAGAGAGAGAGAGAGAGAGAGAGAGAGAGAGAGAGAGAGAGAGAGAGAGAGAGAGAGAGAGAGAGAGAGAGGACCACATGGTGATCATGGTGATGGTGAAATCATGAAAATGATGAATGAAATGTTCTAACTTGCAACAGGAGTGAGAGAGCCATTCCCTTGAGCTTTTGAAAAAGCTCCTATTTTGTGCACAAAAATGCATGTTGATTGGAATGGGTGGCCCCCTAAATATCATAATAGCACTGATGCTATTCCTTGTGTCTAATGATAATAAAGGGTGGACTGAAGCTTTGTACTCAATGGGTCTTCCAATTTTGTTTTCAGCAACAATAGTTGATTAGGTCCCTGACCAAATCCCCTCATTTTGAGGACACTCTGCCTCTCTCAAAGGCAAAAAAAAAGAAATAGTGTCCATAATGTCATAGCCATGATGATGCTTTTATAATGGCTGCTATATACAAATAAGAGATAGTATAGTTCCGTCCTAAAACTTTTGTTCGCTCTGTAAAACGAGAATTTAAAAATAATTATAAATTTTCAAGAAAAGTTTTAAAAAAATCCGACGAAGATATCAGTGATTTCTTTGATGTATGAAAAAAGTTCTAATTTTTCTTAAAATAAATGCATTATTTGTAAGTCGTCGTTTTGTGGGCAGGACAAACATTTTGAGACGGAGGGAGTAAGATTTTTTGAGTTTATTTCAACTAACGACGAGAAAATGATTATCAGACATTAACGATTTTTTATATTTAGTCTCCATTAGAATTTTGTAAAGATGCTTCTGTTCTGTTAGGTACACAAGTAAAACATTGAAAAAGGCAGAAAATCAGGTTGCAGAAAATTAATTTCAACATTGTAGCAGAAAATAAATTTTTTAGATGAAGAACATGTAAAAAGAAGAAGTATTTACGTGGTTTAGTCACAAACAATTTGTGACCTAGTCCATGTGAGAAGGGTGGAAAAATCATATTCATGAGTTGCTGTAACAGAGCACTCGCAATATAAATACAGTTGCATTGACTCTACCCATTTGTTCTAAAATTTGTCAATAGTTAGGTCAAAGATCAAATTCATCAACTGTTTTGGTTGAGATAGGCTGAACTTACCATAAACATATAGAGAGACAAATTGCGTGTTTAAAATTTCTACGGTGCCCCAGAGTAGTATTGGGGTATCAGTGCCTCTACAAATATTAACCATTCAATTAAAAACTGGGGAAATCTCATCCATCAGATGAAAACCACCACAAGAAGGAGGGTGGTTTGCTCTTTTCCCGCTCAATTATAAAACCCATTGTTTACGTTTATATGATTATATGTGGCAAATGTGGTCCGTTTTTGTGGTAAGTGTGATCTATTTTTGTAGTTTGTAAACCTATTGTTCGTCGTAAGTAAAACTCGGGGATCGGTGCCTTAATACCACTTTGGGAAACCACAGCCGGAGCCAGTGGTAAGTAAAACTATGAGGATGACAATAGTTGTATATAAATTGATGATATATATAATTGATAAATAATCTTGATAATATAACTCTGACAAATTTTATCTAGTTGTGGCTTTTTTGGTGCAACGTGCTCTGTAAAAATTCAGGGCCTGCTTGAAGCCAAAGTCTGATTTGAAATAAGCATTTTCTTGAAACTCTTTGATAAGTGTTCCTACCCGTGAACTATCTTTTCATACAGATACATAGGTCATTTCTGGTAGATATGATTGGAAGTTTGGAACACAACAATATCACTCAAGTTAATACTCCATACGAGTGTCTCGTGTTGCTTCTTTTTTGTGCTCACTCAAAGAGTACTCCATTGAGTCCATTCCCATCATACCCCTCAAAGAACCCACTTTGTAGGCTCCACAAGACTCAAGATAAGGACAGCGTTTACTTTCTAAATCGCGCTGAGACAAATTGATTTGCAAGAAATGTTACGCTCCAATTTTTGGACAAGTTAATTAAATTATTTACTTGAAAAAGATTTCATAGATTAAACGATTTATCATAATCATGCAACGGAATTTAATAACGTTAAAACAAATGTAGTTTGATTACAACTGGAATTGAAATACGTAGTTTGGTAGTTGATACTTAGGTTACATTTATTCAAAAACAAAAGCACAGAAGCGACAAAGCTTTTAGAGGTCTAGGCTGAGGTCCCACTTTCCGTAGGTCCCCAAATTGGCTACAAGTTGGTACTTCCAATACGACACGAGAATCCAACATGAACCCGACCCGAAATTAGTGGGTTAGCCAGCTAGGGTAAACTATTTTTTACAAGGAACACGAATATGACACGACACAATGACACGAAAGCTAAATAGGTTGAGTTAGGGTTGAAAAATTCTGACACGAACACAGGATAATACGACACGACACGACGTGATGCCCACCCTTAACTACAGGTGCCTCATTCACATAGTATTTACCGCCTCCTCCTTTTTCGGTATCTAGCGTGAAATGTCAGGGCGAACAATAGCACCGTGAGCGAATAATCACTCAATGGATGACTCCTACCCACTCACCCTTACCTTACAAGAAATTTAATAGTTCATGTCAGGATATGCGAAAATAAACAATGAACAATTGTTTTCTTATCTAACCTTTAAATTATACGATTTCTTCTACCCGAGATCCTTTCCTCCCACCTTTATTTTCTCTATTTCTTTTTCATACATAACCTTGGGCCCTGTTAGCATCCTTTCAAACACTAGGCTCCTATTAGCACCCATTTCAATGATCGGTCCCTAGTAGCACCCGTTTCAATGCCCGAGCCCCTATTAGCACCCTTTTCAACGAACGGGCACCTGTAAGCACCTTTTTTAGACGCTAAGCCCCTATTAGCACCCATTTCAACGACCGGACTCATGTTATCACCTTTTTCAATGACTAGTCCTTACGTATTCCTCGAAACTATTTTCCAAATTATCCTTTACTTATCAACGTCTATATATTCACTTATGTATGAGTATCAACCAAGAACCTAATTGTCTATCTAGCACTCCAATAATTTCATGGTGATTGAAACACAATAAGCAGAGCAAAGTGATTGCGATATTTCAAGGGCGCACATGTTACATTTTTTACCCATAACAGTCCATATGTCACTCGGGGTGTTTACACGTAATTCTATGAGGGTCTAAAGTATAATTTATAAGTTATAGGTCGATTGGGTGATTTAAAGTATAGAGGTGTCGTGGTAATTTGGTGAGTCTATGGTTGATTTTTAGTAATTTTACTAATTATAGGGGCATTTTCGTAAAAAGACTAAGTACAAGGGCATTTTGGTAACAAAGCAATGATGAAGGGTAATTTGGTAAAATAATGATTGTGATTATTTATAGAATCTTATTATTACAAAGTGATTTTGCTGATTTTAATAAGTGAATGTTTATTTTTTACATAAAAGAGTCGCTAAACGATAAACTAGTCATTTTACTATCATGGAGGGCATTTTAGTAATTTTACTACTAGTATAAATATCACTAACACTAATAAGTTCACAAATATCTAGGTGCATAATGTATATATATTATTCCAAAAGTTTATTATATTAATATGGATTTTCATATTTAAAAATTATTCTCTTTATTAAATGCATTGTAATAATGAATGATAACATTTTACCACATTTTAACTAAAGTACATACACAATAAAGTCCTAAAAATAGGAATAACAATTAGTAATATATACAAACATTCAAGTTAGAGGCCTTTGAATGCGCGAGAAAAACATGAGTTAGGGTCAAAATTGTCGAAACTAAGAAGTTCAAGGGGGTCAGAGTGTAATTTTAACATTTGAAATTCTGGAAGGATGCTACTGCATTGCTGACTGTCCAGACGGAATTGAGGACCGTTCGGACGGCCTAGGCCGAGAGTAGAGCACAATGCCGATTTCCTTCGGGTTTCGTAAAACCCTTAACGTGGGGGCATAACCTTGGTCCATAAACCAATTTAAGGATACTCTAACATATAGTGTATACATACTTAGAATGAATGGATAAGAGGTTTCTACCTTGAATTTGGAAGATTTGGCGAAATCTTGGGTTTTGGAGAAAATGGAGTGCAGGTGGACCTCCAGGTAGTCTTGGTTGCAATTGGTGGTGGTTTGGGGCTCCTTAGGACACCTCTAGATGATGATGACATATCTTCCTTTGTATTATTAACTTCTCTACAACTTCCACTTTATTCTTGAACTATGTTTGACCTGATTCTCCTGAGACAGGAGATACGTAGGCAGCCCTGAGACCAGGCTTGGTCACCATTCCCTCTTCATGTTCTTGAACTACGTGATGATCTGATTCTTCTGAGGCCGAAGATACGCAGGCAAACCTGAGGCTTGGTTCGGTCAAAATTTCACTTTTTGTTTAATGTCTCTTCAATGAAGTTGTTATTAGACCAAATATTATCTTTCTTCTTCTCATTATTTTCACAAGGTTTTATTCACTCATTTGTTTCCAAAGAAATTTTTCCGAGTACCGTTAAGGACGGGGTAGGGTGCTCCGGCTTCCCTACACATAATAGTGAATTACCGAATTCTTTCTCCTCTAAAATCATAGATCGAAACAAAACTCAGTCATTTATATCAAAAAAATTGGGTCTTTTGACCTGAAAAAATATTTTTTTCAAAATACTTGAATTGTCTTCAAATTGTTCAAAGGCTAACTTGGCACACCTAAACTCTTTGCCAAGGGCGACACTGAGTTATTTTTATTTCCAAAGAATTAGCCTAGGTCACAATAATAAAATCTGTATTTTATCAAATCACGTCGATTTGAAAATTACTTGGATCACTCGATCTCGGTTCTCCTGAGCGGTCGAAATCTTGGGCTCGACACCACAATTTCAACTTCAAATGATTCTAGAAAGGACAAATGTGGCACAAGACAGCTCTTGTCTCTTCTACCAAAAAAAAACCTTTGTAACTCTATCCCCGTGTATTTTCAGTCGCTGAATAACACAATATTATCTTCACGTGTAGATAGTGTTGTACAATTCAGCACCTGGAAATGCATAGAAACAAAAGTGATGAGGCTTTTCGGTAGAGAAGATTCAAGGTGGCTATAACGGATAAGAGCATCTCCAGTTGCCTAGGCATCTTTTTAATTTGGGTGGGTTTGCCGAGTGAAGTCTTCCAAATCAAAACCCAGCAGTATCGGCAACCAACTCGACACTTCATCATCTGTTGCAGTGACTCGCTGGCTCGCCACGCCCAACGAATCACTGTAGCCTCTCTCTCTCTCTCTCTCAAAATCTTCTGTGTGAACGGAGTGAAGATCCGGTTGTTGAAGATCCGAGGGTGACATCGTGTGCGGGGAAGGCGAGGTTGACGCCGATGAAGATCTAGCTGTCAGAGCCCAATCCGATGGTGCGACGTGGTTGTCCAGGATTGGTGGGTGGGCTATGATTTTTTTGAAAAGGGTTGGGGGGAGAGAGAGAGAGAGAGAGAGAGAGAGAGAGAGAGAGAGACGTGCAGAGGATGTGGGTTGATTGCGGAAAAAAGTTCGGACCGATCTCACCTATTGCATTGAAAAATCTAATAAATGCATAGTCCCTTGGGCATCTCCTCCATTTTGTGACTAGCCAAAATAGAAAAAGTCATTTTTCCTAAGCAAACTGTTGGAGATGCTCTAAGGGCATGTGCACCAGACAAGGCAAACCTCTGCCTTTGGGTATTTTGCCTCCCCATATCACAAATTCTACACTGCACCAAACTCTGCAAAAGGAAAGGTAAAATACCTTTGGCGGCGTGGACTCGGCAAGAGTGTCAAGGCACTGTTGAGGAGCAACAAAATAATTAAATCATCTCTCTCTCTCTCTCTCTCTCTCTCACACACACACACACACACCTTGTTCGGTTGGGTTTTTCAGAACCCGATCTTGAGAACCTAAATTTGAGAATAGTTTTAAAGTGGTCCCAAAATTTGGTGTTGGGTCCCTCCCAACTTTAAGCCCAGAAAAAAAATCCAAACGAAACTCAATCAACTCCCAAAATCATTGATACAGAGCAAAGGAAGGAGAGGGGCGACCACCCACCACCACCTCCCCTGCGTCACCACTTCCGGCGACCACCACTTCCGGCGGGAGACTCCTAACCTTCGGCAAACACCACTGACGGCGAGCTTGGTTTTGCCGGCGCAAGAATCAATTGAAAAGAGTGGGGGAGATAGAGTTATGGAGGAGAGAGAGAGAGATGGAGATCAATGGATTAACAAAGAGAGAGGTTGGCAAATAGAGTTATGGGGGAGAAAGGTAAAGTGATTAGGTTTAATGCAAACCTGTACGGAGCTTTAAAAAAAAAGGCAGAGGACGGGTTGGGGAAACCGAACAAGGGCCGGGTTCTCAAACCAGGTTTGAAAACCCCAACCGAACAAGGCCACACACTCCCTATGGGGCCTACCTGACACATGCTTACTTTTTAATATTTAGTAGAGATAGAGAGGAAAGTAAAAGGCATTGATGGAGTTTGAGAGAAAAAGTTGACAAGGTAAACTGCATTTTGACACTGTTGAATGTTGAGTAGCATTTTCTGCTATCCATTGGTGCACTTGCTCTAAGAGAAACATTGGGTTGAGAAGATTTGAGATGGCCACAAGGTAGAGAAAAAAAAAACAAAAACAAGAAAATCCAATGCAACCATCAATCGCTTGTCAATCTTGGGCTTTTTGTTGCTTTAAGATTTGTCTTGAACGAAATTTCTTGAGCTTTTTACCAGCCGCTCCACTTTTGTGGAGGGCTGAACCACGCGCTCCACAAGAAAATTCAAAAAGCACCGATCACTCCTTCTACTCCCCTATGTGCGCGTCAGTCCGTCAGTCCCCTGTCCCGTCAGTCTCCCCATCCCGTCTCTCTCTCTCTCTCTCTCTCTCTCTCTCTCTCTCTCTCTCTCTCTCTCTACCCACTCCACCTAAATCCCAGGGTACCCTATAAAAGTGTCTAAACCTAAACCTTAGGGTATCCTATGAAAGTGCCTAAAATCCTAGGATACCTATGAAAGTGCCTAAACCACTTAAAACTCTATAATAGGAAAGTGCACCCTAAACCTAAACCTTAGGGTACCCTATGAAAGTGCATAAACCTAAACCCTAGGGTATCCTATGAAAGTGTCTAAAATCCTAGGGTATCCTATGAAAGTGCTTAAACCACTAAAAACCCTATAATAGGAAATGCACCCTAAGTGCCTAAGCCCCAAAAAGAGTGATTGGCCTTAATGGAGTTAGTGGTAATTAAAAAGAAAGATTGGAGTTAGTGATAATAAATATTTGTTTCTATACCGGCCCGTGATAAATCCAAATTTCTTTGCCAGCGGTGGGCCTTTAATTTTCCCTTGAGTAGACTTCCCTGTCAAGAGCTACTAGTGCAGTATGCGTGCTTTAACAGGAGCACACGAAAAATTTGTCAAAAGTGCTAATAAGTACCCATAAAAATTATTTAGAAATTCATCCAGAATTTGAAATTCATGGCTCAGATTATCTCCCAAATGAACCTGAGCCATTGATTTCAAATTATTGGCAAGTTTCTAAATAAGTTTTTTGTGTATGTAACACTGCTGAAAATTTATATGTTCTGCTTTCCAAACAAAAACATGAGGAGAAAAACGATTCCGATCTACTATCATTGTCATACCACAGTAATTCTAAAAAAGTTTCCAGGATTCCGATCTACCATTCTTCTTCTCCACAAGAGTTTTTTTTTTTAATTCAAAATATAAATAAAAATGAGAATATAATTCAAAAGAAAAACGGACCATAAATTCCTGCATTCTAAAGCATATAAACATGTAACTAGGTGGATTGGGTCTCCTTCTGTTTTTCTGTAACTGGTTTATGGAATGAGGGGGCTTGATTTTGAAGTGCCTCAAACAGGCCTTGTCCCCGAGTCTGAAACAAGATCTAGACCATTCACTTTGTAGATCTTGACGCGCGAATCAATTCGCATAAAAATTAAGTCGGTCGGACATCAGTAACCTAGCAAACAAATTGCATTCATCTCGAATTAATGAAAGACAAATATGATTTTGGAAATAACTTTCAAGATAATTTCCCAAAAAAAAAAAGAATTAATTTGTTTGATAACTAAGTCATCGGCATCCAATCAACTTGATCTTTTCATGAGATGTTCTATGGACGAAGCCCATTAGGAAGGCCGCCATTTCCTATTGTGCCCACAACAGGTCCTCTTGTTCCGGTTTACCCCTAAACCTCCCAACAAACTTGAATCCACAACCTCAACGTGAATAAAGGGTCCTCGTAGTGCGCTAATGCACCATGGGGATAAAGTGTGCCTTGCTATAGTTAATACCGAAATCCCATCGATATAAACGGTTCAATTTGTTGAATTCTTTTAACACCGCATTTGTTCCAAAAACAAAATTAATCAAACATCGATAACCATATGATCATGATAGATTTGAGTTACGGTTCATTTTTACAAATATGTATATTGGCAATCCATATTTATTTGAACATGTTGTTAATTCTTCTTTATCCCAACCCCATGTGGGTTAACGATTGAACAGTATCAAAGGGGGAATCTGGTTATTCGGTAAGTTGCCTAAAGTCAGCATAAATTAACCTGCCCTCTTGATAATGAATTTAAATTTATGAAGTCCAAGGTTCTAGGAATAGCTAATTAATTATAGCTAATTAACTGTCTTATCAAATTCAATCACTAATTTACGGCGTTAGTTAAGTTGGATATACCAATTACGCCAACCCTAACTAAGCTCTTAATAATCATAATTAACCTGCTCATAATTCATCAGATCATTCAATGAAGTTGGTTTTTTATTACCCGGTGTCAGGGCAAGTTTGCGCTTATCTCGACTCGCTAATAAAGAGCATTTCCAACCCTTACTCATATTTTTACTTAAATTTGAGTACAAATTTGAGTAAAAGCTTCATTTGGTATAAAACAATCAAATGGGCAAACCCCAATCAAAGATAAATTTGAGTAAAAACATCATTAATGTCATGATTGTAAATTTAAGAGGAAGAAATAGCCTTGTAAAATTTGAGTAAAAATGAGTCTCCCTTGATTTGATTAAATTTTTTAGTAAAACTCAATGTGATATAAGTTTGGGTAAATGAGTGGAGTGGATTTTTGAGGGATCGATTTTTACCGCAAGGGTTTGAGTGAAAAAGTTAAGGAGCGGAGATACTTTAAGATGTCATATAGCTTCTTTGTTGTAAACAAAACACTTCGTTTTCTTCTTATCGATGGATTATTTGCAAACTTAAGATTCGGGCTCAGATATTACGCCTAATAAGAGAGCGCCTCAAGCACACCGTTAATTAATTAATGAAGTACCAACAGAATTAATTAATTTCTTACGTAACTAAAAGGTAAACAGATTTTTACTTTCCAAAAGGGTTAATGATAGATCAGTATGAGTAATTCCTAGTTGTAAACAGATTGTTTTTCATACTCGTCAAAGCACATGTGCCCTAAAGACACCTATAGAGGCTCTAGATCGAGCTGATCACAAACCCAAAAATAAATTAGTTGTACAAAAAGTAGAAATCATTTTTGACCCCTCCAAGTCTACCACTACCGGTCACTGACAAAGTATGAAAGAGGAGTGGTTTGCACAAAAAGAAGAGAAAGTTTGCATATATTGTTTTCTTCACCAAAAGGGTGGAGAAAAGTTGGAGAATGCGGCATGGAGAGAGAGAGAGAGAGAGAGGTGGGGTTGGACCATAAGATGCCAATTATGAAAGTGGTGAGAACAAACTCAAATGGGTTGGTGCCACAATTGCCCTTTTTTAGGCCTTTTGTATGGTCATCAAGGTTAAAAACTCACAAATGAGATGGGGTACTCTTGCCTCAAAGTTTGTAAAAGGGCTTGACAGCTGAGTCCAATGGATCTTACTTTTGGTGAGATCCACCAACTAGGCTACTAGCCTCCTTAATCTTTAAAAGATTTTGGTTACTAATCATATTGACTCCCTTATTGTTGTTTTCAAAACAAAAGTATGAATGCTAATCACACCCATTTGGATAGTTATTGAGGTGTAAAGGTATACTAAAATATGTAAAAACATGTAAGACATTACTAAATTGTGTACTTATATTCTAAACTTTGTTATTAATTAATTTGCACCTCAATCATCTTTCATAAACTATTTTTAGCATGATCTTCTTTAATAACATTCACAAAGACTTTATCATCATCATGGATGAGGAAGGTCCTTAGTTTGATCATCTTTTTCTTTTTCTTTAATTAAGATGTACCACTTCTAGACATGTTAAGTGGTGGTTGTGTTTGGGTACCAAGAATTCTTTGTAAATATATGAAACGAACCCTTTTTTATGAGGTACACATATCAATTACTCTCCAATCACTAAAATATTTTACTTAAAAGTTTGAAGTTTGGAACTTCATAATGAAGAAGATATATAAAATAGAAAAATGATCTTTGCACTTCACTTTTTCTATAAATACAAACCGAATTTGAGCTGTAACTCCCAATCACTTAAGGGTTGGTTGGCTACATGAATTCGTTTCTCCATTGAGTTCTGGCAAAAACATCATATTTTGTACTACCCAAACAACCTAAGCGTTTCGAATTACTATCTCTAAAGTCAATTTTTTTTTACCCCTCCCTTCAGTGCTATTATCAGTCATAACTATCACTGCTTCAAATGACCTCATCAACCAATAACTACGACTATTATAATGTCCAAATCACCTTAATTTAGTCTTTCTCGTTTTATCTTTTTTTTTTTGCACGGCAAAAAAAGATTTTATTAATCAAATATCGAAGATACAAGATTAAACGGGCAAGAGAAGACCAAAAAGACTCTCGAGACCCAAAAGATTGGAAGACTGTCAAGAAGACAATCAAACAAACAAAAGGAAAAAACTAAACCCCAAACACCTGAAACAACCAAAGAGCACCAAAAACCCCCCCAAAAACCACCTACAAGCAAAAACCCTCACAAGCCAACACCACAAAAACACCTGACACAACCTCCTAAAACAAAACCCGTCCAATTCTCTCGGTGCTACGTACCCTTGCTACCCTGTGTGAGTTTTCATTTCTAATTCTATCTCGCAAAGTCTCATTACTCATTCATTTTAATATTATTATCATTTCAGCTACACTAATTCTAATTGCATGTTAGTTTCTAGTAGCATAACACGGTTGACATAATAACAAAACGATAGAATGTTTTGCTTCAAGATTGAGGGCACAAGACACTCAATTTTTATTTTTCTATAAATACACTTCCAAAATTTTTATTTTTCAATAAATACATAATTTTCGAAGCACTCAGAAGGTAAAATTGGGAGTTCAATTATAAAAGAGGGAGTGCGAAAATTAGAAACCCTAACTTATGCCATTCGTCCACCAAATAATTTCTTAAACAAAAACTTGGGTTGATTTCTCAACTTAGTTTTACTTCTACTCTCTTTTTTAGAGATCGATATAATTTGGGAAATTATTTTTATACTCCCTTCTAATCCATTTACACTCTTTTTCTTGGTTTTATTCACGAGAAATAACCAAAATGCCCTTAATATGTGAAAAGTGAGTGAACAAGGATAATTTGGTAATCTCAAATACGAAGAAAAAAAAAAGTGTAAATGGATACCAAGGGAGTGCAAAAACTATTTCCGGATAATTTTTGGTTAAATTTAGCCATGAAAGGATACATTATGAAAGCTCATAACTACCTCAACTTAAAGTTCTCAACCATTCATTCTATCCCAAACAGAAGGAACAAACCACATGCTTTCAATCATGACCTGCATTGTGAATGAATTATAGAGGATTGCCATGCATGTTCATTAGGCTGAGTTTTCATTTTAATTTAGCAACCCAGTTGATTTTAGCAAATGACCATGATTTTAGCATCTGGTGAACTCATTTGCCAAAATCAACCATGATTTAATCACTTGGCATGAACTTATTTGCTAAAATCAGCTGGGTTGCTAAAATAAAATGGAAAACTCAGCAGATCATACAAATGAGGTGAGCAAATAGCTGTACATTTCTTGTGAATATGACTTCAAAGTTTTGTTAGACACATTTATAGCTTATACCAACATAGAATTGAAGTGATTGTTACTAGTGAACAACAGAGTTGTCTCTCCAAGAATATTGCTATTGATTTTGGAGCACACTTGTTTGCCTAATTAAACTTTTGTCTCTCTTTAATGAAATTTCATATCGATTGTCCCAATCATGTGGTGAGAAGTTATTCCCTCTTTTAGGACTTCGTTTCACTTTTGTTAGAAGAGGATCAATGTTGTTGGAACACTGATAATCTCTTATTATGTGCTTGTTCTTCGTACCAACGACAATAATAGTTAAAGAAATGATTCTTGGACTCCCATTTCCTAAAAAACACTCAAAATTTTGATTTTTTCCAATTTAAATTTATGCACAATGAAAATTTTAAAGTAGACTAGAAGATAAAATTACGAATAGATTGATAAGAAAAGAGAGTGTCAAAATCATTTGCCTTAACAGTCTCTTTCCGAGCTATTTGTTTTTGCAGGGGCATTTTTGTCAATTTTGCTAATGGTATAATTTACCAGCTCTTCTGCAAAAAGGTAAATCTCCACTACTATTCGTCATATTTTCAGGGGTGTCTAGGGAATATATTTATTGAATCGTAACATAAATAGCTTTGACATGGAGAGGAAAACAGGGGGAAATGTCATGTTAAATGTTTTGTCCTAAAGGGATGGGCAAATATGCAACACAATGTCCGGACTCTGTAACAACTGATTAATCATATTTAATACGGATATTACATCAATCATGTGAGACCCGTAACAACTCATCAATCATGCTTATATATATATATATAATGGAAACGGATCTAGTAAGGGTGCCCTTACAAAAATTTGTGCGGGAAAGCGTTTGTGGCCGTTGGATGGCGCACGGGCAATCAACGCTTGAGATTAAAAAAGCCAACACGCGGGTCAAATGGCCGGGTTAAAACATTTTGTGGGTCAAGATCCGGATTCTGACCCCTCATTTCACGCGTTCGACTGAGAGAGAAGAGAGAGAGAGAGAGCAACCAGGCGATTTGGGGCGATTTGGAACCTCATCGCGAAATCGATCGAGCTCGAGCCAAACCAGTCCAGATCTTGACGAAATTGAAGGTATTCACCTCTTCTCTCTCTTCCCTCGTCGATTTTCATCGTTTTCCCCATTGTTGAAGTCGATTTTTGATTGTTCAGGGTTTCCACGAACAGGTCTGTCGAGCAAGGAGAACCAAACCAGTCCAGATCTTGACGAAGGTGAATCTCTCTTCTCTGTCTTCCCTCGATCTTCTGATTCGTTAATGTACTCCATTCTGAAATCAATTTTTGAAATTTTTAGGGTTTTCCGACGAACAGAAATTCAGATCTACCCGAGGTCAATCAAGGTTCTGCTCTCTCTCTCTCTCTCTCTCTCTCTCTCTCTCTCTCTCTCTCTCTCGTTGTTAAACTCGATTTAGGGTTTGCAGAAATTATTTTTGAATTAACTCCATTTTTTTTTGCTTTTCAATTTTTTGGGTTTCCAGAAGAACAGAACAGAAATCGTAGAAGAAAAAGAGGTACATCAAAGGTATTGCCACTATCGTGTTTAATTTTGATTTGATGCCATTCTGAAATCTGTTTCTGTTTTGTTACTGGTTGTGTATTAGGAATTGTGATGATGAACTGTCTGAGCTGCTGTGGAAGTTTGAAAGTCATTTTGGTCATTTTTCTGGAAGTTTTAATCTGTTTCTGAACTTGTTTGAATCTATTTCTGAACTTGTTTCAATCAGTTTCTGAACTAGTTTGAATCTGTTCGTGTGTTTGTTCTACTGGGTATACTTGGAAGTTATTGTATTAATGGGTACAGTTTTCCACAAATAGTTCCTTTACTATTAAAGCATCATCAAATCATCATTTTATGGGGCTATCCCGGCATATCGGTGGGTACGCTTAGGTGCGAATGTAAAGCCATCAGGAACCTTGCCAAGTAACATCTCAGATATCCTAAACTGTAGAAGAAATATAGTTGGTTAAAATTAGAAACCAACATTATCAAAATGAGAGCAACAAAAATTGCTATTACTTTGTGCGTTCGGCATGAAAGTTATTTACAATGCATCTGAACCCATTTGTTTTCACTGTTACTGACACTGTGTATTGTTGCTGCTTCTGTATTAGGAATTCTATTGATGAAATTTGGAGATGCTGTTTCTGATTGTGAGGCTTGAAGTCCGTGTTGGTGCTTCTACTTCGGCAAGGCCATCGGAAGATCAATTTGGGGTGAAGCGTGAGGCCAATGTTCGAACTTGTAGCCTTGTTGAGGAACAAAGTAGGCAGAAGAATTGATGCCTTGAACTAAAACACAGTTCTAAACACTCGGATAGCACATGGTGCTATACAAGTCTTAGCTGTTTATTCAAAACTATACAAGTCTTTTTTTGGTTATCTTTGGTATGCCTTCAGGCACTGTCATCTCTTTGGAAACATGATAGCTCTATTTAAACAGAATACAACTTGTATATGCTATTTTTAGTTTCCAGAATATGTGCAGACTTCTTGTAATGGTTCAAAATGCATGAACCAACATTTTTGTGCACGATATCTCTAAGAGCATAAACATCTCACTCAGCTTATCCAACCTACTAGCATAAAGTAATGACATGAGAAGAGCAACAGAATTTGGATGCCCAACTAATTGTAGTTCATTTTATACGAAAAAAATACTATCAAAACATGGAAGGACAACCCCTCATATTCTGAATCCCCATAGTTCTATAGATTGAAAAGATTGTAACCCAACTACTACAACATACAATGAGCATCACTATCCTCTAATAAATATAATTATCTAGTCTCTGCGATTTGATCGAACTCAGCGGCCGAAATTTTTCAAGCTCCAAACTAAAGCTTGTGCGGATTTCATTCACAACGGATTCTCCTTTCTCTGACTTGATAGTCTCCAGATGGTTCCAACAACTTCAGCCGCAAGCCCCGTCTCTACTAGACTTCCTTGCTCTTCCCCGCCTTCATATATCAATTACGGCATCTTCCAAAGTACAAAGAACAGATTCAAACCTGAACAAAAATAAAGTCAGTGAATTAGAGAATTAGACCAAACAATACGACTCTGGATTCTGGATTCTCGTCGGTTGAAACCCCAAAAACCCAAAATCGATTTCCCTAGTAAATACGACTCTGGATTCTGGATTGTTAAACATAATTAAGATTCACCTTAAAACTTCATAAAAATCCATTCACCTCCTAGTAACATATTCCAGATTCACTACCACAGCAAGTTTTTTGTACAATGTTCAGCTACTAGTAGTTCAACGTACACTGTTCTTATTTAATCAAATTAACTAGTGCTGAATCAAAGAACCCATTTTGCAAGTTTTTTGGAATGTGCATTTCGTAAAAGACAAAAAAAAACATACAGGTGATGCTCAAAGTAGATGATGCATTTCGTAAAAGACATACAGGCGATGCTCAAAGTAGATGATGAAAATTTCCACAATACACTGAGCACATACACTAAGCACAATACGAAGATGACATGGAACTGTAGGAGGCAAGTGAGTCAGGTTTGGAACTGTAGGAGGCAATATATGAGGATTTCAAATTTTGTACAGTAGTAATTAGAGAAACAAGTACCCTAAATCGAGTTCAACATAAACCCTAAAAATCGAGTTCAACACACACACACACACACACACAGAGAGAGAGAGAGAGAGAGAGAGAGAGAGAGAGAGAGAGAGAGAGAGAGAGAGAGAGAGAGAGAGAGAGAGAGAGAGAGAGAGAGCAGAACCTCCTTCGAGATCGACCTAGAACGAGATCTCAATTTCTGTTGGTGCGAAAACCCTAAAATTTCAAATTTGAAAAATCGATATCAGACTTTGAGTTGATTAAAGAAGAGAGACGAGCGAGGAAAGAGAGATAAGAGAGTTTCACCTTCGACCTCTCCTTGGCCGATTCGTCAAGAACAGGTCGGGATTTGCTCGATCGATTGGGTGGTTTTTGAAATCGCTTGTTTGCTCCTCTCTCTCTTCTCTCTCTATCGACTACTGTGAATGATGAGGGGAGGGATCCGGATCCTGACCCACGCTACCGTGACCCGCGCGATGGGATTTTAAAATCTCAGCCGTTCAAGCCTCTATCGCGATCCAACGGATGAAAACGTTTTGGCCGCACAAATTTTGTAAGGGAGCCCTTATGTGAACCGAATCCTATATATATATATAATTAGGATTATTTAATTTCTTTATTGTGGACAATTAAATTAGCAAGCCTTAATTACTATCACTCATGGATTACTTAATTTCTTTATTGTTTTATAATGTTTAGTGGGTAAGAGTTAGCTATTTAGTGATTTTATCGCTCATGGTGTTATTATTGGCCCTGACATATTACGCTAGGAGATTTAGGTGAAGGCGAGCAGCCATACTATTAGGCGAAGGAACAGGTTGAAGATCAAGTGTCAGGAGAAGGCTGGGACTTGAACATGAACCCTTGGAAGAACCTCGTTGTCTTAGTATTTTTGTGGGACAAATATAATGTTGTTCTAAAACTTAGTATTCTGTTTATCTATCACTTTATGTTAGTTCCGCTGCTTAATCAATGAAACCCTTTCTAATTAATCAAATTTTTTTAGTATTTGTTTTTATAATGCTTCCGAATGTACGTAACTCCAATACCGAAAATCGGAGTGTTACAGTATGCATGATTGAGATTGTTTCAATTCAACAACAGTATGTTGTGTTGATAGTGCCTCTAATTAGGCAGCAATCAGACTTATTAATGGTGGTACATTGGAGTACATAACTGGAAAAGTAATCCAGAATATTCATCGAATTTAAAAAGGAACAAGATTTGTTTCATGAAAAGGGCAATTTTTTACATGATTTGTCTGCCAATACTAGCACGACAAGTGTCATCTACACTCTTTCATGGGACAGACACATTGATTTGAGTGAGCTGTAAGGTGAAAAACTTGCAAATGCACATCATCATTTACAAACCTAATTGATTAATTTTGGAGCTCATGCATGAATGATCAATCATCAATGAGATTAAAATTCTTTCCGCATGAGGTGGGAACCTCATGGTTTCCGTCACTCCTTTTGGACCGTTCATCTTATAGGGTTCGTAGAGTATTACGTCTATGAAAAAATCATATTGATCGGACGTCAACAGATTTACAAAAAACTAAACTTTGGTTTATGAAATAGATATTCATAGACAGTTTAATTTTAAAATTATTGACAGAATATATCAGACCGTCTGTCTTATGAATTACCAAAATTCAATTTTCATATACCTACTATTTCGGGGCGCCTACAAGATCAACGGTTCGAATTACATTAACAGACGCACGGTAGATTCCACAAATGGCGGTGGTAGAAACTAGCCCGAGTTTAACAGAATTTATTCTCATGATCAATCCACCCGCATTCTCACCCTTTTCACCATGCGTAATGGTAAATTCCAAGGGAGACAATTGTGATGATTTTTGCTCATGCACGCACTCACGCCCCACTTGATGCATTTGAAGCTGCTTATACCTATATTCATGCGTATAGCATACCAAATATTATGATTTTTCATGAAAAAAATAACAAATTAATAAACACTAATAAATCTCGTGTACCGCATGGTGAAAAGGGTGAGAATATACAATATACAATATTTAATCGTTAATTTATACAATATTTTTTATGAATCACGATATTCTGGT
Organism: Vaccinium myrtillus; assembly: GCA_016920895.1. Taxonomy (NCBI): domain Eukaryota; kingdom Viridiplantae; phylum Streptophyta; class Magnoliopsida; order Ericales; family Ericaceae; genus Vaccinium; species Vaccinium myrtillus. The sequence continues at coordinate 22,759,927 of CM029272.1, forward strand.
CAATTTTCTCACACCTCGACTATTTTTCAGAGACCAATCCCACGCCTTCCACAAACTCGTCTTCAAACAGGAGCCCTATTAAATTAAGGGAAAAGAATTCAGATGGATTTCTCACAAGAATTGCTAGCAGCTAGGAGATCAGTGAATTGCTCACAAGTGACAAGAATAATCAAAGTGGCTGTGGCCACGAGCCCATTCAACACCCAAATAAAATTATGTGCTAGACGAGACGAATCCAAAGAGTATAAAATTATGGTCGAAACTAAATTTTTTTTTAATAAAGCCAAAATTAAACCAATAAACTGGTTTATTTTCGGCTTTATTCAAAAAAATATTACTTTTTAACTTAATTTTATACTCTTTGAAGTCTCATCTAGACAAATACATAAACCACAAAAACAAGACGTAAAACTAACAAATGCAAAAAAAAAATAAAAAAATTGAATCAAACGAAAACGAAAAAAACCAAAAACAGGACGTAAAACTAACAAATGCACAAAAACAGGATGTAAAACTAACAAATGCATAAACCACCAAAAATATTACTTTTTACCTTAATTTTATACTCTTTGAATTCGTCTCATCGAGACAAATCCATAAACCACAAAAACAGGACGTAAAACTAACAAATGCACAAAAAAAAAAATTGAATAAAGATAAAACGAAAAAAACCAAAAAACCAGTTTTTGTCTTTTTAGCCAAAGTTTGGCCAAGTAAAAGACCGTGGGAGCATTTTTGGTGGGTCCATCTTGGTCAATAGCCATCTTGGATTCCTAACTAAAAGAGGTAAAAATTACATTAAACAATCCACATGGATGCATGCTCTCATTCTCAAAATTGATCGAAGTGGTCCACTAATTAACGGTGATTTAAATTTGATCCCTATAAAGTTGAACACTCCTTATCTAGTCCGGGAGTCCCGGATCTTGGCTCCATTCCCGATATTTTTGAAATATCAAACTAAAAATTCAAAATGTTTTCCAAGGCCGCTAAATCTTCAAAAAAATAAATCCAAAACAATTCGCAAAACCAAATATGCAATTTTTGCGAAAACCGCTGGATCAAGCCCTTCCCGGTATTTTTTTGAAGATTTTCGCGTTTTACCTTTAACACATTGAATTTGATTTCTAAAAACAATTGGGAAAAGCATCAAAACGCTTAAATAATCCTTGACGGATCGCCGGTGTAAAGTTGAAAACACCCCAATGCAATTAAATAATTCGGTTTTACCATTTGCCTGGCTACTAGGACACAAGCGTATAAATGACACGGATCAAGCAAATAATTATGCTTGCACGAATAATTAGGTTTTGCCTCTTGTATGTTTTCCATAGACACGAAAAAAATGCTATCTTATCGAAAGCCTAAACTTATGACAGACAAATAGACAATCAAAATCATTGATTATTGTTTTGGTTTTTTCACCGAAACCCAGGGGTGGAGTCAGGATTTTGATTCAGGGGGGGCAAGAATTAGACGCGTTCAGGGAGGTGCAAGGATTTTGGTTCGGGGGGGCAAAAAAAAAAAATCAACGAGGGGTCAATTAGCAATTTTGTGAGGTATACCAGTAAAATCCCTATAGAAATTTGGGGGTCAGGGGGGTCAATTGACCCCTCTTGTCTCCATGTGGCTCCGCCCCTGCCGAAACCGGTGGTCAACATTTCTAATCACCCAACCTTAATCAAGTTGATAAAAGAGGTAGAAAGAAAAAAAAACAACATTAAGAACAATGTAAACAATAAGTGCAATTAATACAAATGAATCTATCTTCTAAACACAAAAACAAAATTACCAGAAATTTCGCAACAGTAATTTCCTTCCATTTCTTTCTTAAAATAGTATGATAGATTAGACCCTCAAACCAAAATCAATCGAAAAGCGTATGTATGATGTGTGTTTGTGTTTGTGTGTGTATAGTTATATTGCGGTCTGGTAATGGTTCAATTTTGATGCGGTTATTATATAAATCTGATCCAAGAGGTTTTTTCAAATTAAAAACCATAACTGCAGTTAAAAATCGTCCCATTCGGTGCGGTTCAGTTTGGTCTAGATAACCATCGATTCGGGTGAGGGTGATATGGTCATTTCTATCCTCACCCAACAGCTTGTATGAAATAGTACTACCACGTGGCGTTCTTATGTGGTGTCACCTACTTATTTATGTACTCCCTCGTGTGTCCTAAGCGGGCTCCAAGGCCGAGCTAGCTGACCATTGAGTGCTGCCAGCTTGGCCTCAAGGCCCGCCTCTGGTACACGAATGAGGGACACGCTGGCGAATATATATCTGTAACACCACGTCAACGCGACACGTATGTCACTCTTTAATAAAATATTTTTCCCCCTCTTTCCGTCTCTATGTATATCTTTTGCGTATTTTGGATAAAGTATAAACCAAGGATGACATGGATCGAGTTGTTTTGTGCTTTTTGACTCATTTTGAGAGGGGAAGAAAGCAAGATGGGGCTATCCTCATCAAAATTAAACCACAAAAACACCTACGCTATGATTTGCGCACTTTATCAAAAACTCAAAAAATCGACTTTTATCCAAACTTTACTATATCACTCTTTTAATAAAATATTTTCCCCCTCAACTTTGGGAGGTGTACCTGTCTCTATGTATATCTTTTGCGTATTTTGGATAAAGTATAAACCAAGGATGACATGGATCGAGTTGTTTTGTGCTTTTTGACTCATTTTGAGAGGGGAAGAAAGCAAGATGGGGCTTGCTACTTACCATTTTTATAGTATTATGTTGGATGGGCAAAGAACATCCAAAGTTGGCCTTCAATTAATACTCGATACATGCATATGTTGATCTCAATAAAGATAGCCTGTCAATTGGACGCATACGTCTGTTCAAAAACAAAATTGGACGCCTACCGGAGACCCATAAGTCTTTTTTTATTTGTATTTTGCTTCATATGATTTGCTTTTTGTAATTTTCCTCATTCTGTTTGTTTGTTAGAATGAAGAAGTTTTAATGTAGCTTTATTGTGTGCTTCTTCTGATCAACCTTTTTTATTATATTTATGGAAAATGCTACAATACACACTCCTACCAAAGTTAGAATTTTTTTTTATGAAAGTTAATATTTTTTTGGTATAAATGTTACGAGACAGACCAAAATGTTACAAATCATATAGTTGAAAAGTTATGAAAAACTAAAAAATGTTACGATTGTCAATGAGGTGAACACAATCTAGACCATATAATAGGTGCATATGGTACACACTAGGCCTGTCAATGGGTCGGATCTGATCTGAATCCGATAGGATCCGAATCCGATCCGGATCCGATAAGCTCAGATCCGGATCCGGATCCGATAATACCAAATCCGATAACGTTAATCCGGATCCGAATTCCGGATTCCTGATCCGAAAATCCGGATCCGATCCGTTTTTTTTTTCTTTTTTTTTTCTTTCTTTTTTTTTCCCCACCTGCAATACGAAGTGCTCAAATGCAACCAAAAGCATTATGCCACCAACAGAAAACTAGTTAGGAATGATTTCATTGCGATTAAATACAACAAACAGCGACAACGGGGTTGATTGATTTCATTCCCAACTTGGAATGATTGATTTCATTCTTAACAAACAGAAAACTAGTTAGGAATGATTTCATTGCTACAAGAAGGTATCAGACAATTCAAAATTCTGACTTGATTGATTGCGGACAACTGGGTTTCCTGAATCATCCAAACCAATTAAAAATCGGGGCTGAACACGGCGAAACCGAGAGAAGAAGTGGAGTTGAAGCCGGGATCGTCTATGGAGTTGAAGTCGACCGGGATCGTCTATGGAGTTGAAGCCGACCGGAATCGTCGACCGGAATCGTCTATGAATAGCGTTGGTTTTGTTTTGAGGCGGCTGTGAAACTTTCACAGTGAAAGGGTTTTTGTTTTGAACAGCGTGAAAGGGCTTTTTGTTTTGATGATCCGGATTCGGATCTTAATAGGATTAGATCCGGATCCGATCCGGAATGTATTGGAATTTTCGGTTCCGGATTATCGGGTTCTCGGATCGGATCCGGATCGGATCCGGATTGGATCCGGTCCGTTTACAGGCCTAGTACACACCTTTAATTGATGTGTATTATAGTCATTTCCTTTATTTTATACTATATAGGATCCATTCTTATATCTTGCTTTTTTTCGTCTTTTTTAATTTTTGCTAAATTCACGATATATTTTTGGAATTAGTCATTTGTCTCGACTAGAGGAGTCTAAAAGTAAAAATTATCACCAAAAGCAACAAAAAAAAAAATCACTGAAGATGAAAAAATATGAAACAACTAAGTATCTTTTTGTCTAAAGTGTCGTCTTATATAAACTTTTTTTACTTCGGTCCATATTTTTATACATTTCTGATTCCTCTCATCGATACGAATGATAAATCCCAAAAATTACTCTGAAAAAATAAGCAAAAAAATATAAATAATTAATCTTAGTAAGAAAATAATATTCCAATTTTTTATTTAAAAATTCAGAATATTACAGAAGCACAACAAATCAGACAATTTTTTTGGGTAAACAAATCAGACAATGTAAATAATACTTACTTCTCTACCAATCATAATTGAACAAAATAATGCTGCGTCAATAAGACTATTAAAAATTGTCTAACAAAGAGCATCTCTCTCTAAAAAAAACCTAGTTACCTATTTTCCTTCCCATGCCCATGAGTTTTCACCACCTTTATGCGGCGGTGGGAGGGGAGGACTTCACCCTTGATGGGTGTTTCTTTCCTTCGTAGTGATTATTTTTCTCACTTTTAATAACCACTCCTTTTCAGTGGGGGTTCCACTTTCCATCCCAAATCTCAGAATTTTTTAGTATCATCCCATTTGTTCCTTTCTCTTTATTTCCCCTTAATCACTTAGATGTCGGTTCAGATTCCGACATTGGTTCTACTGATGGGTTTTAATCTGTGTGAGTTTTCTTTTGTGCCCATAATTGCGAATTGGGTGCTTGTACATAGGAAGGTTACCCTCCTTTGTGACTTTCTAGTCTTTTGATTGAAAACATATGTGCTACTCTAGGTGATTCTCTCATATAATGTAACGACCCGCCCCCGCCTTGCACAATATTGTCCGCTTTGGTCGCTCAAGCTCCTTGAACTTCCCAGAAGGTCACCCATCCTTGGATTACTCCGGGGTGAGCACGCTTAACTATGAAGTACCAACGAGCTTTGACGCCCTCATGACTTTAAAAGGCCTTGTGCAAGTTAGGGCATGATCTATTCTCTTATATCATAGAACTCCGTTGCATTCAGGTGGGTCATGAGCTGTCACATATAACTATTTTCTTATCAATGAATCTATTACCGTTTTGACAAAAACAAAAAACAAAAGACTATTAAAAACACTTATTGAAACGATAAAAAATGATCAAATAGAAATAATAATAAAAGCAAATAACTAAAATAGAAATTAATTGAATCAGTCCATCTACATATTCATTCTTAAGCGTATAAATGAAATTGATCTACATATATACCAACATACTTAGAAGATGAAGGAAATATATTTATCTTTAATTAAAGAATCACGTGAATAAGTCATACTTGAAATGACCATAATAAATCTACTATTGAGAATATCAAGAACAATTATATAGATTTATTAAAGTATAATTCAAATAAATATTTACTGAGTAGGGCCCCACTGTAAGGACGAAACTCAGAAAAATAAATAGTATAACATTATAAACTTTAGAGGTATAATGCATAAGACCTAAAGGTCTGCTTCGTAATTACTATATAAAATATGAGGTGTTGTGAAAGTTCTCCTAATGCCCTCTCACTTTTAAAAAGTTATGTATTAGGGAATGTGCACTCTCATTTCACACTAGAAAAGTGAAGGGTATTCTTGGAAAATTAAAAAATTTAGAAGTAATTATTTTGTTCCCTTAACAAGTTGGAGTTTCAAAAATTAACAAACAAATTGGAATAGAGAAAATATAACTATGGGGAGTAAAGTATATATGGTAGATAATCCAAACCTTTTCTATAGAGGGACTAACGGTGTTTAGGTGAAAAGTTAACCGAAGGGGGAATCTGAACAATACTTTCAAAAGTAAGGGAGGGCAGTGCTATTTCAGAAACCTCAAGGGAGGTTTCTGTATTTGTCAGAAACCTCAGGGGAGGTCAGTGAAATTTACCCAAGATAGGAAGATTAATAATTTAATATGAAGTGTGAACTGGCCGCCAAGTTTGAAAATAACTTGTGCACCTTTGGCAGGTCGTTGTTCAACAAATATTCATTGGTAAGTCTACACAAAGTCCCAAACAAGTCTTTGGAAACTTCCACTGATCCACCAAAAAAATCTTTCTGAATGTCCGAGTTATAATAAAAAAAAAAAAAATAGAATTCCATCCACATGCTATAATAGCAATCAGTAATTTTTTTTTTTAAATTTTGAAAACTATATTTTATATAAATAATTAAAATTTATCATATAAAATGCACATTGCATATGAAAATATTATACATTTAAGAACTTACACACACACACACATATATATATATATATATAGGTTTTGTGTGCCATTAGGTCCCGAGAAGGGAATTGCTGGCCTTGACTCTTAAACCGTTGACAGATGGGTATGTCTGAGATCTATTGTATGACTAACAGTACAAACATATTTATCAACGATGATATATGATTTTAACATTGAAACTATTCGTTCTAACTTCATTCATATATGAATTAACGCCTTTATCATGTCTACCCTATCTTTAGATAGATCTTCTATATCAGTAAAAAATGAAGAGATTGTTGAGTATTCTCAAGCTCAACAGTTTAATCAGTGGACAATACCCGAAGTAGAACCCAGAAGGGTTTATAAATTGGGTCTTTTTGATTTCATCAGTAAAAATGATGTTAAGACATCAGAACAAACAATTTGTCTTGACACGAATGACAAAACAATTAAATTGTTGTGTTTAAAAGATATCCAGCGGTACTTGCATAAATATAAGTATTTGCATATTGGTTTAATCCAAATTGCTTTTAAACCATTGACTTTACCAGGATTGAATTCCAGTATTCAAGCAGATTTACGTGATGCTAGATGTAATGATTGGAAATCTTCTCTTATGGGGATTGTTCAAACTAGCTTATGTCATGGACCAGTATATTTCAATGTTTATCCTAATCTTGCTCTATCTTTAACTGATAGAAATTTGTTTGAAGTTGTAAGTTTGCATATCCAAACTCAAGGATATAACTTTTTGCCAGGATCTGAAACTGTTGCGGTAATTTATCGTATTCATTACAAAGTCATTACTACTATGTGTCATAACGCTATCTTGCGTAGTGATCCAGGAAAAACGGTAGTTGTTGAGAGTAATCTCTTAAACACCAATGTAGCAGTTCCAAGACTTATAGATTGGGAAGAAGTAAATTTTCCCACCAACTGGACCATTCCGAATGTTGTACCACCTCAACCTATTCTCAATAGTCAAGTGGACCAAATTGTCCAAACAGCCGAAGGAGATGTTGAAATCAGGTTTACCCCTGATGCTATTAGCCGTATTTCTTTAACCAAGAGCGTTTCTTCTAGAAACTGTTTTCCTCCTTACAGGATATCTCAACCATCCACTACTAGACATTCTGTATCTGAAATCCCTGACCAAACTCCATCAGAAGTTCCTATAGAACCTATAGAAACTCATATAGAAGGAATCCGTATTTCAGAACAACAAATTCCTCATGGAATTTACAGCAGTAGTGCGAGTAAAAAGCATGACTCGCCAACAGCCTCAGAAATGGCCTTTCACATTTAAGTTTTTATGGATTATTCCCCAAACTCTCCTATTCGTTTGTTAATCAGTAAAGAATTTATGTATCCTGAACATCATGAGTTTAGGAACTGGTATTTTACCAAGTTTGATTATTCTGAACAAGATTTCATCAAAAAACATTTTTATAAAGATTTGGAGCATCGCCAAACTTTAGTACCTTTTAGAAAATGGTTTTTAAATTGGTACCAAAATCAGTATCATATAGCTGTAATTCATGATTTTCAGAATGTTTGGAGTAAATCTGATGGAACTGTTGTTAAGTCAGTTCACCCTCCTCCAGAACCTATCAAAATGGAAAACAGTAAAAATACTTTGGAAGCTATCCCTTATGTGGATTTATCTAAAACTTTTCCAAAAGAAGATAGTTTACTTAAACAGAATAATTTTACTAATATGAGTTTGCAGACTATTGGTCATCAATTGATCCGTATTGAACATGATGTTCAAGCAGTCATTAAAAATCAAAAGGTTATCTCTTTTATCCCTTCTACTTCATTGACAACTACCTTCGAAGGGAAAGATACCAAGCCGGATATTAAACCGCCCATTCCTTTAGAGAATTTTAAATTCTCTAATCAGAAAAAGAATTTTGAATTTATTGACCAACTTATAGGTCGCATGGATAGCAAATTGCATATCAGTACCCTTAGTCACACCGACTTAGGATATTCGGATTCTGAGTGTCACACCCTGAATTTCATAAAACATAATAATAGAGAATATCCACGTGGACTAGTCAAAAGTCAAATATTCTTCCATAGAAAGTCAAGGTCAAACCACCATACATCATCCGGGTCAACAAATCATAAGAGAAGGCACCCGTACCCACACAATAGCGCCAATTTCATCATTTGTTATTACATCTCTTAAATAAGGTCAAAAGATAGGAGAAAACTAGAAGTTACAATTTCATCTTCCCAAAAATATACTAAGTAACGGAGATGAGAAAATAACTCCTTTCATGCAATGCAATGTCACTCCAAGCATCCAAGTCATGTGCCTTGATGAGTACCTGAAAAATGGTAGGTTGAGCAAAATATGCCCAGTAGGAAAAATCTCTACTCATGCTATATTCATGTGAATGATAAATGCACCGACAAATGATGAGGAATTTCATGGATGAATATGAGAAACACGGAGGGACTAGATCTCACTCCTACTCTCCTAGGTGTCCAAGAATAGTAACAAAGTCATTAAGAAATCTCAAAGTGCCCAACCAAGCCCGTAATATCCCTCATGTGTCCATTGTTTAATATTCGCGTACCCGCGTGTCCTCGTATCGCACAAGTGTCCAATTCAACTCATACATCACATTAAACGATCACAATTCTTTAAATACATCCACACAAAGATTAACAGAGATCAACATTCACTTCCGAGTCTTGTGGGCCTCGTGGAACCCATGTCCGAGTCTTGTGGGCCTCGTGGAACCCATGTCCGAGTCTTGTGGGCCTCGTGGAACCCTTCCTAGCGACACACCGAATGGTGGTCCTAGTACAACAACCATCCAAACAATCAAAGTAACCATTCATTCATAGACTAATACCAAGTCCTACGCTTCATTCCAAAGGTCACCATTGTCGCCAAATGTCCCCCAACCAACCCAATGTAACACGTGTCTAGCGCATGTGGGGATCCAAAGTGTCAATATCAAGTAAGATTGATGTAGAAAAGCCCAAACTCCAAGAACGACCTCTACCGAAGCTCCACTACGTGTTCAAGAGACAAAATCAAGTCAAAAACAAGTTACAAGGGTGAGGATACTCTCACAATCAAAGAGAGAGAGGGAAAAACGTGGAACAAGAGCAAATAAGCTCAAGAAACTCAGCCCTTACCTTAGAGAGAGAAAAAATCGTGATCCAAGCGATAATCGAGCTTGGAAATGCGAGAATCTTCAAGATTGGAAGTGGGTTTGTGTTGAAATCAATTGGTTTTGAGTAATTTCTAGAGAGAAGTGAGAGGGAGGAGCTCTAGGGCTTAAAATCGGGGTGTGGGGGTGAAAAATGAGTTAAGGGGTCTATTTATAGAACCCCCAAATCGCGCACAAAATTTTGCAAAAAATTAGTCTTGCTACCGGTAGCAATATAACATACTGCTACTGGTAGCAAATTCTAAAAAGACTCGCTGATCGCCCGATACCAGTAGCAATATGCATATTGCTACCAGTATCACCTGGGAAAAGTTTTATGCTTCACAAATCTCCGCTACCAGTAGCAATATAGCATATTGCTACCAGTAGCAACTGGAAAATTTTCAAATTTTCTTCCACCTCAATCGGTTGGACCTCCGATCATTTCTAGCATTAACTCAACACCCCAAAACCACGTCACAACATCCAAATACACATCTCAATCATCCACCGAACCCCGGTACACCAAGACATACACACCCATACAAATAATCCAACGGAACGTTACTAGAAAAGGATGCAAAAAAAAAATTGAATTGAATTTTACGGGTCTTTACACTGAGGTTGATCCTCAGCAAATTTAGGAAATCCAACATTCGTTTTAGAATATGCAGGATAATGCCCTTCACAGGATTGAGTATGAAGAAAGGGGACCAAGAAATGAAAATGTCCGGAGAACTTACTATAAGAGGCCTACTCCTCAAGATCTTCTCTGGGAAGAAGATTTCTTCCAAACTCAAACCGCTTATAGTGCCAAAACCATTTATGAATGGAATATAGATGGTTTATCAGAATATTAGATTTATGGAGTTATACATAAAATACTTATGTATTCGAGTGTTTGCAAAGCTGCAAATAATAGCGATAAAGATATCGTTGTGTTTATTGTTAATGGTTTTACTTCTAGCCTTAAAGGATGGTGGGATAACTACCTTTCGTTAGCTCAGCAAGCTGAGATTCTTAGTGCCGTTAAATCAGAAATTGTTACCGATATGGTGGTTGATCCACCCTCAGGTCAAACAGTAGCTAGAACTAGAGAACAACCAGTTCAAGACGCTGTTTATACCCTTGTTCAAGCTATAATCTTACATTTTATTGGAGCTGTAGACCAACGCCAAGAGCGTGGTAGAGAATTGTTGCAGAATTTAAGATGTCCTTCATTAACCCATTTTAGATGGTATAAGGATGTTTTTATTACCAAAGTTATGCAGTGGAAAGACGTTAATTCAGAACATTGGAAAGAAAAATTCATTGATGGTTTACCACCTCTATTTGCCCAAAAGGTTCGTCAAAAGCTGATGGATCTTAGTGTTGGTAATATTATTCAATGGACTAGCTGTACTTACGGACACCTTTTACACCTATCTACCTTCCCCATATATGAATTAACTACTGATTTAGCAAGCCATAAATGGCTCTGATACCAAATATAATAAGAAACAAATATAATAAGAAAGAAGGCGAGAAAACTTATTGGAAAATACTGATTTATTTTATGATGGTGGCGGTGGAAGATGAAAGTAATTTACAAGTGGAAGGGAATGAGAGAGGTTACAAGAGAGAGAGAGAAGAGAGAGAAGGGGGGTACTCCGAAGTTTGCCTTCGAAGGTTTAGAATACAACTATTTATAAGCGCTACGACCTACTGTAGCAGTTACTGTAGATGATGTCACTGATGACGTTTTACAAAATATCTAATCCTGTAGCTGACATCATGGATGACGTTCTTGCTGCTATTGTCGTTTTGTGCCGACGATTACTGTTGATGTCGTCATGGATGACGCTCTACCGATGCTTCTTCTTTTCTTTGGCCTTCAGCATTTTTAACTCAATCATAGAGTCCCAAAGATCTGCCTCTTCCGGATATACTTCGGTGTCATCATTGGGATCCTGTGATTCTCCGGACAAACAAGCAAATCGTCCTTGATCCTGATCTTGAGAGGACATAGAAACGTCACTCTTAGAGTCTGCTTGGGAAACGTCACATATGTGTGTGTGTGTGTGTGTGTGTGTGTGTGTGTGTGTAACCAATTTTTTGAGATGTCCAGAATGGTGAAAGCAGACAATAAATTTGGACGGAGGTTGTAGTTTGGATTAATATTGTTTTATGCTTTTAGATTATGAGTTTACGATATCAGTCTCTTGAAATAGAAGAGAGAGAGAGAGAATTGGGCTAACTCAACCTTTTGGTTGTTATTAACGAGATATGCTACAGTGCACGCCCTCTAAAAATTACTCAATATGAGATTTTGTGACTCTAAATATGAGATTTGTTGCTCTAAATATGAGATTTTTTTGGCTAGAGATATGAAAGGCGTATGGTATGCACACTCATACGGATAGCCACAAAATCTTATATATGTCCACAAAATCTCATATTTGGAGCCACACAATCTCATATTGGATCCATGCGGACTTGGTGCGGACTTGTGCGGACCTCATATTTGGAGCCACGAAATCTCATATTTAGAGACACAAAATCTCATATCGGTCATCACAACAATAAATATTGGAGTCCATAAAATCTCATATCGATATACATACTATCTCATATAGTCAATGATCAAATGTGTCACAAATTCCCACACGTCATACGTGGCGCAATCTCGGCCGTCCATCCGTATGGGGTGCATACCATATGCCATCTTATATTTGGTGCCACAAAATCTCATATTATCTCATATTTGGTGCCACAAAATCTCATATTATCTCATATTTAGAGCCACAAAATCTCATATTTACCGTAGCATTTCTAGTTATTAACTAGTAAAAGAAGGAAAAGAATGTTGTACGAGTATTTTTTCTAATTTTATAGGACATTGATATCTTCTCTTAGCACGGCAACATAAATAAAATATTATATATAATACAAAAAATAGATTTTTATTTTAAATATAAATAATAAAAAATAACACAAATTTTAAAAATAGACTAACAAAGATTAATGGAGAGAAAGTATTGGAGGAGAGGAGACTAGGATTATTTGTTGCTTTAAAAGTTTTTCGTTGGACACCGAAATTCCACGGGCCACGGGACTTGGGAATCCCGTCTATTAATGAGGGGTTGTTGTTAGGGCATCTCCAGTAAATGAAAATAACGTGGAGTTAAGGAAGTAATTTGTGTTTAATTTTGCTTCAATAGTGGTGTTTGGATGGTGCTAGTGTCATAAAAAATTGTGCAAGCAATAGTCCAAAACATAACTGTGTTTTGTCATATAATTACACATGGGAAGAGAGAGAAAGAGAGAGAGGCCAGAAGAAAGAGGAGAAAAAGGTGGCATGCCCTCTAGCACCGCCAGAGGAAGGAGAGAGATAGAGAGGGAGAAGAAAGGAGAGAGAAAAAAGTGGGACCAATTTTGTGTACTTTTTACATTTTAACAACACTTTAACAACACTATTGCAACACTCTTTACCTTAACAACACATTTTGTCATAACAACACATTTTGTCATAACAACACACAAATGGGACCCACTTTTTACACTTTTGTGTCATGTAACAACACATTTTTAACTCCACGACTGCGGATGCCCTTAGTAACTACCAAAATATTGTCCAGTAAAGGTAAATGTTGGACCAATTTGACAGCATTAAGAGCTCACATTTCCTCTTTTTTACTCTCTCCGCCTCTATTTAAGTGTTTAACTTTTCATTTTGGGTTGTCCCTAAATAAGTCTATGGTTTGAAAAGTTAGTGGGTAAAGAGTTAATGGGTAAAAGTGGAGGATAACTTTGGAAGGGAAATTTATCGAAATGGTCCCCCTAGTTTCACTCCTGTCTCGATTTGGTCCCTCTATTTTCAATTTCACTCCAACAAACCCTGTAGTTTCGATTTTGTACGATTTGAGTCAATCGATAACGGCGGTTAGGAAAATAGACGAAAAAATCAATTTGGGGCATTTTTTAGGGACAAAACAGACATTTTACCCATCCTTCTTCTTCCCCAATTTGTAACCCTAATCCTAATCCTTTCTTTTGAACAAAAAAAAAAAACATACGCACACAGTCCGCACAGGTGGTGGATCTGGAGCATAAACCTTGTTGCACTAATGGCACCCTCATATTCATCATGTTTATATGCCTTGTTGACTGATTTTCTTCAAACAAAGATGAAGGCCCTCTATTTTCAAACTTAATCGAATTTTGCTCTTCTTTTGACTGATGATCCAACTGAGCTTGGTCGTGTACTAGATACATTTTGAGAGCGAAATCAACTTTGATATGGGAAAAGGGGCCGCGTTTATCAAGCGGATAGTGCTGGATAGGGGCCTGAGATTCGAACAGAGAGACGGATGAGGCTGAGATTCGAACACGGCCGAGGAAATTCTTGTGGCTCGTTGGCAGTGACTCCAGTAGTGACTAGTTTGGCCATTTGTTTATTATTGGGTCGTCGGCAGTGACTCTGGTGGCGGTTTGGTTTCCCTTTATTGGAATTGGATGAGAGAGATGGAGGGATGAGATGGGTTATCTTGGAGTACGAAAACTGAAAATAGAAATCCTATTTTTACACACACACAGAGGGTCTGATATGTGTGCATGTTTTTTTTTTATTCAAAAGAAAGGATTAGGGTTAGGGTTATAAATTGGGGAAGAAGAAGGATGGGTAATATGTCTGTTTTGTCCCTAAAAATACCCCAAATTGGACTCAAATCATACAAAATCGAAACTACAGGGTTCGTTGGAGTGAAATTGAAAATAGAGGGACCAAATCGAGACAGGGGTGAAACTAGAGGGACCATTTTGATAAATTTCCCATTTTGGAAAGTAGAGGTAAAAGTTGATGTGAAAAGTGTAAAGTAGAGGGAAAAGTTGATGTGAAAGGTGTACTGATGATATTTTTTTAATAAGTTGGATTTACGAAGTAACACGTTTTAAAAAGGACGGGGGGAGTATCAATTTTACATTTGACATTGACTTTCCAAAAGAGGTTCCTGGTGTACTAATGATATTTCTTTAATAAGTTGGATTTACGAAGTAACACATTTAAAAGGGACGAGGGGAGTATCAATTTTACATTTGACATTGACTTTCCAAAAGAGGTTCCTTGTTCTTTTTTTCTTTTTCTTTTTGAACTAAAAGACTAAAAGAGGTTCATTGTTCGTTTTGAGTTTCAATACCGGTTTTCTATATTATTCCTCAATCATTACTCACATTTCTCTCTAATCATTACCATTATTTTAAGGGACATTTACCATCAGGTCACCCTTTGATCCCATAATTACCATCAGGTCAAACCCAACTCTGAAAAATTCCCATCAATTCCCAAACCCGTATAAAAATGCCTAAATCATAGGGTACCCTATGAAAGTGCCTAAAATCCTAGGGTACCCTATGGAAGTGCCTAAACCACTAAACCCTATAATAGGAAAGTGCACCCTAAACTTAAACTCTAGGGTACCCTACGATTAGGGTACCCTTATGACTAGGGTACCCCACGACTAGGGTACCCTATCAAAGTGCCTAAAATCCTAGGGTACCCCACGACTAGGGTACCCTATGAAAGTGTCTAAAATTCTAGGGTATCCTACGACTAGGGTACCCCATGAAAGTGTCTAAAATCCTAGGGTACTCTATGAAAGTGTCTAAACCACTAAAACTCTATAATAGGAAAGTGCACCCTAAACCTAAACTCTAGGGTACCCCTATGTCTAGGGTACCCTATGAAAGTGCCAAAAATCCTAGGGTACTCTATGAATGTGCCTAAACCACTAAAACCCTATAATAGGAAAGTGCACCCTAAACCTAAACTCCAAAAAAGAGTGACTTACCTTAGTGGTAATTAAAAAAATGACCTACCTTATTGGTAATTAGACATCTCTTTTCTAGACCTAGAGGTAATAATCCCTTATTTTAATTATTATTCTCATTTATTTCTTCATCTCTCTTCAATCATTACCTCATATAAATCTCTGGTATCAACTGTTTGATCCCTGACAATATACATCTGATAAGTACTTACACATGGTTTACCCAAAAAAAGTACTTACACATGAGATGAGATAAGATGGTTAATAAAATTACTTTAGGTTATTAGAAAACCTCTTCTTCTTTTCTTTTTTTTCCCTTAAGTGTTGGATTTCATTTTTTATTTTTGAAGTATTTGATCATAACCAATTGTGTATCTTTCTTGCTTTAAAAGTTTTATCTAGAATCTGTATAATTCCAATCTTGTTTGTTTTGGGTTTTTGTGTAATGACTGGAGGGATACAATGCATGCCATTCTAGATTAATCAATTGTCATAGCAATGTGGAAGTTAGCGATGTGTTAAATATATCTACAAGTACATCTATAGATCATGCAAGCACCAAAAAGAAAACATTTATAGATCGTACCACAATGGTGTTCTTTTCGTCAAATTATGATATGCCAATGGTGTTCTTTTCGTCAGATTTGTGCAAGGGTTTGACTCTTTTTTTTTTTTTTTTATGTCATGTTTGAACTTGGATGTCATGAATGCAATGGCATTACTTTGAATGTCATGGGTCGGATTATAGTTGAAGTTGGATACTTGGATCGTATGAAACATGTTATTTACGTAATTTGGACAATCCGTTAGGCATAGGGATTTTTGGAGTGTTACGGTCACAAGTTTTTGATATTGCGATTATATTTTGTGCATTGGTTTATTCTTGATTTTGAATCATATGATACAAAATCATATTTAATGTGCTTTTAGATCATCGTTGATAATACCGTAGGCACAAACAATGCTATTAGGGCTGTAAATGAGCTGGGCCGTTCGCGAACTATTCGAGGCTCGATTCGGTAAGAGCTCGTTCGAGTTCGATTCGTCTACTAAACTAACTGAACTTGAACCTCAATATTAGGCTCGTTCCATAAATGAGCCGAACCTAAACCTAAGGGGATTCGGCTCGGTTAGGCTCTCGAACTTGGGGTCAAAATGTAATTAATAAGGCTTTAGGGGTCCATATGTAAATATTTATAGTTAAGAAACCCCTATGTAACTTATTATTCTTTTATCCCTACTCTACTACGAACAGATGAGTTTTATCACTAACTAGAGTACCTATTTAGTTCTCAACATTTTTTTCTCGTGTTGTTTTTCTTTTAATTTCTTGATTGTATATTTGTTTATTTTTGTTTGATTTCTTGATTATTGTGGTAGATCTACATGTAACATTGTTTTGAAGCATTTCTCTTTCCCTCTCAATTTGTGTTTTAAATTGCTAACGAACCATGCCGAGCTGGATTCGAGCCTAAATTCGGCTCGGTTCGGCTTGTTTGAGTTTAATGAGCCCCCTTGTCTAGGCTCGAATTGAACTCGAGACTGACTCATACCTTAACGAACTGATCCCGAACCTCATAAGATTCGGCTCGTTTACGGCCCTAAATGCTACCAGTAGATAAGCCCAACTTTATCCATGTAAAGTAGAAGTGCGCCAGCCGCCTCTTAAAGGATGATGTAGTGGGATTAAAGAAAGAAAGATTACTATGAAGTTTGAAGCAGCCGGCAAGTTTGAAAATTATCTGTGCAGCTCATTTCATTGCTCAACGAATATTCATTAGTAGCACATTAAAGTCTACATAAAGTCCCAAACAAGTCTTTGCAACTTCCACTGATCACCAGAAAAAAACTTAAAGAATTTCCGAATTATAATTGAAAAATGCTCCTAGAATTCCATCTATAATAGCAATTCGATAATTACATTAATTTACATCAAATTTCAACAAAATCCCTTCTTTAATTCTTTTGTTAGAGTGCGCTTCTGTTGCTTTTTGGGAGGTGATTGCAGATTTTGGCACATCAAAACCTATGTATTGCAATAGCTTTTATGACTATTTTAAAACTTCAAAAAAACATAATTCAACTATTTAAAACTAGTACTAGAGATCGTTTTTTTTTTTTTTTTGAAATGTTTTTAGATACGAATTTTACGATACTTCTACGATCCTTCTCTTGAGTCATGGTTGGACCTTGGATTTGTTGGAGAGTGGTTCGGGTATAAACTCAACTTTTTGGTTGTTTAACCAAAAAGAAAAGAATGTGCACGAGTATTTTTTTTTTATTATATATTTTTTACATTGTTATCTTCTCTTATCATGGCAAATATGGAAATAGTATAAAGAAAAGAGATTTACCTACCGGATGAAAGAGAAAGGTGGATATATATGAATCATATTATTATATATAAGTAATTGAGTAACAACTGAAGAGGTGGTTTATAGATGTAAACGGCACAACCTAATTAACAACCTCTCTTAACTTGTCTAGTTGATGATGTAACTCTTCAAGATCTTCAAAACGCTTCAAGAAGTCATAGATACTTATATCACTCCATGTACAATTAAAAAAAAAAAAAAACACTCTCCAATCTATACTTTCGTAACTCAAAGGAACTTCGATATATTATACCGTAATGGACATCACGAGTTCTCCAAAAAGATGAATCAAAATATAATACTCGAAAAGAGGCCATGTGAACCATTAAGGAGCTGGGATGGGTATCTACAATTGTTAGTGATTCTTTTACTTCCTTATAACAGAAAATAATTGTGTGCGAGCGTGCCAGAGAGAGTTTCAATCTCCTCCCTCAGATTAACTTTGGAAAACCAAATCTAATCAGGCGATTGTGTTTTAATGGTTCAAATACCTCACTTAAGAGGATTTTTCTTTCAAAGTGAAGAAATGCAAACCAATCTACTTAGGAAATTAAAGAACAACAAAGAAACAAGATGCTTCGATTAACAAATCAAAGGTAAACTTACTTTGAAATTGCCTTCAACTTCAAATACAAGATACTGAGAACCTCGAACAGATGATTGTTACAAGAACAACCAAAATTAATCCTAACTACTTCCTAATCTACTTCCTAAACTACTTCGAACTGGGTTCGAAATCCTAAAACTACTTGTCAATGAACAAACCAAGCATCATTTGTTTGATAACTGTTTGTTGAAGATTTGTCCGGGCTTTTTTCATTCTTCAAACTCTTCTATTTATAGGCGCTGCTTGTTAGTTGAACTTCCCGCTTAATGAATTTGAACTTGGCTTGCTTCGAACTCCATCTTTCATAATTTGAATTGGCAGTTTCTTCCCTCCTCCACGTCTGAATTTGAACTCTTGTTAATCCTTTTCCGAAAGCTTCTTATTGAATCTGCATCGTTGCTTGAATTAACTCAAATGATTATTTTTTAAGGAGATAACTGTCTTTCAAGATGTAATCCACGTGTTCTAACTGCTAATTGCTTTGTATCACAGGTTTACACGTGGATTTTATGCATCTAGCGGTTAAAATCATGACTTCGAAGTTTATTTTCTGTATTGACAATTCCTTGTAACTGCCAATAACTGCTTTTCAATTTGAGAAATAATACGACATCGTATTTACTCAATCTTCTTTCCATAATCCAGAGTTTTTTCATTGACAAATATTTGCCAACGTTTGGCATCCTTAATTACGTGTCAATTAATTATTGGATTTGTTAATTTTATATGTAAACATACCCCCCTCATTAACATCGTTGTTCAAGAAATTTGAATAATTGTTAATGTGCCTTTTGCCGCTTCGACTTCTTATAAACTTTAAAAAGAGGAAGTTATTCAGAAATGGTCTCAAGTAGTTTACACATTTCCAATGAGGAATTGATGGATAATGGGCAGTTAATCTGCACGTTCTCCACCTTCAAGAATTTAAATCGTTTTCAATTTAAAATTTTGCCTATAAAAAGACTTAATCACTAGTAAAATCAATCGCCAATTCTTGTTTTAAACTGACTTTTACCTCAACTCAACCATGGTTGACGTTTCCAATACCCAAAATGCTTTCGAGAACTTGGTTCTCAATGACCTAATCCTTGTTGATACTAGAAATACTATCACACCAATTATTGGGGAGATTCGAAAGGATCGCGCTTATGTAATGATTCCAATGGAGGATCCTAAGCCTATTGATCCATGGAATCCTCCAATTTCTCCTACTCCTAAGCCATTTCTATGGGGTTTACCATCTGAAATAGTGGTGGTAAAGATGGATGATCCTACTGGTTATAAAGGTTGGAGTAAATATCGCCCATTAGCTATGAGTAGGTATTTAACTCCTTTCATCAGACGTGATCCTAATATAATAATGTTTGACAGCCTCATTGCCACTTGTCTCACCCCTTTGTTTTCTTTCATTATTCCAATCCAAAGCTTTTTTTTTCCATCCTTTTTGGAAAGAAATCAACCCCCTGTTGATCCAAGTCTTTAAAAACTAAATAATTGGCTCTACATTCCATGCATAAACATTCTAAAAAAGAAGCTTCGAGCATAGGGAGATGAGACTGCTTGAATCCTTTTTGAGATGAACTCTCTGTTGTATACTTTGGCTTATTGTTTCTGTAGGTATCATTTCGAAGTTGACCAACCCTTGGTCTTCCACTACCAAATTACAGAATTCATTTCAACATGTACATGTTTACTCTGCCAAACTTCTCGAACAGTCTTGGCCAAAGATGTTGACACATTGGTGTTAGCAGTTACTACTTCAATCTTTGAAATGGATCAGTATCTATCCCCATAGCTTTTTCTGGAAACATGATCCTTCCTTTCTTGATCTGTTCTTGAATCCTATCACGGAAAACATTACAATTCTTAGTTGAATGAGTCCAAGAAGCATGTCATTTACAATAATTCTTTCCTTTTATTTCTTCCAAAGTTGGAAGTTTAACATTTTCAGGAAGTTTGATAAACTTTTTCTTCAAAAGGTAATCAAAGATTTCATCTGCTTTAGAAACATCAAATGAATATACTTTGCTAATTGCTTTCTTATTATTTCTTGGTGCTATAGAAGAATCTTTTCGAACCAGACATTCACACACACAAGGATCATGTTCAATAATTTCAGCAGCATCGATTTCATAAGTAGGATCTTTATAGTAAGTAGAATAGGAAGAATTATTCCTATCAACATCTTCTTCTAACAAAGATTCATATCTAGATGTTTTGTAAGTTAAATCAACCAAATCCCTAAATTCAGTAGAATCGAACTTCTTTCTAAGTTCCCTACTTAGGCCATCTTGTGCTATTCTGACAAACTCAACTTCTGGTAGTTGAAGTTTGCATTTGTTTCTAGCCCTTTTGAACCTAGTAATAAACTGGGCAGCATTTTCATCAGGTTTTTGCTTTAACCTTGCTAAATCAGCCATAGTGACTTCAGGCTCAGTTAGGTAAAACTGTGCATGGAATAATTCTTCTATCCTTTGCCAATTTGGAACTGACTCCGGTGTCAGATTAGAGTACCATTCGAAGGCTGTTCCTGTCAAGGAATTAGAAAATAATTTCAACTTAATGAAACCATTATTACCTAATTCCTTACATTGAACAGTAAATCTAGCAATGTGTTCAGTGGTTGATTGTTTCCCATCCCCATGAAATAGTGTAAAATCAGGGATTTTAAATCCCCTAGGGACTTCGAACTGCCTATCTATCCATTCTGGATAAGGTTTTCTATAAGTTTGAGTTCGTACCCCCCAGGTTTAGAGGTCCGTAAACTTCTTGCATAAGGCCTAATATTTCATCTCTAAGGGTGGAATTTCCTCTTAAATGAACATTTGCATTAATGTGTGGTTCCCAATTCACATTTCATGTCATGTGATCTTCTGGAAACCTATCAAGAGGACCATCAAAAGGTTGAGGCTGTTTGTAATCTCCTTCTTGCCTTGCAAAAGGTTCATAAAGGTGGTTCGAATGCACTCTTCCCATCTCTGGTATTCCTGGATACTTAGGAACTCCAATTTCTACATTAGGCCTCCTTGAACTAGCCCTATCAGTAAAATGGTTCCCTGTGGAATAATTGTATCTTTCAAACCCATAATCATCATTTTTAAAACTTTTATCCCCATTTACACCATCAAAGCTAGGTTCGAATGGGATATGAGTGGTTTGTTTGTAAGTTTTTTTAGGCTTGGGAATTTGAGAATCATAAATTTTTGCAGGTTCATACCAAGATTCTGGTATTTCATCCACATTGATAGGCTTTTTTCCAGGCCTAGACTTATGTTTACTAGAACTAGCCTCTCCTTTATCTTTATCAAATGAAGGCACAGGTTCATTTCTGGATTTTGATTGTTCTTCTAATTTTTGAAACATAAGTTTCTGGGTTTGAGCCAATTCCTTAAATGTAGCAATCATTTCGGCAAATTGGCTAGATAACACACTTCCTCCAATTTCTGGATTCTTTGGGTCATCAATTTGCACTGTTTTGTTATTCCTAGTGTTCATACGAGAATTTTGGCCAACTCCAACATTTGCATCTTGACCAATACGGATTTCTTGACCTATTTGAGGTCCTTCAACCTATTCATTCTCTTTAGGATTAACATTATTCTCATCTTCTGGCGTTTGGCCAATTTGAGAATCATCTGTTTGCTTCCTAAGTTTTGGAGCCATTCAACACTTTCAGGGGTCCCACCGGGCGTGCCAAAAAATGTTAGTGGTTCTTTTACTTCCTTATAACAGAAAACAATTGTGTGCGAGCGTGCCAAAGAGAGTTTCAATCTACTCCCTCAGATTAACTTTGGAAAACCAAATCTAATCAGGCGATTGTGTTTTAATGGTTCAAATACCTCACTTAAGAGGATTTTTCTTTCAAAGTGAAGAAATGCAAACCAATCTACTTAGGAAATTAAAGAACAACAAAGAAACAAGATGCTTCGATTAACAAATCAAAGGTAAACTTACTTCGAAATTGCCTTCAACTTCAAATACAAGATATTGAGAACCTCGAACAGATGATTGTTACAAGAACAACCAAAATTAATCCTAACTACTTCCTAATCTACTTCCTAAACTACTTCGAACTGGGTTCGAAATCCTAAAACTACTTGTCAATGAACAAACCAAGCATCATTTGTATGATAACTGTTTGTTGAAGATTTGTCCGGGCTTTTTTCATTCTTCAAACTCTTCTATTTATAGGCGCTGCTTGTTAGTTGAACTTCCCGCTCAATGAATTTGAACTTGGCTTGCTTCGAACTCCATCTTTCATAATTTGAATTGGCAGTTTCTTCCCTACTCCACGTCTGAATTTGAATTCTTGTTAATCCTTTTCCGAAAGCTTCTCATTGAATTTGCATCATTGCTTGAATTAACTCAAATGATTATTTTTTAAGGAGATAACTGCTTTCAAGATGTAATCCACGTGTTCTAACTGCTAATTGCTTTGTATCACAGGTTTACACGTGGATTTTATGCATCTAGCGGTTAAAATCATGACTTCGAAGTTTATTTTCTGTATTGACAATTCCATGTAACTGCCAATAATTGTTTTTCAATTTGAGAAATAATACGACATCGTATTTACTCAATCTTCTTTCCATAATCCAGAGTTTTTTCATTGACAAATATTTGCCAACGTTTGACATCCTTAATTACGTGTCAATTAATTATTGGATTTGTTAATTTTATATGTAAACAACAATCAAGCTAAGGGGGTGTTCCACTAAGGGTGTTTTTAGAATAAACTAGTTTTTCACAATTTTTTATATCTATATTAGTATTGCTTGATGACTTTTGGTGAATAGAGCATCCTGAGTTTGCCACGTGTCCCCCCAATTCTTTGCACTTTTTTAGCAATTAGCAAAGTATTTAATTCTTTACCGAGTTAAGCTTTGTTAAGGTTTTGTGGTGATCAATTTCAATAAAGGAAAGTAGTTATTCTTTTCCAAGTTAATATGTGCTACCGTACCGTAATGATTCTTTTCCAATTACAATAACCGAAAAATTTCCAATTTGAAATTAACGAAAGTAATGAAGAGTAATGAAGGAAAGTAACAATTATAATAGATATGCAATATTATAATACATATTTCCGAAATTTTTAAGGAAAGTAACGATTATTTTCCGAAAAGAGTGACAATTATATTTATTATGTAAGTACAATCTATTATATTATTGCAGATTGGGTTTTCACAAGGAGAGCTACGGTTGCGACAAGTGGCACAAAGTTATTGGTTTGTGATGAAAAATAAAATACGCAATGTATCATGATCAAGTGTCACAAAAATTTTTTGAATTTCAAAGTATGATACTTAAATGTAGTTTTTACTGCTTTTTATTTTATTTCAAATTTTGATTTTTTGAAACTCCATTCCAAATCCTATATATGTAAACACAGCCAAAGCCCTAAATGGAAATATTAAAAGAAAAAACTCTTCATCCGATTATATTCCATTATGATTCAAGCTATATAGCTTATCCTAAAAGGTAATTAGATAATATTCAAACATTTGTACTTCTCTCCCATGCATAGACTCATAAATTTTGAATATTGGAAGATATTTGAGTTTGAATATTGGAGAATTAAGGTAATCCTTTCAAATTGGAAAGGTAAGGTGATCACCGTGCTATCCAAAAGCCTCACATTTCATGAATTGTAGTGCATGGCTACAATTCTCCCTAATTAGGTAGGAGTTTTGTGATAATATACTTTACTTATTTAAAACCGAAAATCCTACCAATTTAAATATTCCTCTCAAACATTTGCAGTGCCGTGCTCCCATATCTCTCTCTACTCCTCTCTGTCGGATCAGCAAACACGCTCCATCACCACGTTTGTTGGTTGCAGGTATGTATGTATATATGCATTGTTATGTATTTTGAAGGTGAAGTTACCATTAAAAAATAGAAAAACTACACTCATTGCCAATAAGAAGTAGAGCCCAAAAAATGTACACTGATCCACGTTTCTCTGTTTTTCATGATTGTGGTTTGTTATGTAATACAGGATGGATCGTGAGAACAAAAATCCTTATGTGTATCGGTCCCATTAGAAAAGAGTGATACTTGAAGATAACCGATCGATTCAAAACCACCCAAGAAAACAGCAAAAGAATCTCGCCATTTATGGGCATGTAGATTAAGAGATACAAAAATGGCCTATCAAAAACGACCAATTCCATATGTAAATGCAATCTTCATGATTTTCACTACATTCATTTATTCTATGTTTTTTTTTTTCATGCAATTTTGTAGTACCCAATGGCTTACTAGGTCGAAATGAACAAGTTTGTTGAAAAGAAGCTCGCAGTATTCAACCACGCATATTGCATGAGAAATCCATAGGTTTCTTCATCATGCAAAATATAATTCTCCGTAGATTATATTTTTGTGTAGGTAAATTTCTCCGTCTTCATATATACAATCTATAATAGATTAGATTTCATGAAAAAATCCTATATAATATAATCACGATTTTGCAATGTGCCAAAATTTGTTTTGAATCCAAAGTTGTGTGGAGAAGATCAATTTGCTTTGCCTTTTCCCTTTATAAAAAATAAAAAGGAAAAAAATGGTGTTTGAAAAGAAAAATAAGCCATGCGATAATATTGAACCTACGAAAAGAAATGTATTCCCAAATACAAGTGCAGGTATATATATATAATGGAACAAATATATTAACCATGAAATCAGGTATGAAAAAATATAAACAAAAGAAACTTCGTATTTTTATTCGACTAATATATATTTCAACGTTAGCAGACTAAAAATCTTTGTTCGTATAATCTATACATATATCCAATTTCTGCAATTTAAAAAAAACATAGATTTATCCAAGGCAGCATGATTTAAATCGAAAATTACTACGGGTATGGTTGCTGACAGTTCACGGAATTTGGATGAAAGTATCGTCCTTTTTTTAAGACAAAAAATATTTAATTGACAAAAAAAAAATGAAATCACAAATTTTATCCACTGAATCTTGCTATTTTGACTTTGAAATTTCAAACACTCATCATTTATTCTATTTGTAGGTTAGATT
Organism: Vaccinium myrtillus; assembly: GCA_016920895.1. Lineage (NCBI taxonomy): Eukaryota > Viridiplantae > Streptophyta > Magnoliopsida > Ericales > Ericaceae > Vaccinium > Vaccinium myrtillus. The sequence continues at coordinate 22,785,400 of CM029272.1, forward strand.
CAAATTACATCAACAAGAAGACAATGATGAGACTGTCGAGACAATCATTACGTTGGTTGAGGCTAAATTTGACGAGAAAAATTTGATCAGCGCTCTGATATGTGTACACAGTAGATTTTGTACTACAAGGGGGATCATGGTACCCTTAAGAGTACATGTTAAAATGTAAGACGTTGCTTATGTACATATTGAAATTGTCTTGGATTAATTTGTCCGTGCATAGCACACCAATTTTAATTATTATTTTTTTATGTGCATAATACTGGTAATTTAACTGTGTGGATTTGGATTTCAAATCATAGGTACAAACATTAAACATTTAACGGTGTGTACTTGGATTCGTCCCGTGCATAGCACGGATTTATGCTAAAATATCACACTTCTAATTCATTTTTTTGTTACATTATTAATATTTTCTTTTTTGTTACATTATGAATCTTATTAATTCATTATTCATTTTTTTTGTGAAGAACCCATACCCCAAACAATAAATAAGCAGCAACAAAATGATGTTCATCTGTGCATTTGTGTGAATTGAGAACACAGACCCAAACTGATAATTATTGCTTAAATATTAAAGACACGCTTATCTACATCACTTGATCCCATTCCAAGCTATTCAGACATTCTACAATGAACAATCTTGACTAAAAGGACCAAAAAATTATGTCAAGGCTATTGTGGTCTTCAAAATAACTGCATTCGAAGTTTTAAATTAAAAATAAGAAGTATTCCATATCTACTTTGATTGATCTACCTACCCCTACCCTTACCCTAAATGTGGCAAACTCCCCCTACCCCGCCCCTACCCCAACCGGGTAATGGAAATCTACCCCTTTACCCTACTTGTCGGAGAATGGGTTTACCCTATCCTACCCTACCTGCCCCGCTTTTTTTGTTCTCTCTCTCAATTGTCTTACATATTTTGATCTTGGGCCATGCCTACTACAATCATCACAAGTTATTGCCAAAAAAAAAAAAAAAAGAGGAAGAAATATGATCTTGAAGTTTCCCTAAATCTAAAATGAAAGATTTTCTTTATATATATTGTGATACTTTTGAAATTAAATGAAAATGTAAGGGTTATAATATTATTCCAAATGTATACATATATATCTGGGCAGGTATCGGGGTGGGGTACTACTACCCCTAACCCTATCCTAACGTGGTCGGGTTTTCTTTTTTTTTTCCCTAACCCTACCGTTTACCCAAAAAATTAGACCCTAACCCTTACCCAAAAAACTCCTACCCTTTACCCAAAAAATTAGAAAAAATCCCTTCCCGTTAGGTGGCGAGGCAAGGCGGGTTCGGGGTGGGGCGGTTATGATTGCCATTCCTAATAGAGTTTTCTACTTTAATTTAAATATTTATGCAAAAAGCATTTTAGTTTAAACATTCAATAGCATGTATTGCATGGATTTGAGTAAAATTCTTATGGTAGGCACTTTGATTCTTTTTAATTTTGGTGGAGACAAATATTAATCTATCCCGATTTTTTGTAGTTTTATTCTATCTGTTCTATCAATTTAGTCTATGAAGTATACGAATGTTTCATCACCCATGCATAACACGGGTTTCCTACTAGTAATGTATTATGAGAGAATGATATGTTTTTATTTTAGAAGTGTTTCATTGGACTTGGAAATCCCACGAGACTTGAGAATCCCGTCTATTAATGGGGACTTTGTAACTACCAAAACATTATCCAGTAAAGGTAAATGTTTGACCAATTTGACAGGATAATGTATTCATTTCCTCTTTTTTATCAATTTACGTTTGACGTTGACTTTCCCCTCCCCTTCTGTAACATCTAAGTCTGCTTTGCTTGCTATGGATACATATTTAAACGAAGCTGTTATAAATAGTAATAAATTTTATATTAAACAAAAATAGATGAAATTTATTTACTACAATTGAGAAATTATCATTAAACAAATTGGTATTGTTTACTGTAAAGTTGAAAATTAGCATTCAAAATTTTTAGAATCTATAATCTAATTAGAAGAATAATCAGGAATAGAAGATGAGAGCGCAACACAAAAGGGATGAATATGCTGCGTTTGGCTTTAGTTGGACCATTAGATATTTTTACGTAGTTTCTCCAACTGTGTAGTTGAATGCATCCATGGTTCACGTTAATTCTACTACTCTGTGTAATTTGAATAAAAATAGTATAAGATACAGTAGCTGTTGCGTATACCAAGTATTTATATTCTAAGGTTACCTTACCAATTTCCATAATCCGAGAAATCCAGCGAAGAACAACTAGGAGTTCATGATTGAATTAGGCTTCACAAGCCTAACAAAAAGTACAACAAACCAACTTTGCTAGAATCATATTTTAGACCCTTTCTTGAGCTTTAGAAATCCCTAAAATCTAAAAATTTGTAAATAAGAATATTTGATAAATACTCACGCGCGTCAAGTTTTTTTAAAAAAAATTTAAAATTAAAATCTCATCCCCAGAAGTTTTGGTCAACACACTCAATCCTCTATCCACAAATCTACATTTCTAGGAAAAAATATATGGAGTTGTACCACAATTCCCTTCTTTTCTTTTTACCAAACTGTCTTTAACTGGCTTTTGAGATTGATGTATTGTGAGGGAATAACCTGTCTTGTAGAATGTGAAAGATAGAAAAAGAGATTTTGGAAAAAAAAATCAGTTTTCTAGAACAACCCCTAGTGCCTTAAAGTGCCGTCACATAATGTCATGACCTCTATTTCATTAGATATATTAGGCCCACATCAATACTAGAGAGAGAGAGAGAGATGGCTCAATTGAGTTTTGACCATAATTTTATACTTTCTAGATTCGTCTCGTCGAGAGGAATCCAAAAACCACAAAATCTTGACGCGAAACTAACAAATGCAAAAAAAAATTGAATAAAGACGAAACGAAAAAACGAAAAAACACTTTTAGGCCAAAGTAACCCTTAATTTTCCGATTTTTCCCTTCTAATTGAAGGTCTATAGAGTTTGTTTCATCAATAATTTGTTATATGACTATTGACTCTCTCTTTTTTCCCCTCGCCCTCTTTGGTATGCTTTAGTATGGTATAGATCATTGTGTGGAGCTCATTTCGGGGTCTCGCATAAACAATTTGAGCCGTCTAATAATTTTAAGATATTTATTTGGGTGTTCTTGTAAAAAATTATCTGAATTAGTTAATTAATTGTGAACCATCAATCTAATCTGCAAATATTTCATTAAGAATTTAGGATTCTGAATATTGAAAAAATATTTGAAAAAGTTAAACAGTCATGTACTTGGTATTCATATGATATGAATTGCAAATACTATACTCTAACTTACACCCAACTGTTGGTAAAAACTCAATTTATATTCAAAGTTATAGTTATGACACTCGTGCTATGCACTAGCCATGCCACCTAGTACATGCAAATGAGGGCCTGATTGTATGTCAGATTTATTTTTGGGTGGACTAAACAGTGAGAGTGGATAAAATAGTATGTGGTATTAGTTGCGTAGGGTGGACCCACAATGATTTGATGTTTATGGAGGGTGGATAAATTAATACTTGATTTGGATAATTTTGTATGAAAGGAGATAAAGTTTGGGTGGATGATGTAAAAAACTTTCTAAAGACTTATTTGCCCTTATTCATATCCATGTTAGTTATGCTTCGATAAATGTTGCAATAATTAATTAATTTGTTATGTAAATCTTAGCTATAAGATTCAAGGGGAATTAATTTTAATATTATTTTTTAAAAAAAAAATACCACCTACAATTTCTTGAAGGAACAAATTGAAGAAATGGACATAGATATTCTCACTCGTAAGTTAAGAACATTTTTTTGATCTACCCCCTAAATTAAGAACAAACGGAGTACTAGTGCTGTAAAATGTAAAAATCTAAAAAAATGACATTTTTCGGACCAAAAATTTTCAAATTTGTTCGTATCGAATTAAGGATTTCTAGCTACTAGTATATTTTCCGTGCAAAAAAAAAAATACTATATGTGAAAGTACTGTATTTTTTTATCCGAAGAAAATTGCAAAGCTAGCAATTTAAAATCCTATAAGTACACAACTTTTCAATTTTTTTCGTATCTAATTAAATTTCTCTATTAGAGCATCCCCACTCCTACACCAAATATTTCACCAAATTCAAATTTGAGTAAAAATCACCAAAAAACCCACTCCACTCCTTCACCAAATTTGTTCAACACCAAATTTACTCAAATTTTTCACCAAATTTGCTCAACACCAAACCCAACATCAAATTATCAACGGCTATATTTGTTCAAAGCAGGTGTACTATTTGTTCCTTGTTTCCGCAGAAGAGGAAGAAGAGGATGAAAAGGAATTTGTTCACTATTTGTTCACTGCAAGTTTTGGAGGTAAAATGAAAAGAAAAAAAAAACTGTTTTGACAAAATGGTGGGAAAGTATTGTAGCCAAAATGAAAAGAAAAAACTATTTTTGACAAAATTTTAACTAGAATTTGGTAAAAGAGTGGTTTCCCATTGGAAGAGGTGATAATCAAGTTTTTGACCAAATATTTACTCAAATTTGAGTAAAAATTTGGTGTAGGAGTGGAGATGCTCTTAGTAGTTTAATTTGGTGCAAAAAATAATAAAAATTATGCATATAAGTACTTATTTTTTTTATCCGAAGAATATTGCAAAACCAACTCAACAAGCCAACAAACCTAACAATGTAAAATACTTTTGGATACATTTTTTGAAAAAAATTCGCATCAAATTAAAGATCTCTATTAGAAGTTTATTTTGGTAAAAAACCAAAAAATTATACGCATAAGTACTATATTTTTTTATACGAAGAATATTGCAAAGCCAACAAGCAAACAATGTGAAATACTTAAGTACACAATTTTTCAAATTTTTTCGCGTTGAACTAAAGTTCTCTATTAGTAGTTTAATTTAGTGCAAAAATAATAATAATAATGTGCAAAACTACTTTATTTTTTATCAAAAGATATTGCAAAGCCAACAAGCCAAAAATGTAAAATACTTTCGTATACAAATTTTCAAAAAAATCATCAAATTAAAGATCTCTATTAGTAGTTTAATTTGATGCAAGAAAAATATAAAAATTATGCGCAAAAATACTTATTTTTTATCCAAAGAAAATTACAAAGTGCTTATTGAAGGCAAAAGGGGGTTATTTGGGGTGCTCCGGGGTGGGGAGGTCTTTCGCTCACACAACCAAATTGAATTTGGACAAGGTCGACCCTGTCCAAATTTAAGAGGGAGTCGAGGGAATGAGGTGCCAAAAATATGGCTGGTATTTTATCCAGGCTTTGAAAACTCTCCCAAACCATGGACTAGGGTGGCCCGGGATAATTAGGCCTAGTTTTCCAAAAAAAATTACTCCTAGCAACTCAATTGCTAAAATCATGGTGATTTTAGTAAATGAGTTCAACAACTGCTAAAATCAAGTTTTTGGATACCACTTGCCCCTCGTCCAAACGGGCTTTGAGGGAGTAACACACCACTTGACTTCGTTTTGGGTTTTCAAGACCCGTTTTTCTCAATTACTACTCCCTCCGTCCCAATTTGTTGTGTCTATTTCCTTTTTTGGACGTCTCAAAAAATCGTCTATATCTTTCAATCTATAATGTTTTTTATAGTCAATATGGATCTTGTTTGATAGATCTCAATTAATTTTTTAAAACAAAGATTTCGAAATCGTAAAAAATATTATAGATTATTATTGACAATTTTTTTCAAATATTATTCACATTTTTCTAATCATTCACTCTATTTTCAAATTTATTCACATTTTTCACTCAGTTTCTCTCTAATTATTAATCTCTATTTTTAATCATTATCTCTATTTCTCTCACTAATCATTACAAAAATCAAAACTCAAAACTCAAGCCAAACACAACCGACGGTGCTCTAATCCCTCAGTAATCTATCGTACGTGTTTCTACTTTTCTACAGTACATGCATCTATGCATCTCTCTCCAGAATTACAGACTTGTTTCATTTGAAACTCCCTTCCATTTCGATGCAAACCGTGCAGAGTTTTTCACTGTTACTGGTGCATGTAGGCAGAGAATCTTAGACGCAGATTTGATCGAAAGGCTGAGAGGACGTACGGTTCGGATACTATTGGCTCACTGTTTTCCTGGCGTTATACACAAGTCCCATCATCTGGGAAACAATAAGACACAGGGAATCTGTCACTTGATTTGCCACATGTACGGCCAGGAAGATGTTACAGCTCAAACCTCACCCAGTCCTTTGTGGTTCAGCCAGTAGCGGATGGCAACCCGACTATAGGGGCGACTAATAAATCTGTATAGATTGCGTGTGCATATATACTTTGTGGATGGTATCAACTCTAAGGCCCTGATTCGATGGAGGATTATTTTTAGGGGATAAGTTATGGAGGGGGATAATATAAGATGTGGTATTATTTTTTTAGGGTTGATCCACATTGATGTGATATTTATGGAAAGGGATAAAAAAGTAGATGATTTGGATGAATGATTAAACAACAAAAATGATAGTCACACACAATTAACCACACACCCTCTCACATGTGATGGGTCCCATCCGGTGGGACCCTCCACATGTGAGAGGGTGTGTGGTTGAGTGTGTGTGGCTCTATCACTATTCATTAAACAGGGGGATAACTTTTGACTTGGTTTGAATGTTTTATAAATAAGAGGGGGTGGATGATGGAAAAAGTTATCAAATGACTTTTTTGCCCTTGTGATGTCTCATACTTGATTATGCATTAAATTAATTATATAATTGCAAAACTTACTTTAATAAATTAATTTTGGACAAATTCAAGCTATATTAATTTTTTATTTCTTTGAAAAATTAATTTTTGTAATAATTTTATTTAAATTTTTTTTTTTAAATGTACATTTAAATGGGTGGTTATCATCGAAAATTCTTTTAGTTGTGTTTTTTTTTTTATAAAAAAATCTAACTTTCATTTTGCAATTTAAATAAAAGAAGTAGGCTGTAATTTAAAAAAAAAACTTAAAAAACAGATGGTGGACTGGTGGAGTACATTATTAATCTCCACATGGACCGAATCTCAATTCAACGGTGGGTCTCACTTTTATACTGAGAGAACACATTTCATCTTTTCACTCTCTATTCCCCTTCTCTCTCTTCTCTCTCTGTCAAAAGACAAATCTCAGCAAATCACCATGGAAATCACAAATCAAACCCACCATGAAAATCATAGATCAAACCCACCATGGAAATCTCAGCCTTTCACCATGGAAATCCCACTGTCCCATCTCCGATCAAACCCATTTGTGGTTGCTCTGTGATTTTCGGCCATCACAGATCCAGATCACTGTTGTGCGAAGGTTGTTTTTGTTGGTTGATGGAGGGGGAAGGGGATAAAGAGGACTGTTTCGTCAAAATACCTCCATTGTTCTCCCGGATAACTTTTGGGGAGGGTGAAGGCAGCCCAAAAGTTATCAGGGAGAATGGGCCTTGCAGAGGAAAAGGTTAGAGGGGGTAAAGAGTTATCCTAGAGCTTCATGGGTTTGCCAACAAGGGGACATACAGTGGGGCCCATGGTTTTGGGGGAGTGAAAAATTATCAGGGGGGCATATCCCCCATCCAAACGGGGCCTAATAGAGGTGTCAAATAGGTCGGACACAATATAGCACGACACGTTTAAATGTGGCACTTCACAGTATGAACACGGTCTTAAACGGGCACGGCGCAACAAAAACCAAAAAAAACTTTTCTTTTTCTAACCCAAGTTAACCTTAGTTAAGATTTATTGTGACAAAATTTTATTTTCTAATCATATACTATGTATTTCGTAATAATCTTCGGTACAAATATGAAGCGGATCTTAATAAAACAAACTATATATTTTAATAATTTAGGCCGTTCATTTTGTTGCGCTTATTGATTAAATCATTCCCGTAAAATTTTTGCTCAATCGGGTTTAGAAAGCTCGTCGGTCTAGACCCTATTTATTTTTTTGAATGATACTTTTCTTATGATTTAATGGATACATATATGTGATCACTTAATTTTTTGTACGAATGATGGACTCCGTTATATGTAAAAGATAGACGATTCCGATCAACCAAAAAAAATTTAGTTAGAGCTCGGATTGTCCACTATAGGACTTTACTGCCTCTGGACGCATTAAATGTGATCCGGTTAGTTGGTGAATGTCTTGCTTAGATAAGCTTCTATTGGGATTTATACGGTATCTTGCATCTGTTTTCTTTTCTTTCATCTTGGTTGATAAGATATCCGTTTAATCTTTTAATTTGTACTATTTTAAAGGTAATTCTTCTTGATGTTTTTTAAAAAAATATAGCTATAGTTATACCAAAAAAAAAACGATGAAAACTCGACTAGATTACACACAAAAAAAATCGACGAAACTCGCAGATGTGCCAGCACGGCACTATTAAGAAACGGCACGACACGATTTAGTAAACGGGCGAACACGGCACGACACAAAGCATGAATGGCAAGAAGCTAACCGGGCCATGCCGACACGGCACAGTTGACACCTCTAAACTCTAGCACAAGGTTGAATACCATATCGGCTAGAGTATCGATTTTCTTACTAGTACAGTACGTACCAGTACCGGTGGGATATCGAGTACCGTTTCGGAGTTATCGCTATTAGTGTTATTTTCAACATCAAAGAATTTCTAATCACAAATACAGTTATTGAAAAGAAAATAAATATAAATGTAGCCCAGGTACCGTCCGTTATTAACCGGTACATGCCGATATTGTCCGGTATTGTCCCGGTATTGACCGGCACATAAAAGAAAAAAATAAATTTAATATTTTCTGATATTGTCTGGTATCGTCCGGTTTACCCGATATTTGCCGGTACTTGACCGGTATTGGACACGGTGCGGAATTGGAGGTCCTTGGTACCGTTTTTATACAAAATCGGTACATACCGGCCGGTGCGATATGGCATTCATAACCTTACTCTAGCACACAAATGATCTCAGCGTTGATTAATTTTAAATAACGTATTATGTAGCCGTATGAAAAATCAATTTAATGGAAAATTTGTAAGTATTCGATCAAATTTTGTGCTTCCTCCATCCAAATTTCCTATCCACTTGCGCTATTCATGGCAGCTCAAAAGATTGTTTATATTTTTAAATTTATAATGTTATATATATTCAATATGGATCTTTTTTTTTTATAGTTCGATGAGTTCTATTGAACAAAATTTTTAAAATTGCAAAAAAAAAAACTTTATAGATTGAAAGATACGAACACTTGAAAATTGACACGCATGCACGTAAATAAACAAGAAATTCGGAACGGATGGAGTAAATTAAAGTTTGAAGATTGAAACATGTATTTGGAATAAAAAGTTAAAATATTGAATCCTATATTCTGAATAAAAAGTTAGAAGATTAGACGTTGAGGCCTTACCATTATAGAGGAGTCTACAATCCACTCAAAGATACTACTACCAACCAAATTAGTATACGGTTTTTAGATGTTGTGTGGGGCCCATTCACTACTGGTTCTACAAAAATGATTTGAGCCGTTAATATATTTTACTATTTTTTTCTAGTAGCCTCTTACAAAAATGGGTTCTTTACTGTCATTCCACTGGGTTTACAATAAACAATAAGAAAATAAAAAATACACACTCTAGTATACTTTTTTTTTACCATACATTTAAATATTTCTTTATACACTTTTCACACATTTCAATAAACTTTTTAAACTCTAACGACAGCTCACTGGGCTGATTTTAGAGTTTTCTTTTTCAGGAAAAAAAAATTAAGATCTCAATTTTTAATTTATATTCCGGCCCTATTCTCCTTAACTTTATTCCGGTATTTTTGTGTTTTTACCGGTGTAAAAGTACAAATCATTCCAACTAAATTGATAACTCATTCTTCCAAATTTTGGGGGTATCTTTTGTACTTATTCATCTTAAATTAATAGCTTATTCATCTTGATTTTTTTTTTTTTTTTGTCAAAGATTAGGAGAATTATTATAGATAAGAAAGAGAAATTACATCAAGGATGGCTGATATCCCCTTTGAGGGGAGATAAGAGCCAGGGGGGGGAGCAAATTCTCACGTACGAGAACCATTCCCTCCCACCGCATTCTTGGCTACACAGTGTGCCACAGAATTGCCACTCCGTCTAACAAATCTGACCTCCAGCTCGCTAACAGATTGCCTAAGACAATTAATATCAGAAATCAAAACACCTATACTCGAATCACATACTTCCTTTTTCTGAATAAGCTTCACCACATGTTGGCAATCACCCTCAAGAATAATCCGCTGCAAACCCAACTCCAGGGCAAAAACCAGACTCTCCCTAGCTGCCATTGCTTCAATGCTCACTGGTTCCATAAAGTTCCTAACGTGAACGGCTCTTATTTCCCGAAAGCTACCATTGCAATCGCGGATGACGATGCCCGATCCACCCGACCTTCTTCGATGATCCCTCCTCCGTCAAAGTTGATTTTGAACCAAACGGCAAGGTTTCTCCCATTTTTAGCCGTGTCCTGGACGGGAGAGGGAGACCAGAATCTTGTGCTTTACCGGCATTGGCTTCGAGAAAATCCACTTTGCATCCAAGACCGCTAGTCGACATGCCACATCTGGTTCCCACTTTTTAGAATTGAAAACCATATCGTTCCTGCATAGCCAAATACGCCAAATGATCGTCCCCACAACCGCCCATATCTTCTCATTTTCCTTGACACCTTTCCATCTCTCTAAAAGACTATCCCACCAACTAATCAAAGAGTCCCCCTGGTTAGGATCCACCGACAAGCCCAATGGTGATATCCTCCAAACAACTTTAAAAGGGCATTGGACTAGTAAATGAAAAACAGATTCCCTATCATTCTGACACACGGGACAGAGCACATCACAAACAACTCTCCGATTAACTAAAGCATCATTAACTGGAACGATGTTGTGCATGCTTTTCCAAATGAAGTTCTTAACTTTCCCTTGGCATGGTAAGTCCCAAATGCTCTTCCAAACCGCCTTCATCCGATCTCTGTTCTTTGCTCTCTCCTGCGCTTTTGTACCCATAAACCCATTCTTCTTAAGATCCAAGGCCGTTTCATAACCCGATTTAACTGAATAATGCCCCACATTAGAAAAGTTCCATATTAAGCTATCGTCCATATCATACCTTGGAAGAGGAATTCCTAAAATAAGCTCCGCATCCTCCTGATTGAAAGCTTGTCGGACCATGTCTTCTTTCCAACTGCTGCTGCCCCTGTTAATGAAATCTTGAACGTGAAAGTCCTTGGCGAAGTCAGCTATAGACCTTGGTCTGAAGCCATTTGTGCGAGGGATCCAAGGATCGGTTGCAGCCTTCACCCTGTCCCCCTTACCTATACGCCATCTGACCCCTCCCTCAAGTATTTTCCGTCCTTCCAGGATACTTTTCCACGTCCAAGAAGCATTGGCACAAGCACTGGCCCTCATAAAGGACGAATGAGGGAAGTACTTAGCCTTTAAAACTTGCCTCAACAAGCTGTTCCCACCTTTAATCAACCTCCACCCTTGTTTGGCCAGCATGGCTAGATTGAAACATCTTAGATCCCTAAACCCCAAACCACCGTACTGCTTTTTCTCCGAAAGTTTCTCCCAGGAAAGCCAATGTATCTTCTTCTCCCCATCTTTGGAGCCCCACCAAAATTTAGCCATCATGGCGTTCAAGTCAGTGCAAAGTTTAATCGGTAATTTTATACATGACATAGCAAAACTTGGAAGGGCCAACGCTACGGATTTGAGAAGAACCTCTTTACCTGCTTGATTAATGAAGAATTCTGACCATCCTTCCGTTCTGCCTCTCAACCTCTCCTTGATGTATGAGAACACTTTATGCCTTGTGTGGCTCAAATCGGTAGGTAATCCCAAGTAATTCCCCAGATTTACATCTCTACGAATACCCAAGATATTGCTCAAGCTCTCCCTGTTATCCACTGGTGTGTTTTTGCTGAAAAAGCAACAGGACTTCCCATAATTGATCAGCTGACCCGATGCTTTCCCATAGACCTCTAAAATTCTGCGTATATTCTCCAATTTCCGACTAGAAGCTTCACTAAAAATCAGTGTATCATCTGCAAAAAATAAGTGACTAATTGCAGGGCCATTCCTGCATATTTTCACTCCGTTAATCGATTGATCAAGCTCCCCTTTTTGCATCATTGCTGATAGCCCTTCACTGCAGAGGAGAAATAAAAAAGGAGAAAGAGGATCGCCTTGTCTCAAACCCCTAGTTGGCTTAATGTATCCTGTAGCTTGCCCATCCAGTAAAAATGAATAAGAAACGGTCGCCACACACTCCTTCATCCACTTAATCCACAATTCACAGAACCCCATCTTAGCCATAATTACCTCAAGAAAGATCCATTCCACCCTATCGTAGGCTTTACTCATGTCTAGCTTAATTGCAACGCTGTGCTTCCTTCCATACCTCTGATTCTTTAAGAAATGGAACATCTCCTGGCCAATGATAATGTTGTCCGTGATAGCCCTGCCAGCCACAAAGGCACTTTGATTCATGGAGATAGCAGAAGGAAGGACTTGACTGAGACGGTTAGCCAAAACCTTCGCCAAGATTTTATAAGCGACATTGCATAAGCTGATGGGCCTCAATTGGGTCATGTTTGTTGGACATTGCACCTTTGGAATCAAAACTAAATGAGTGTGATTCATGCCTTTGAGGAGTTTTCCTGAGTGCATAAAACTGCTGATAGCACTAGTAATGTCAAACCCCACCACATCCCAATATGTCTGAAAGAATTACAACCAAAATGAAAAACAAAATTTGAAATACCTGCTATTTTTATCTTTAGCATCGTCTTATCTGAACTTTTTTAAAATTCAGTTCAAATTTTTATATTTTTTTTATTTCTCTCGTTGAAAGACAAATGATTAATTTAAAAAATTATAACGAAAAGCTAAAAAAACAAATTATAAAGGGTAAATAATACTGAAAGGGGAAAAATTTAGCAAAAATGAGTTGTCTTTCAACTGGGACCGTTCCACTAACTGAATTATTGGGCTTTTAGCTTTTCACATTTACGAGACAAGTCATTTTCCTCACATAACATCAGTCCAAAAATCCAGAAACTTAGTTAAACAGCCTTGAAAGACAAAATGAGTGTAAAAATTCAATTTAGACAAAAATACCAAAGCGAAGTTAGGGAGAATGAAGCCAGAGTATAGAGATGTTAAACGGGTCGTGCCAGCATGACCCATTTTAATTCGTGCCAACCGTGCTTCGTGCTGGCCTGTTTATTAAACCATGTCATATCGTGCTGTGTTGTTTTCTTAATCGTGCAGTGTCGTGCCGACCCGTTTACTTAATCGTGACGTGCCATTTTGTAATCGTGTCGTGTTGTGCCGACACATCTCTGAGTTTCGTCGATTTTTTTGTATAATCTAGTTGAGTTCCGTTTAATTAGCCGAGTTTCGTCGGGAAAAAAAATTGTATATCTAATAACTATAGCTATAATTTACCAAAAAAACTATAGCTATATTTATTACACAAAGATTTTTTTTTGAAATGCAAGGAAAGGAATTTATTAATGTTTGGAAACAAATTAAAAAATGCATCACAACGCCAAAATATAATGTCAGCAGGTTGCAAGGTGGAAAGATTGGTATTTTTGAGATTCGCAAAATATTTGTATTGACTTATTAAAAATTGTATAACATATAATTAGAAAATTCATCATTAAAAATTAATCTTGTTTGGTACATTAAAGTTTAGTATTTATTGTCGTGTCCCGTGCCGTGTCTAGCCCACTTTCGTGTCGTGCCATGTAGGGCTGCACAAAATATCTGGATCCGACCACCCGACCCGACCCGGAAAACACGCATATCCGATCCGTCCGATGAGGTAATTTGGTCGGGTCCGGGTGGAATAATATGGAATCCGGTATTTTTCAGTCGGGTTACGGGTTCTGTGAAATTGAATCGGGTAGACCCGACCCGACCCGACCGAAACACTCCAACTATAAAAACATTTTTTTCACCCTAAACCTAATGCAGCTGCACACTCATCGTCTCTCCACCGCTCTCCACTCTACTCCAGATCTGAGAAGTGAAACCCTCTCTCTCTCTCTCTCTCTCCCCCCAAACGGCCAAACCCAGTCCCATCTCTCCCTCTCGTCGGCCGTCACACATTCTCCGGTCTCACCTCACGGTCTCTCTCTCCCTCTCGTCGGACAACAGAGTCCCCGAGTTCGAAAATCATCGGTATAGTGTTGTTTTTTTCGATTTTCGCCCTCTCCTGAGTTGGAACTTGGAATACAGAACTTGGATCACCATGGGTATAGTGTTGTTTTTCTGATTCATTGGTTTTTTTCGAAAATCATGGGTATTGTTGGAATACAGAAATCCTCACGGTCTCACCTGTTCGTTGGATCTTCTTCTCTTTTTTTCTTTTTTCTTTTTTTTAATTCGTGAGCCGAATTTTGTATTCATTTTAGTTTGGAAATGATGCTGCAAATCTGCCGTGGAATCTGCCATAGTTTTCACTTTTCATTTTTGTTGTATGGAATCTGGTTTTCATGGTTTTCACTTTTCCCAACCCGTACTCCCGATCCGAGCCAAATCTGACAAACCCGATAACCATTCGGTCGGGGCCCGGTGAATGTTTTGGTCGGAGTCGGGCCAATTTTATCAAATCCGATCACTTGTCGGATCGGGTCAAATCCGACCCGAACCCGGTCAAACCGACCGATGTGCAGCCCTAGTGCCATGTCCAGCTCACTTCCGTGCCGTGACCTTGTCGTGCCCGGCTAGACCCTACCATGCCGTACCCAATCCAATTCCATGTTGTGTCATGTCGTGCCAGCTCGACCCGTTTGACGTACACCTCTAGCAGAGTATGTATTTTCAGGGACACTTACCATAGTAACCATACACATCACTTAAAAGAGATATACTTATGCACTTTTTTTTTTATATTATTATGAGCTACGAGAATTCATATCTCATGACAAAAATTCGTATCCATAAATTTTGTAATTCGGACTACAAAAATTTGTAACTTTTGCGCTTTTTAAATGGCGCTGACAACTTTTTAAATCACAAATGTTTAAATGTTGACAAAAATATCATACACGAGCCACAAAATTCACATGTTGAACCATTAATTAATATTCATATATTGAACCAACAAAATCCATATGTTGAACAATTACTTTCAAATTTCAAATCATTAACGGAAAAGGCATGAAAAAATTTAAATTCTCAAATTTCCAATTAAGTATAGCATATATTCTAACCCACTCCATATTTTATCAATTACCGTAAGGATACTCAACCATTTCGGCTACAAGTTATTCAAATTTTCTGATTTGTTTAAAAATATATATCAATTCTCCTAGTAAATTATAAATGGTCATGGTGAAATTATGTCCACATAATAGTTGGTCATTATGGTAGAAAATGAATAGAGAACAAAAAATAAGGTAAAAACCAGACCGAGTAGCATGAACAGTGTAAAAGTAAACAACTTGCAAAATTAAATCATGGTTAACTACATGTCTAAATACATATTTTTATGGTAAATTTATACAACTTGTTACCTTGGTTTAATCAAGAAAAACGTACGCATCCACCTCTACCAATAATCATGGTAAAGAAACGTTTCTAGAACAATAACATGGTAAATGAATACTACTTGTTATACTTGTTTTTCCCAAACACAACCGGATTCGATGTCGGTGGAATTTAACCCCAATAAGGAATTCAAGAAACGAGAAAAAAAAAAAAAAACCCTCTTCCGCCATTGAAGCCCTAGCTTCACCATCCTCATTTCCCTTTTCCATATTGAATACCTCTCCCACTTCAAGAACTGTATTGGCCTTAATTTCCTAGTACTTCTGAAGCCCGCTTTAAGCTCTTCATAAATTCCTTCACAGTTTGCAAAGCCATAATTTCCTTCTGAAGCTTGTCAATCTCTATCACTGCATTAGATTTACACAAATAATTTGTAAATGTTTTGTGGGGGGTGTATTCAGCGATGGATCCTCCTCAGATGAGCCGGCTTCCTCCTCGGATGATCTGCACGCGTAACATCCCGTTAGAGCCCCACCGGCCTCTTGCCGGCGGGCACTCCGACGATCAAGTCAGCCACTAGAGAGAGAAAGCCAATATAGAGTCATTTAGATCTATATGAGTGTGTCCATACCTCTAGGGTC
Organism: Vaccinium myrtillus; assembly: GCA_016920895.1. Taxonomy (NCBI): domain Eukaryota; kingdom Viridiplantae; phylum Streptophyta; class Magnoliopsida; order Ericales; family Ericaceae; genus Vaccinium; species Vaccinium myrtillus. The sequence goes on from CM029272.1 coordinate 22,801,578, forward strand.
TATCCCTTGTATTTATAGCCCCCCATGTGCTTGCTCTCCAAGATAAGCATGTTCACACACGTGCACATGCTCACACACGTGTGATGACATCACCCCTTAATACACTAGGCCCATGGCCCCAAGTGAGTCACTTAGTCATGTTAGGGTGAAGCCGCCTCATCACGTCGGCCCGTGCCCTTGTACGAATTTTTCACACTACAATAGCCCATTAACTTCTCGTTCGTCCCTTATGGACACAAGGAGTTGATCTTCTAACTGTAGGAACAAATCCTTTTTAAAAAATTGAACTGTGTGGTTTTCAACCCTTTTCATTGAACCGGACCTTCAAGGTCCTCAGGATTCAAACCGGACCACCAGGGTCCTCAATCCTTTTGAAAACCGGACCGTCCTCGAGTCAAACCGGAGCGGTCCTCTTTGCACTTAACTTTTCTGAAGATTCTTAGCCCCCGTCTTGATCGTAGACCTTTGCTTAACTCAACCTCTTACTCGCTCGGGCATCCCGAGAGAAAGGTAAACAAGCTTCTGTGTTGGCAATTAAAGACTTATGTTCAGTCAATCCGCCGCATCATCGCTTGATCAATTCTTTCACCAACTAAGCCTTCGGCACTTGAACGTTCACGTTCGGCCAAAGTACCGCGCCATCATTTGGAAAAAATGTCGTCGGCTCTGTTGCCATAGCCTACTCCATGCAATGCTTTTAGGAAACCTCTGGCTTTTTAACCAGCCGTCTGATTCACTTTCTATTTCTTTCACGAACTTTGTAATCTTTGTAAGTGCTTCTTTGCCTTTCATGGACCGACTCCTAGCACTTAGGAACATGTTGCGTCCAAGGTCTGTGATGTTGTTTCGTAATGGCCGACCTCATACATATCAACTGGTCATTCCATCTTTCTGCTTATACTTCTTTTCCCAAGCATCTTCGAGTGCTTCTTAGTACCACATACTATCCCCTACCCACCACTCTAGGTTGGGCTGGGACTCGGTCTAGTGCAAGCCAAAGTATTTTATAAGCAATACATACTTCTATAGAAAACCGTCCTCATAGGACTCGATCTGGACCAAGCCAGAATCAATGATTTCAAAAACCGTCCCCTTCCCCCCATTCTGGGTTGGTCTAGGACGTAGTCATTTTGAGGAGAAAATTTCACAATTTTTGATGAAGACCGAGGGCCACTCCCTCTCTTCAATACCGAAGAGCACATTTGCCAATAATTGCTCCCTCCAATTAAAATTGAAAGCCCCGCTCTCTCAACAAAATCAAGAGTCACACTCTTTTGATTATACAGAGAGCCTCACTTTCTAAAAAATTCTTCACTTTGATGAATTAAACCTGTTGAACACAGCATCATTGCTACCTCGTCGGCCATACCAATTATACTGATCGCATGCTTTTCATTGTAAGCAGTGAGGCCTGATCCCGAGGATCTTCCTCTTTACAAGCAACGATGTCTGATCACGAGGATCTCTCCTCTTTATAAGCAACGAGGTCTGATCACAAGGATCTCTCCTCTTTGTTGCAACGAGGTCTGATCAAAAGGATCTCTCCTCTTTATAAGCGACGAGGTCTGATCACGAGGATCTCTCCTCTTTGTTGCAATGAGGTCTGATCACGAGGATCTCTCCTCTTTATAAGCAACGAGGTCTGATCATGAGGATATCTCCTCTTTATAAGCAACAAGGCCTGATCCCGATGTCCCGAGGATCTTCCTCTTTGTTGCTACGAGGTCTTTTGATCTCTCCTCTTTATAATCATGTTCTCTCATAGAGCCTGCAAATGAAACAAGGCAGACAAGCAATTTTTGCAACAAACGGGCACGGCCACAAACATCGGCTCGGCCAAACAAGTCGTCTACGTTCAATCACAAACTACATGACTAAAATTTCACACAAGCCGTAAATACTTGGTTTCAAAACCATCAAAACAATTAATACCCGGCTTTTAAACAGTCAGCAGTGAATCACGTTTATCTTCTTGGTAAAACACCGAAGAAGTAATCACAAAAAAAGTAAACACAACTAACGCCGCATAAGGCCACGATATTCACCATCAAAATAATTACGGGACGCATACTTATCTTTTAAACCGTCCCCTTCTCGGTTTTTAAAACCACCGAAGCAGTAAAGACTCGGCGTTTAAACAAAACACTCGGCCGGTATGCCATGAATACTTGGTTTTTCTCTTTAAAACCATCAAAACAATTAACACTCAACTTTTTAAACGGTTAACACTAAGTATCTTTAAACTTCTTGGTAAATAACCGGGGGAGTCACCACAAAATAATCATACACATCAAACAAAACCAAAGCTCCACACAAGCCCCATTATGCCATCAACATGGCCATGATGTTCATGGGCACACCCAACATCTCAATCAACAAGAAGTTACCAAAAAATTATTTCAAGAACTCTCAAATGTTGATCCAACATATTATCACCAAGATAATCGCAAAAAATCACTATAGGGACTCTTAAATCATGACTCGACGTACTAAATAATGTATTAAAGCGGTAAAATAATACGTATCGAGAATTTTCGTTTCGAATCACCTCACATGGGGTCCGCGGTTGAATTCAGAACGCGAAAATTATTCAGGTATGTGTCCTGAACCCTCCAAAAATGGTCTCAACCGGTCTAAAAATATTTTTGAACCTCAAAATGCCCTCTAAATGGCCTTTAGACCCAATAATTTTCATGTTGAATCACCTCCAACGGAGGTCGCGGTTGAATTCGCAATGGGGAAATTAGTCGGGGATAAGTCTCAAACCTTGCACAAATGGTCCTGACCGGTCCAAGAGAATTTTTGAACCTCAAAAAACATTTTTAACGGCCTTTTGACCCTTAAAAAACCTCATTTGACCCTTTTGGAGGCCACTGGCCCCTTCTGAACCATCACTGAACCCCCGCGTGATCCGTATGACACGCGGGCTGGTGACAAGTTGTGAAGTTTTGGGTCAATGATTTGGGACCGAGAGAAGACATACGACGTCGATTTTCGTATGGGCGAAAGTTTGGGGACACCGGAGGACGACGACAATTTAGGATGGTGAGATGTGAAGTTTTGAGTCGATGTTTAGGGACCGATAGAGGTGGATGATCGTTTCTGGCGTTTTAGATTCTAAGCTTGGTTATTAATGGGGATGACGATTTGGTATGTGTAAATTTGGGAATTTGTTTTATCTCCAATAGAAATGTTCCAATCCACTACTCTTACCATCCACACTTTTCATTTCCCGATCAAATTTTGATGATCGGAACCGTCCAATGTGTTATTTTCTCGAAAACTGCTTGGATGAAGCCCTCCCCGGTCTTTTTTTTTTCTTTTCTCTTAGGGACCCTTAAAAATACGTTTTAAACACATTGAACGGATCGACTCATCAAAACTTGATCGGGAAATGCCTCGTCCAGACAATCCCAGACCGTAACTATCCCGGATTGGATAGTTACTCTTATCTCCAAATCCCTAAATCATAGCCGTGTTTTTCCAAGCTTTGAAAACCATCCTAATTTTCACCAACAGTACAATACAAAAAAGGGTATTGTTATTGTGTGCCTATTGGATACACAATAAACACAAATAAAAAAAAAAGTACTCCAATGCATATTTTACATTATCTAATACATTTACACCTAATTTTATACAATTTTTAAACATTTCAACACACTTTTCAACCTTAAAATGAGCCCATTGGGCACATGCTAGCATCTTCCTACAAAAATAATCCCAAGGGATTGACAAAGTGGTATTGTCTTGAAACTTAGTGGTTTGTTCCACCTAAGGTCTTTGCTTTGATTCCCCTTACTAGTAAATTATTGGGGCCACTGGGAGTTATGTTTGGTCATTACCTACAGGGTCCCAGAATTAGTCAAGGTGCTCGCAAACTAATGTAGACATACGTTTACAAAAAACTGTACACACAAAAATCATTTTTCACTCTCTGTTTTATTTTTTTCAGTTTTTCTGTTGTCGGCAAAATAGGCTAAAAATAAACACACATAAAGACAGAAACACACATTCCTACACACTTTATATATTTTTATATTTTTCTATATGTTTTTTCACACATTTTAATATACTTTTTAAACTGTAATGTCAGCTAAAATTGGGTTGACTTAAAATTTGTCCTTTTTTTTTTTTTGGAAAGGGAAATTATTTTTCACTCTCGCACAGTACTCTCTGGCAGTTGCTACTTCCAGATAAACACGATTGTCGGCTCCCCTCTATCCTTTCCCATCACAATCTCTCTCTCTCTCTCTCTCTCTCTCACACACACACACAGAGAGCACGCACGCTTTTTATCTCACAAAATTTCGGGAATGCATGATTTAACTACCACTCATGCCTAATTGACTCCAACCTCAACCTTACCTGTGTTTTCCCAATGCTTAAATCGATTTATTTTGGTGAGGCTTTTACTTCATCTGTTTTAATTTGATTGTTCACTACAATTACGTGTAATTTTTAAATTAAAAAATAATTTATTTAAAAAATGTAATTTTGAATTGTTTTCGCACCGTATTAAAGTTTTTAATGAAATCTATTAAACATGATACACATTGATAAAAAAAATATATTTTTCTAAGAACATTAGTTTTTACTTTGAAAATTGCACGTGATTTTGTAGTGGACTATCAAATTTTAAGATTGCAGGATCAATTTCCTTCCATAACAATTCGTCTTTGAAACAATCTCACCCCACGCAAAAACTTGAAATGCATTGTAGGAAGCATTAAAAAATTAATCCGGTTCATCGAGATATTCTTCGTTGCGGTAAAAAAAAATAAAAATTGACCCCAAATCTCAACCCTCCGATCCCCTTGTACCCCTCTGTATTCCTTCTTCTCTTCGATAACACTCCTTTCATCTCTCTCTCTCTCTCTCTCTCTCTCTCTCTCTCATTTACCGGTCCCCCTGTTTCCACCCCCTTCAAATTCTACTGATACCTACTCCCCTTCCCCTTCAATACTCTCTCTCCTCTCTCGAGAAATTTTTCACCCCCTTCAAATTCTACTGATACCTACTTTTGAATTCTTCCCCTTCAATACTCTCTCTCTCTCTCTCTCCATGGTCTCTGTATATATATAGTCCCTCCTCCCTGTGTACCCACTCCTCTCTCTCTCTATGGTCTGTATATATACCACTATTAGACTACACTGTAAAAACCCCTGCATTCCATTTCTTCACCTTCTCTCGTTGGGAAGCAACAACAACAAAGAAGAAAAATGCTTCCTTTGTTTCTACTTCTCCTCCTCCTCTTTCAATTAACCCATCTGGGTCACTCTCTAAACCAAGAAGGCCTCTTCCTCCACCAACTCACCCTCACATTCGACGACCCAGACGGCGTTTTCTCAAACTGGAACCAAAACGACCCCACCCCTTGCAAATGGACCGGAGTCACCTGCGAATCGTCACCGACTCAGTCCGTCAACTCACTCGACCTCTCCTCCGCCAACATCGCCGGCCCTTTCCCCCTCATCCTCTGCCGCCTTAAATTCCTCACCTTCATCTCTCTCTACAACAACTCCATCAACTCCACCCTCCCAGAAAACATCTCAGATTGCCAACCCTTAGAGCACCTCAACCTCGCCCAGAACCTACTCACCGGACCCCTACCGGACGCTCTCTCTGGCCTCCCTAACTTGAAACACCTCGATTTGAGCGGGAACAACTTCTCCGGCGACATTCCGCCGAGTTTCGGCTCTTTCCGCCGACTCGAGGTGATTTCTCTCGTCGCCAATCTACTCGACGGTGAAATCCCAGCGTTTTTGGGTAATATTTCTACTCTGAAGCAGCTGAATCTTTCGTACAACCCGTTCAAACAGGGTCCGGTCCCACCCGAGCTGGGTAACCTGACAAATCTAGAGATCTTGTGGATATCTGGGTGCAATTTAGTGGGTCGGATTCCTGACTCGCTGGCTCAACTCAAGAGACTAAAGGACTTGGATTTGGCTCTGAATAGCTTGGATGGACCTGTACCGAGCTCACTCACTGAGTTGTCGAGTGTGGTCCAGATAGAGCTTTATAACAACTCGTTAACGGGGGAGTTACCGGTTAACGGGTGGTCTAAAATGACGTCGTTGAGACTGATAGATGTCTCGATGAATTACTTGAGTGGGTCCATTCCAGATGAGTTGTGCTCGTTGCCATTGGAGTCGTTGAATCTGTACGAGAATCAATTGGAAGGTGATTTGCCTGTGAGTTTAGCCAAGTCTCCGAATTTGTACGAGTTGAGGTTGTTTGGAAACCGGTTAACGGGAGAGTTGCCGGCGGATTTGGGGAAAAACTCGCCGTTATTGTGGGTTGATGTGTCGAGCAATAAATTTCACGGACAAATCCCATCTGGGTTGTGTGATAATGGCACTTTAGAGGAGCTTTTAATGATATACAACTCATTTTCCGGTGAGATTCCGGCAAGTTTGGGTGAATGCACGAGCTTGACACGCGTCCGGTTCGGGTACAACAACTTTTCCGGCCAGGTTCCGGCGGGACTTTGGGGGCTTCCTCATGTCTACTTGCTTGAGCTGACAGACAATTCCTTCTCCGGCGGTATCACGAAGACTATCGCCGGAGCGTCAAATTTGTCGGCATTGGTTATATCGAATAACCAATTTTCCGGCGAGATTCCGGAGGAGATTGGGTGGTTGGAGAGTCTTGCGGAGTTCACCGGAAGTAATAACCGGTTTACCGGCTCATTACCGGCCAGTTTTGTGAATCTTGGGCAACTATGGAAGCTAGATCTTCATGAGAATGGCTTTTCTGGTGAAATCCCTAACGGGATTCATTCATGGAAGAAACTCAATGAGCTGAATTTAGCTGATAATGACCTGTCTGGAAATATTCCAGAAGAAATTGGGACTTTGTCAGTTCTAAATTACCTTGATTTGTCTGGTAATCAATTGTCAGGGGAAATCCCACTTGGGTTGCAGAATTTGAGGCTAAATGAGCTCAATTTGTCCAGTAACCACCTCTCAGGTGATATTCCTCCTTTTTATGCCAAAGAAATTTACAAGTCCAGTTTTTTAGGTAACCCTGGTTTGTGTGGTGATATAGCTGGTCTGTGTGATAGGAAATCAGAGTATAAGAGTATGGGTTATGTTTGGTTACTCAGATCAATCTTTATGCTAGCTGGGATGGTGTTCATTGTGGGTGTTATTTGGTTTTACTTGAAGTACAGGAATTTCAAGAACGCGAAAAGAGTGATTGATAAGTCGAAATGGACGCTAATGTCGTTTCACAAGTTGGGTTTTAGCGAATTCGAAATCCTGGATTGTCTTGACGAGGATAATGTGATTGGAACTGGATCTTCTGGGAAAGTTTACAAGGCTGTTCTCAGTAGCGGAGAGGTTGTGGCCGTGAAAAAGCTATGGGGCGGAGGGGCAAAAATGGCGGTGGAGAGTGGAGATATCGAAAAGGGTGGCAACATTATTCAAAATGATGGGTTTGAAGCAGAAGTAGAGACATTAGGAAAGATAAGGCACAAAAACATAGTGAAGCTATGGTGTTGTTGCACTACTAAGGATTGCAAGCTTTTGGTTTATGAGTATATGCCTAATGGGAGTTTAGGGGATTTGCTTCATGGAAACAAGAGTGGGATGTTGAGTTGGCCTATTAGGTATAAGATCGCGGTGGATGCAGCCGAGGGGCTTTCGTATTTGCATCATGATTGTGTGCCGCCGATTGTTCACAGGGACGTTAAGTCGAATAATATCTTGTTGGATGGGGATTTCGGAGCACGAGTGGCGGATTTTGGAGTGGCGAAAGCGGTTGATGCGATCGGGAAAGGAGGGAAATCAATGTCTGTCATCGCGGGTTCTTGTGGTTACATTGCACCAGGTTAGTGTGTTCACAAATTTGGTCATTACATTGCCCTTCGCTGTATTATAATTTGGTATTGCTATTAGTTTGAAAACTGAACTGGTCATTGATGGGTACCTATTCATATTCATATCTGTTCTATATATGTTTTCACAGTAAAATGCAGGTTTCTAATAGTTAGCTGCAAGTTGAATTTTTACTATTGAAACACCCATTTCTCCAAAAAATATAACCGAAAAGTACCAAATAGGTTCACCTGATATCTGATAAGCCAAATATCTGTAATGAAAAATCAACACATTGATTTAAAGCTCAAATCATCTTAAAGACTATTGAGAACAAATCGAAATAGATGGTTTTGTTCGTATCATTTAAACCGGTAGCAGATTCTTCTGCAAATCCTAGCTATTCTTAGCAGACAAAGTTCGTGTTGGTTATGCATTTTGGGTCTATTCTTCATATTTTTGGCTGGCTTAGGCAAATCAAAAGTATCTTTCATTCACTCGGAAATTTCCGGTCTAACTAGAAGTTAGAATCAGTTAGTCTTGTTATGTCAAGAAGTCGTATTCAGTCTGAACAAATGTTGCTTTCGAATACTTAGCATCCGGTCGTTATCATTTCTAGATTACGCTTGCTATCCCGCAATGTAATATCTGCTTGTCCATTGCAGAATATGCATACACGCTGCGAGTGAATGAGAAGAGCGACATATACAGCTTCGGCGTGGTCATCCTTGAATTAGTCACCGGGAGGCTCCCAGTGGACCCTGAATTCGGGGAAAAGGATTTGGTCAAGTGGGTATGCACTACTTTGGACCAAAAAGGCATAGACGATGTACTCGACTCAAAACTCGATTCGTGCTTCAAGGAAGAGATATGCAAAGTGCTCAACATTGGCCTCCTTTGCACCAGCCCTCTTCCGATCAACCGACCCTCCATGAGGAGGGTGGTGAAATTGTTGCAAGAAATTGGCGCCGAAAGCCAATCCAAGAATGGGAAAGACGGGAAGTTGACACCTTATTACTACGAAGACGGTTCGGATCAAGGAAGTGTTGCTTGAGAAATTGATGTGGAAGGAGGAGAGGGAGAGGGAGAGGGAGAGGGATTGAGCTTCTGTTTTTTTAAGGTATATTTCTCAGTTCTTGTTCCCTCTTGGGTGTTTGTTTGCTTTCATGGGTGAAAGGAAAGGATTAGCTGTAGGGTTTTTCTGAAAGAGAAATTTGGTCTTGTGAGTTCAAGTTTGATTGTATATTAACTAATTGACTATGAAAGTCTTCCCTCTTATCAAGTTTTATTTACAAGTCACCTGTATTTAGTGCCTGTCTCTTGCTGGATGTGAGGTTACAAACGAGCCGAGCTGCTGAACTTTTAAGTGTTCGAGCTTTGTCAGACCAGTTAAAAGTTATACTAGTACACGATTGTCCTCAAACGTTATCTCATTCTCAATCTCAGTCAAAGTTGAGCTCGAAAAGCAAAATAAGCCTATTTTTAGGGGGTGTTTCGCTAAGGCAGTTTTTTTTGAATAAATTGATTTTTCACGATTTTTTATGTGATGTATTATGAGAGAATGACCTGTCTTGATTTTTGGAAAAAAACTGTTTTCTAGCATGTTTCAAAGATACTTCTTTTTTCTAGCATGTTTCATAAACCAAATATGCAAATTTGCACACGTGTCTTGCTTAATCGGAAGAGTAAGGCAAGTTTGTGCACATTTTACGAATTTTATTTAATGAAAATTCTAAAATCAGCCTACTAGATTGTCATTAAGATTTAAAAAATATATTAAAATATGTTAAAAGTGTGAAGATATGTTAAAAAGTGTAAAAAATATACAGGAGTTTGTGTTTATTTGTGGAGTTTGTGTTCTAGTGGGCTGATAATAGAAAGACCCTTTAATTTTTTCTTATCGGAGGTTGCAGCCTATTTGAATTTTCACCCAAGCATGCCTTTTGAACTGATTCTGGTGAGTTTTCCATTTTTAGCTAAAAGTCATAAACTCCTAAAAGTGCTACAACTCTTAAAAATAATTGATGTATATGAGAAGTTTGTCTTGAAGTTGTATTTTGGAGTTTCAGTATTTTTTTATTTTTTTTTGAAAAAGCACACAGAAATATCTTAACTGAACAAGGTTACAAAACGACAAGCGAGAGTGCCCAACTTATCAAAACCTTAAACCCACACTAGTTACCAAAAAGCTGGGCACATTACTATACGAAACTCACCCCAACTGAGTCCTAGCTACATGCTTGGCTAAAGTGTCTGCTACCTTATTCGCTTCTCGATAACAAAACTTGATGTACAAGCTGCAAAAGTTATTATACAACCGCTTACAGTTCTGAAACAGTTGGGCTAAGCACCAATTCAGCGGAGGAGTCCTTCCCGTGCTGCCCAAAACTGAGTTTCAGGAGTTTAGAAATGGGAAGCTCCCCCAAACTCATTGACACTACAGATCAAAAACCAAATTGCTAAAAATAAAGAACAGTTCATTGATATTGATTTCTCTCTGGCATCTCTCAGGTGATTTTCCTTTTTCACCTAAATCAAAATCTTGCATTGAACAACTTGTGCCTTAAATGGTAGCTACTAGCCACTAGTCTGTGCACTGGCTTCTATGAAATGGTATTTTGATAAGATCCCCGAGAACGGTATCTCTCCATCAATTCTATAGGGTTAAAATTCTTTTTTTTTTCGACTTCCAAGATGCCCGGATCAGCATATACGTACCTCAACTATTTTCTTTTCCGGGTCCGGTTAAAAGCAGATCATTTATGCCGAGACCAGGAAATTGATAGTGAATTTGTCTCTTGCGGCCTGTCTCCATTAAATTGTCAAATTTCAAACCCAGAATGTCTAAGCGACCCTGGGTCGGGTTTTAATTTCTTTGACCACTGAAATATTTACAACCCTCTGTGAAAAATCAGGGTTCCCTTAAAATCTGTTAAAACCCTAACAGTATGAATGCGAATCACTAATTAAATCAACCAGTAGAAAATTACGCAAGCAGTCAAAACCCACAAGACAGAGATATACGTGGAAAACCCTAAATGGGTAAAAAACCACGGGAAGGAATCAAAATCACTATACTCATTGTGCAGTTACAGATATACCTATCCAAACGATGTAAATCCTCACCACGTTCTAAGTATCACCTGCCGAGTCACACGTACACCGCACTCAGTGATCTTGATCGCCAACGCCTTGAATCGCACAAGCCTTCCTTAGATACTTTTGGAATCCCACCAAAGAACTCTAACTGAAAGTTGATTGTTGAAGCATTAAAACCCTTGAAGATGAATTCTAAGCATCCGGCCTTCAAAGATCTTCAAGGTCCATAAACCCTAGCCGCCACAAGTGTTTTAAGGATGAGTAGGAGTGTAGAGAATAAAGTGTGGCTGCACAAATTTCGTTTAACCTAGTTGATGCAAATATATAGGCGCATAGCGGTTGCTCAAGCAAGAACCAAGTTGCTTGAGCAACTAACGAACAGCAGATTTGCTTGACAGGTTGCTTGAGCAAGTCGTTGAGCAACTTCTGAACAAGTAAAATAACCTACTCAACTCACCACTAAAATAAATACTACCGCACTCTCTACCATTACATAAAGAGATGATTCCTTTCCACACCTAAACAGACACTCTAAAAAAAAAAAAATTACAACTCGATGTAAATGTGTGTTTTGTCAAACGGAATTGTCAAAACAAAGAACTCCGGAACCCTGTCCTTACACTCTGTTTATAGGGTAGTTTTTCCGAAATGGGGGGCTCTGCTGTCCGTGGGGGTCGGCAGGGCCTGCCGACCCCATCCGAGCCGTCCCTTTCGCTCATCAACGATTCAGATCTTACCTCTCCAAAGTGTATCCGAGCCGTCCATTATTTGATGCAATCCGAGCCGTTGATGCGCGAAACGGACGGTGCGGATGGGGGTTGGCAGGGCCTGCCGACCCCCACGGACAACAGGCCCCCCCGGGTTCAGTTTTTCCCCATACGGGTATATGCAGCGGACAAGTTCTCTGTCTTAATAATGAAATTTTTTTGGGTACCTACCGGGTACCACGTGGCCGTGCCGAGCACAATCTCGGCCGTCCAAAAGTGTTTTAGACGGCCGAGATCGATTCACTCTCTCTCCTCTCACCCAGACACTCTCTCTCTTTTTCTTTCTCTCTCTATTCCTGGCCGTTGGATTGTATTTTGGACGGATGAGATTGCCGAGCGGGTGCCACGTGGGCCATACCCGCTCGGTACTGAAAAATTTCTCCTTAATAATGGGGTAGGTCCATTAGGACCCTTGTCATTTAATGCTTAGGTCCCCCTTTCTCTCTCTTCCTCTCTTTATTAGTAGAAAATAACAAATGAAGCTGCAAAGGATGACCAGAGTGGTCTGGGCAATAACCTAGTAAATATCCAGTTGCACATGCATCTGTTTGTGCCACAAATAGGATGGATCATTGGCATATATGCACCCCATGTGTTTTGAGATCACAATATTATACTCCCTCCGTCTCGAAATGGATGTCCAAAATCACTGTTTACGTATTTCAAAAGATTATCTATATTTTTCAACGTATAATGATTTACGTATGCAATTGAATCTTGATTGAAAGATCTCACTTAATTCTATTAAACAATATTTTTAAAATCACAAAAAGCATTATAAATTGCAAGATGTAGATAATTTTTTGAGGGTGGTGAATAGTAATTTTGAACATTCTTTTTGGGACGGAGGGAGTAGTTTTTTACGGGTGTGTATATATATATATATGTATATATTTATGGTAATATATCAGTTGTCCTTCAACTCTGCAAATTCATTATGATGAAAACTTGGCAACTCATTTACTCCATTATTTATCAGTATTGAATTGGGTGTCAGAATCTTGAATTCTGTTTGGTGGTTGCGAAAATGGAGGGAAAGGAAAGAAAATTGATTTGATAACGATTTCTAGTGAAAGGACAATGGGAATTGATAGATTGGTACCAAATCGTTTTCTATATACTCACTGTTACTGTCGGGCTGCTGAAGGTCTGGATGGATCGGATTGGATCAGATTTCCTATGAATTCAGGGGGTGTTTCACTAACAATAAACTGTTTTTTTCAAACACCGAGACATGTCATTCTCTCACAATACATCACATAAAAAATCGTGAAAACTCAATTTTTTCAAAAAAACCAACTTAGTGGAACACCCCCTCAATCTCTAATTCATGATCTCAATCTGTAAGTTATAGTGTTTGTAGCATTGCTAACTAGTGTACCAACTATTACATTAAATGCACACATGACATTACCACATCAATGCACTATTCCATACATGAATAGATTCATCCACTAAAAGAGTGTCACATGGACAGTTAGTGTAATATTTTGAAATGCTTTCAAAAGTTACGTTCATGTTAGCACTCAAAGTTATGCAATCGCATTATGTGACTTAGGTCGTGAATGACGGATTGAGGGGGGTGCTGTGCAGCCATGGCGTGGCTGCACCGGCACCTTTCCGATGATCGGAGACGTTCACCGCGTAGAACTCGTCGAGTACTAAAAGTATGTAAAAAATCAACTCGATCGGATATCTTTAAGTACGTCATCGGAACACAAATACTTTGAAAACAAATGGAACACAAATAGACACAAACACTGGATCAAAACCACTTTGTCATGTTATTTGTGTTCCGATGAGGCACTAAAAGATATCCGATCAAGTTGATTTTTGGCACACTTGTAATACTCGGCGAGGTCTACGCGGTGAACGTCTCTGATCGTCGAAAAAATACCGGCGATGCACAGCACCCCCCAGGTTCCGCGAATGACACAATCTGCCTAAAAGCTTTGTAGTGAAGAATCAAGAAGATCAACACATCTTTACAAGAAAAGGAAAAACAAAGGATAAAATTGCCCCTCTTTCCATTTTAGTCCGAGTTTTGGCGACAAAATTTTAAGAGTGTAAGAGAATGTAATTTCTCATGTTAGGAACAGAAAGAAATGAAAAAGGAAGTTCTTGAGGATTAATCTAACTGATCCTCCAACTTTCTCCAAGGCAATCTTTGATTAACCTCAATACACTAACCTTGAATAAGATGTCTGAATAAGAAAAGAAGGGGAAAAAAAAAAAAAAACAGAAGCTCCATGTTCAAACCCTTCGCCGCTGGGTTTTTTTGTGTGTATTTTTAATGGGTGTGAATTAAACTCAATTTGGAGAAACTTTTTTTTTATTTTTGGCTGTTCGGACGAAATGCAAAGTAAAGGCTTTTACGACATTTTAAGGAAGCAAAAACTTTAAATTTGAATTTAAGTTAAAAAAATAGCACAAACAACTTGTCTTTTCCAATTTTCCAATAAAAAAAACTTGCCTTTTAGACGAAATCTATTTTTGCAAAATAAGAAAAACGTCTCTAAAAAGTTTGTTCAAACTCGCCCTCGATGTCGACGCCCAATAACAAAGCCTTTCGGCTGTGGTCTTGGCACCACAACAATCTTGCATCACCCCCCACACGATCAGGCTGTAACTCACGGAAACCCTAGGGAAGTGGATTTCAAATTTCTCTGGGGCTTTCAGGTTCAAAAAAAAAAAAAAAATCTTGCATCAAATTTAGGCTGTGTCACAAACCCAGGGAACTATTTCAAATAAAAATGCCATGATAAATGCAGAATTAGGTTTTTATTTATGACCTTTTTGTCAGATTTAGGTCAGATGCCAGAACTCTGAGACTCTCTCTCTCTCCACATATCAACAGCAGAAACGAAAACCTGTTGTGTAGTGTAGCGCCGCACTACAACCCTGTAGTGGAGCATCCGAGCCGTCCACTACTCTAGGAACCGGCAGTATGGACTTTATTGGAGCCTAAAATTTCTATGTTGAATGTTTGAAATAGGAAGCTGGTAGGTTTTAGAGTGTGGATCCTGATGACACAAAATAGACCCGTCACGGTCTCAGTTGACAATCTAAAGCTTTTTATTGTATGAAGTAAACGTCAATTTTCATTCAATTTAATCGAGTATCAGTATGTACCTGCACGAAGCATGGTTATCAGATGGACGGTCAATGTTTGACTTTCCTCAAGGCCACGGCAAAGAGTGTTAGGACACTTTCCAACCCAAAACCCTAGCACTTTATCTACACTGACTTCCCATCAGTTGTTCGCCAACTTAAAGCATCATATGTGCTTTTCAGCCGAACCTCAATCGGACAAGCTAACCTTGTTCTAGAGTCTTGCAAGTAGGGGCGTAAATGAGCCAAAAATCGAGCTTTGGCTTGTTCAAAACTAACCTTGTTCTAGAGTCTTGCAGGTAGGGGTGTAAATGAGCCAAAAATCGAGCTCAAACGAGCCGAGTCAAGATAATTTACTTAACGAACCTACATAAACGAGCCGAGCTTTACCGAGCTCGTTTACTAAACTAAATGAGCTTAAAACTCGAGCTCGAGCTCCGTTCGATTACTGAACGAGCTGAGCCGAGCCTTAACGAGCCTACTTGCAGGCAAGCTAAGCCATTGGAAGTGTGAAACTGATAAACTCTTTTCTCCTTTAGTTGAAAAAGTGAAATCAGAAAATAAGCAAAAGCTAGTGCTGAAGTCATTGAACAAGTACTATCCAACAAGGAGAACAAACAACATTGAAGGTGGTAGCCTAGATGGCAAAAGTGAGTGTGCTTAAGTGCTTCTCCCTCCTGTACACGATTTGACAAGGTTTGAGTCCCGCCAACTATAGAACTAGCATGGAGGGTCCTTTGTCCATCTAGTACCAAGGTGGTGTTGTGATGACAGTTTGTCCTTCCGGACAGTAGCTATGGCTCGAACCGGACATTCCACAGCCGGTCAGGAGCCCCTATGGTCACGCCCAAGGGGGTTGCTACACTAGTTGCCCCCTCCCACTTTTTTTGCCGTTCAAAAAAAAAAAAAAAAAAGAAAAAGAGAACATACGAAGTTCACTAAAGACAGACAACCAAATTCCAGATATCTTGGGCCTATACTTCTGCCAATATGGCAATATCTAAATAGCACCGCATTAAAACCAGTATTTTTCTTATCCTAGTAAATGCCAAACACATATTGGAGCAGAAACACAACAAATAAAATTGAAATCAGACTCCAGACTTGTCAACCTCTCAGAAATTTCACTAACACAATTAAGCAGGCAAACGAGAATGTGCTATTAGGTTACTTTAAACATCAGAATAAATACAGACTAAATAAACTTAAAACCAAAAGTGGCTATAAAAAAGACACCACAGGGACAAGAAATATACGCCCTAAAAACCCAGAACAAAATGGCGAACTTTCTAACCACACGGAAAGATGCGAAAGCACTATAAAATGCCAGCGCAGTTCAGGAAAAACACTTTTGAGAATCAGTTATGTACCTTTAATAAGCAGGATATCAACCAACTCCCAGTTCAATGCAAGCAAACTCCCAAAGATACTCAAACCTATTAGACTCTACGATTTCTGAAGCACACACTTCTCATAAAGTGAGAGAATGTCTTTCTTGTTTGGATTCTTCAACTGAAGCAGCTCACCACCAAAATTACGTTTTGTGAGTTCCTGCTTCAGTTTCTGAACAGTAAACTTTGTATAATCTCCAGAATTCATTTGCTGGCTGTGAGTATCCTCATCACCCTTGAACACTGACCCTCCATCTTCCGACTGCGGGCTCTTTAAGGGGCCAGTCGTACTTTTTGACCTCTTATTTCCTCTCACTGCTGTGTCATCCACATCCATATCCTGAACCGATTCAACACCCATTTCAAAATCATCAGTTCTTACCCGTTTCCCATGAGAAGCTGTTTTAAGCTTATTACCAAGTGCTGTTTCATTAAGTTGAACTTTGGTCAATTTTTGCTGAAGTGAGTCGAGTTTCCCTTGCGTTAATTGTAACTGAAGAGAGAGTGCTTCTGCTCTAATGTTTGCTTCCCCACAAGCTGCTCGCTCAGTCTCTAATAGACTCTCAAGGACTTGAACCGTACTAGCTCTCTGTTCATTGTTAGATTTTAATAGCGACTCAATTTCCTTCTCCCTTTCTTCGACTCTTGCCTCTAGCATTGTGACTTTTGAAATAGCATCCATTTCAGCGACTCTATATCTCTCTGATTCGTTCGCCAGGTCAGATTTTTGCCTTTCTAAACTTTCAACATGCCTCTCTGCTCTCTCGATTTGGGCTAACCTTTCCATTGCTACACGCTGAATCTCGGTTTTGTCCTTTTGAGCAGTGACAGCCTCTGAGCGGGCTCTATCAGCTAATTCAGTTGCTCTTTTGGCTTCCCTCTCAGCAGTTTTGCATCTCTCTTGAACCTCCTCAAACCTGTTGAATTCGGATCGGTATTTTTGCTCCAAATAGATTTTTTCCTGTTCCAGTATCCGGGCTTCTCTTTCATATGATTGAGCTGTAGCATTTGCAGCTTCTAATCTCTCACATAACTCCTTAATTTCATGCTTAATGGCAGAGACTTCTGAATCGTAATTGTTTATCTTTGACTCAGCTGCCTGTGGTAATGATAAAGCACATGTTAACTCTAGTAATCAAATCAGCGAATGAGATGAATATTTCCATATCATTTCAGTGTAAAGCGAACAGCTCAAGCTGACTGGAGTCTCCTCTCATATTATAGTACCATATGTGGCATAATGGT
Source organism: Vaccinium myrtillus (assembly GCA_016920895.1). Lineage (NCBI taxonomy): Eukaryota > Viridiplantae > Streptophyta > Magnoliopsida > Ericales > Ericaceae > Vaccinium > Vaccinium myrtillus. The sequence goes on from CM029272.1 coordinate 22,819,011, forward strand.
AAATTTTGCAAAATATGCATCTGCTATTTTTCTAAAGGAAATAAAACAAGTTTAACTTGAACTACCAAGTATCACTACAATACCCAAAAAGAGAAACGTAAATACGCCTGTAGTGTGACACTAAAAATCAACGCCCAGTTGGTTCATGGGTGTCTGGGAAGGGGAATGTTGAGGACAAGCCTAACTTTTGGTAATAATACACAAAGCGGCTGTGCTCAAACTCGAACCCAAGACCTTAAGGTATTGCCCATATAATGAAAGCAGATCTTGGTCTATGGAGTCCCAAGAAGGTAATAACTCCAACCTGTCTGATGCTTCGTCGGCCAAATACGATATACAAGTGGAATTGCACTATGAGTCTTTACACAAAGTGGCTGTGACACTATGTAATGTTTTTGTTTATTGTTCAAAGTTCAAAATCACTATGCTATCTGTATTTTAGGAACCAAAATTCCTATCAAAATGCAAAGAAAACCCAGACTAGGGGGGTGTTCCACTCCCAAAAACCGAGACAGGTCATCCTCTCACAATACATCACATAAAAAGGTGTGAACACAAAAACCAAACAGTTTTAAAACAAAACTCCCTTAGTAAAAATCAGTAGGAGACTCAATTGCTCCTGTCCCAAGAGGTGTCCATCTAAAGCGAGAAACGTGTGCAGCATGCAAAAGATTGTTCCCAGATGGTTTAACAGCACAAAACTCACCTTCAGTTCCAAACTTAAAGTTGTCAATCGCTGCTCCGCGTAGTCAATCTTTGATGCCTTATCCTTTATTTCGTCTTCCTACAGGTTCATCAGCAAAAGAACAAAAAGAAGACAAATCAAACCCTTCAGTATCGTCAAGTGCTACAAAGGTAATACGGAGTACACTGCACAAGAAATTACTAAATGAGAGAGAGAAAGAGATTCACCTTCTCCGCCAAGGTATAAGAAAATTCTTCCCTCAAAGCATCTTCCCTCTGCTGTGTCTGCTTATTAGTGCGTTCCTGAACAACTGCTGCCTTCTCCAGAGCAGCTTTTGCTTCCCTGACAGCAATATCATACTTCCGCTTCCACTCCTCTGCCTCCTCTTGGGCAGACTGTGATTGTTCCCTGGCAGCAGCCATTCTTGCCTCTGCAGCACTGCTCTTGGACTTGAGAATCGCTATTTCTGCGCTTAACTGGTCTTCTTCAGCCTTCTGCCTCGAAATGACCTGTTCGTATTTCCTTTTCCAATCCAATGACTCGTGTTGGGTAGAGGCTAATGATTTTGATAGGCTAGAACTCCTCTCTTCCAGTGAGCTACATTTACTCTGCAAATTGGTTATCCGACTCATATAATCATCGGCAAGCTTTTTCTTGTCATTTATAGCGTCCTCGTAACGCTTCAAATATTCAGATTTATACTTTTCGCTAGCTTCTAATTGCTTGTTAAGCAAGCCCATCTTATCTTCAATTGAGCGGCATTTCAAGACGAGTGAACTCCTCTCTGATCCAATTTGATCTATCTGCTTCTTGATGAGATCGAGGATTGGACCTTCCAAACTGGGGATCATATGCGCATATTTAGTTAAGATTCAAAAGAAGATGAATAAGTTGACAAATGCTGGTGTAAACCTTTGTCTTAAGAAGACGGCTAGTTTCCTCCATTTTTCTGGGCCATGAGATGATGCTTCAAACTTTGATAAAAGATTATCAAGAACCTGCATGACAAACAACCATATTATATTCCAGGGACCAAAAAGCATTCCAAATCTTTCTATTTTCTACTCCTACAGGCTACAAGGAACCCAGTGTCTCATTTCCATAACCTTGGCAGCATTGAAATAAGCATAACCATTTCAATGCCGTAAAACATGTATTAGCACACCAACAAAACAAGAAAACTTAATGCTATCTCATAACCCATTTTCAATGCCATAGAACATGAATTAGCACACCAAGAAAACAAGAAAACTTAATGCCCGCACTCCCTCCCTCTCTCTGTGGTGTCCATCAACCATCAAAGCCTCGATTATGTAGGTAGCTAATGACTAACGAGTTTTGGAGCTTTCCTTCTAACTAACTAGCTAAGATCATCTCTCATCTCTCTGTGGTGTTTATCAACCATCAAAGCCTCTATTATGTAAGTAGCTAACTAACTAGTTGCAATTTAAAAGAATTTTGCAGCTGTCTTCTGATTTTGGAGCATTCCTCCCTCTCTCTCTCTCTCTCTCTCTCTCTCTCTCTCTCTCTCTCTCTCTCTCTATATATATATATAAATATAACTCACTTAAAAGAATTTTGGAGCTTTCCTTTTGTAATTTCCACCTTTATAGCTTGTCGTGACTTCCGCCTTCATAGCTTTCCTTATAGGTTTTTTGTGCTAAGAGTAAGATCTCCCTCCCCACCATGACTGCCCTGATATAACCTGAACCCGATCGGTCTAATCTAATAGACGGTCCTGGTGATTCTCAAATCAGGCACACCGACCACCTCAGTACAGCAGTGAATTGGCCCTAAATCCGGACGGCCCTAAACCAATTTCAGGCCGATTTTCAGTCACTAAAGAGAAAAATTTTGGCTTTCCATTTTGAATACTATATACAAATTAAACATTTTAGACGATAAATTTGAAAACAATAACTGAGTTTTAGAAATGCCAAAAAAAGAAACAGACAACTTATTTCAATTGAAAGACAACCCAATGACAGGAGAAGATTGAGAAAGTACAAGGAATGGGAACGCATATCTTGCTTTAACCATACCAGAAAACACAAAATATTAAAACACTTGAGAAAATTAAGGAACAGCAATAATCCACCAGTCACACTCGCCTTAAGAACATTGTCCACTTTTGCATCGGAAGCATGGCAAGCTGATCTCAGTTCCTTTTCCATGTTCTGTATGGCATTTGATAATTGTAAGTATGCCTCCCTAAAAGCATCCCTTTTGTAGTCCTGCATTGACAGCCAAGCTCAATGTATAACACAAGCAATGTTTGTTAACAAAAGTGAACAATATACTGCTTAATAAGATGAACCTAATTTAGGTGCTCCGTTAAGAAATCACACTCCGCATCCGAAAAGTGTGCAAAAAATGTAAGAGAGATTCAAATTTACCTTGGTGCACAATCAAAAAACCAATCTGTGCAGGCCCCATTATCGGCACCTTTTGCTAAATCACACAATTGAAACAAATCCCCTTTTTCAGTTAACCATATGGATGACAAATCCAAATCCATTGTGTCTTTTTTTGGGGAGGGTACGTAATCCATTATGCCATGATTGCAAGGAATGCATATACCAGTATAAGTGTTCTTACTTCCGCAATTTAGTAAAAGTTAACACTCATGACTCACCTAAAATATATCATTCTGGTAAGCTAATCATGCAACATTTCTATGATCAAATCCTCTCTCTCTCTCTCTCTCTCTCAACCTTTAGTTTTTTTCTAGGGTTTTTCAAAGCAGTGCGGCGGCGAGGGGGCGTGGCAAGGAGGTAGATCTGAGCGCTCCCCTCTCCATGTGTGGCCTTTCTCCCTCTATCAGTGAGGGCTTCTACCTCCTTTAGTGAGTTTTTCTTTCCTTTTACTCCCCGCATTTCTTCTTTCCCAGCCTAACCAGTCATCAATTCATGCCTCTTTCAATGGTTTTCCACCTTTCCCACTACCATCTTCCATGGTTCTCCATTCACCGCCTTTCCTTCTCCATCCACCACTGCCGCGCTCTGCTGCTTCCTATACACTTACCACCGCCACCCCTGTCCATCTCATGCCCACGCTAATCGTAGAGGAGGTGAGGATTAGGAGTGCGGAGCCTGGAGCTTGGAGATAGAGCGTTTGGAACTTAGTTTCCCCGTCCAGCCCGTTTAGCGGCACTGTTTCTTGCTTTGGGTCTGATCCATGCTTCTGGTCTGAGGGAGGTTTTATCTTTTATTTATTCATTTTATTTTAGTTCTTCTCTGTTTTGGGTTTCGGATCCCAGGTTACTCTGTTTCAGGAGTTTGGACTCCATTGGTGCTTCATGCAAATTTGATTTTAGTCTAGACAATCTGTAAGGAGTTTACTCTCTTTCCTCTTCAACTCACACTAAACCAGACTTCTATTCGGTTTGCTATGTAAGTATGTGTTAGAGAGCAAGAAGCATGTGTCTAGACGATAGAGAGAGCTCTCTTACTTTGGTGTTTTTAATCCATGATTACTGGGTTGTTAAGCAAGATTTTTATAATTGTATTTTGGATGGAGGCCTTTGTAAGTGCCGTTGGGCCTTTTTGAATGAGAATTATTTATTCCGATAAAAAAAAAGGGTTTATATAGCAGTTTCTTTTAAGTGTAAGGGAAGCTGGCCAATCAAAATGGAAGGGGCATGGTATTGAGAAAATTTATTCTTGTCCATATTTTCAGGCAAGCGAGATTAAGAGGTGGTGAAGTAATTCACTGTCAAAAGAATATGGCAGGCAACGTGGATGGTCTCACACGGGGTTGTGTTCCTGAGTATCGGAAATGTTTGTTGCTATGTAAGTTAACTGAACGCCAATTGTTCTGGCAAGGGAAAAGGGAATGTGGCACACCACATACCCTAAATTGTAGTACAATAGGAGCAGGCTTCTATAGATTACAACTTTAGAATGCACTTAATTTGAGTAGTAAAATTCTGTAAAAATTAATAAGAGTTCCCAAATTTTTAATGTACAATCCATTTCTAGGAGCCTAAGGCCATCTCCATTCCTTACCCATTTTTAGACCCAAGTTCAAAATTTCGGTATAAACAAAAACCCATCTCCAATGCATGACCCAAATGTGTACCCATTTCTTTCCCCAGATGAGGGACAACTCAAATCCCTCTCTATTTTTCCAATGGCTTGTTTGAGAGGGAGGGAGAGAGAGAGAGAGAGGGGAGCATTGCCAGAGCTACCCAAACCCTTCTGACACCAGAGATTTGCCGGAGCAACCTTGACCCTTCCGACCAGTCGCCGGAACTTCGCCGGAGATATCCAAACCCTTTCAATCTGTCACCGGAGTGGCTGAACTTCACCAGAGCTGATCCTCTGTGTTATTAACATGTATTCCATTAGATATTTAAAAATAGGGTTAATTTCACTAACTTCCCTTGAGGTGTCTGACAAAAACAAGAAACCTCCCCGAGGTTTCTGAAATATCATTGACCTCCCTTACTTATGAAAGTATTATTCATATTCCCCCAATCTGTTATGTAGGCCTAAATGGTGTTAATTTTGGAGAGAAAAAAGACTCAAATGCCCTCTTTGATATCTATCTCCTGTCTCCCACTCCAAATTTCTGTTCCTATTCCTCACGGGTTTGTTGGGAATATAAGAAAACCAAAAAAAATTATAAGGATGAGAAAAGGAAAGGATAAAGAAATAGATTGAACATATAATTTTTTTTTTTTTAAAAATTCCTTCTTGAACACTCTCAGACACGAGTCCAATACTCTTTTTTTTTGTCCACAAATAAGAAATACAAATCGTAAATAATAACAAATACAAATCTTAATTCCGTCACATGACCGAATTTTACACTTTGTACAATGTGTTGGACACTTCTTAGGTGGCTGACTAAAAAAAATGGCACACAATTGACACTTCTGAAGAACTTGGTAACGTGTGATTATTAAAATTTTAAAGATTGACATCACTATCTGACTAAAATATTAGTATGCAACCAACACTTCTTAAAAACTTGGTAAGGCGTAATTATCAAATTTTGAAAATTGACATCACTATCTAGTTCTAGTTTGATATATTTAAAACTCACTCAAAATTTGTAGTGAAATGAAAAAGGGTACATTAAAGAAATATTAGGAAGAAGACCATGACCACCTTTTTAGCAATTTTTTGGGGTCCCATGTCCTTGAGATTCTTCATCACTTGTTGCACCTTTATTATTTAATGTAGGAAACTTGGACGTAAACTCATGGTGATTGATAAATAGCTGTATACGTATCTCCCACTTTTTGGAGAAATAGCATATACGCGTGTCTTTGTCATGTCATACAAAGTTCTTTCTTTCTTCTTTTTTTTTTTTTTTTGAAACGTTAACATACAAATTTCAGTAGTTCAAAATTTCTTTCAGAGAGAAAATTGATTTACTCACGTTACTTATTTGAGGTTGGAGCTACACACGTGGATAACATGTTTGAAATAACAGCAGAAATACATAACAATTATTTCATGCCACATAAATACAAGTTTAAAGAGTAGGACATACTTCCACTGCTCAAGTCTCCAATTAATATAGAAGACTCTGAAACATTTATTATTATCATAGATCATTCGGATGTTAAGCACAAGTGACAAAAAGTTCATACACTATACAATTCATCAACAAAATACAAGAAGAAGATGAGCATGAAAGAAGCTGCATAATGATATGATCAAATGGGAAAAGGGGGGAAAGAAAATAAGGATTACCTCAAATGCCTTCCTTAAAAAGTCCAGGAGACGTTTTTCATGTTTTTGCCGTGTTGAACCAGCCCCTATGGCAGTATCATTGAATACAGCCATGGACTTTTGAAATGCTGCTTCATGTGCTTCCCTTAGAGCAGCCTACAATCACCACACAATTAGAAAGCATTCAACCCAAGAAGTAGGATGAAAGACACAAAACTCACTTCCTCAGGGGGCTTTGAACGGTCAAAAGAAGACATATAAACATCAGTTGCTAAATCATACGCTCTCTGACATTCTGCTTCTTCAACACTCTGCAAAACAGTTGAAACCACAAGGAAGTTGTCCAAAAGATTAACAACTCGTACTATGACTTTGCTAAAACATCACATTAATATGTCTTCCGAAGAAAATAAAGCAATCCAGACAATTTATATGTAGCTTCCAGTGGTACAGGTTCAAGTGCATAAAGTTTGTATATAAAATAGTAGGAAATATAAGAACAAGAGACAAGCATCGATTCGATTTTCTATGAGATTTTTTTTACTTGAAAAGTTCCACCAAAACAACTCACTAGCAATGAGATTCAACCCACAACAGAGAAGCCCCTATATTGTCCCTACACAAACTCATATAAAACGAAAGGCAGAGTCATCTACTATGCATACTTTTAATTTTATCAGTCAACTGCAAAACATGGAAGATATATTTCATGGAGGATGGAGGGTTGTGCCAAGACTAAGCCATTTAGAAAGGTACACTGACATGACACCAATAAAGTGACAATGCTCACAGAACAAAAACAAGGATAGCATAGAGTGAATGAATACAGCCTTAAAGTGCACCAAAATCAAAACTACAAGAAAATCAGGAGAGCATAAGCAAAATGAATAGGAAAAAGTATAAAGCTCAACAAGCAATAGTTACCTGCCATGAGGAGGTTATTGTCGGCACGGCACCTTGGTTAATTGCATCCAGAAAAGACTGAGTAATACGAGCAAGAATGGGTCCTGTCATTACGGTTGCCCCCACTTGCTTGGGCCTAGTCCTCTCAAAAACAAACTTTGTCAAAGCATCCAGACCAGATCTAAATTCTGGTCTCAGCTTGTCCAACTGCATAATAGACCAATAAAAATGCAAAAAACAAATAGAAAGTGAAGGTCAAAAACATATTTCAGCGATAGCCACGATAAGGACCGTGACTAAAACGACGCCGGTCTGCATCCAATAACAACATAAATTGACTTACAGGAATTTGGTCAAGTCGTTGGAGTTCATTTTCGTTGCTCAAAGGCCGGACAAGGGCAAAGCATTCTCTATCAGGAAAAAGAGCCCGAATAGACTCACGAATCTAGTAATCACAAGTGCAGTGCCGTTAGAGCATGACTTGCAAATGTGCAAAGCAAGAAATCATTTAAATATGAATCGCTCAAAACTGAAAAATAAAATAATCAGCAAAAAGAGAAAAGCAGAAACAAAAATAGTTTGAACACAATTTAAGAAATTTGCCCCTTTGCTTTCACTAATTACAACAGGAGCACAAGTAGAATTATTTTGAGGCTCACGGGTACAACTAGATAACCTCATTTTTGGAAGCTATATCTCTAGCACCGCCTTGAACTGGCCTCAAAGCTAGCTCTAGGTAGTCACGGGGTGTTATTTTCCTGTTATCTTCCACCAAGTCCAAATAGAAGTCCTGCAATAAAGAATTCAAATTTCGAAGTCACAGCGAATAGGTAATCAGGCACAACACAATCAAACATGTAAGTGGAGAAATTTTATCCAATCGCGTACGGGAGACCAACATACAAAATACTACCATAAAAAATAGTACAATATAGACATCCACAGATCGATATAAAATGATGCTAACAAGATTACCCTTAAAAGCCAAACAAAGATTGGGGAGAATTGACCGAGCTCAGAAGCAGAACTCCGTCCTCCAGAGGCTCTAACACGAATATGTTTAGTCATTTCAGTAACAAGAGAGAGGCGATCAAGCGCTGCTTCATCAATACCACCCATCTGAATTGAACGCAATACAAAAACAGCAGTCATTAACGAATGCAAAGCATAACTCCGGCAGAAAATAAACATACTACTAGTTACTTGTGAAAGCAAAATATGCCTCACATCACAAGTTAGAAAGAGGGATAAGTCAACTATGACAATGTTGTGTACAAATATCAAGTACTCAGAATCAGTTTATTAAACCTGGTTGTACACGAACATGCTTGATAAGAGAACAGCTAAGGAGAATATCTGTGTGCTGTATGTTCCCTGTCAGGAACAAACAAATTGAAAACGAAAAATTAAGATAACCAAGATTTAAAAACTCCAAAACAAATTCACGCGGAAGGTGTATAGATAGAGAAACAGGTCTGGGTGAACAAAAAAGGCAGTTTTAAATGACACAGCTTCTTGTGAGAATACAGAAACACACCGTTTGATCATAAGCATCAATTCCTTCACTATCCAATAGTAAGAGGTTATATTCCGTTCCATCAAGAGCAGTTCTCCTTATGGGTGCACTCCACAACCAAAGCCCTTTCGTACATGGCCGATGAGTCGACGCCACTTGAAATCCACTACTTCGTCCAAGAAGCTAGAACACATGATAGAAAGCAGCCGTTTTAGATATAGGTGTAATTAGAAAAGCTTTACAGACAATAACAGGTTCAGATCATGGCGTCGCAAGAGAAGCAAACGTGCACTACTAGAAAAGATAATTCAACAAGCAACATCATCAGGACTTGACAAATTGATTTGACATCAATTGAGTTGCATCAACTGAACAAAACTGAATTACAGTATAAATCATAAGCCAACTCAACTAAACAACCATTTATTGGGATTGCCTGCAGGAATTGATTTCCGCAAATTGTTTAAATTTGAAATTACACCCTAAAGATGGTAACATGAAATATTCACACGTTGAAGCAGCATTCAAGCTGTTAACTAGGGTCAAGCACAATCCTAGGCCATCAAGATTCAAGCATCCGCTGCCTGCTTGAATGCACTAAGAGCATTTTTGAGGTCATAATCGTTTTATTGCAGTCTAATATATTCTCATGTGAATTTTTCTGCACGTCGTATTTAGATTGTGCCACAAAACCTCACACTCTTTATAACATTGTCTTGTGAATGAAAACGGTGATTTGTTTGGGTTTGTTTTTCCTAGCATCTCGAGACAGGCAATACTCTTGTTTCATAGAGGGGAATTATTCGAGTTGTCTAATTTTGTCCATGGTTTTGTCACGAGTTGAGTTTCCATACTAACATTTTGTGCACTTGTTATTTACTTTATCGTTATTGGCTAATTTCAATCAATGTCGAATTAGAAAAGGACTTAACTGCCACTTGGTAAGAACATTGATTGGTAAGACTAATACTGGCTGATGAATTTGAGTTTGGCTTATTTACCCCGCTATAGATGTTATCGAAGGAATTACAGTTTCAATATGGACTCAACTCTGTGCAGTACGCAATCAAAATAGATGTCCAAAAATGCTTTGTCAAATTTCAAAGTCCACTCAAGCTACTAATCACTTTGTGGCAAGGTCCCCATCGCCTAAATCAGGTGAGTGTAACGATTGCCTTGCAACAGAAAAGGAAAATATAACAAATGACAATATCCAACAAAAACTAGTGATCGCTCCAAGGGTTTCAATGATGCAAAAGCCAAATGATCACATCAATTCAGTTTCTTCCTCTAAAGTGCTTGATTCCTTGGAAAGAATCAGGCTGCGATAGTGTTTTATGCAATATAGTAATCTTCCCCCTCTTAAGATTTGGTTTTCTACAACTTCCCTTATATCACTTTGAGGGAAGAGGAAGCATATAAAAACGAAGTAGACAGCAAATACTGAATATTCCTCACACTTTCCCATATCCTCTACTACTACTACTACTAACATCTATTTTCCCTTCTCGAAAAAATCATCAAATTCTAGTCTCAAAACCATAATTTCTGAACTAGCACACCCTGCAAATAAAACAGACAAAAACCAATTTCCACTATCCTCTGCTCCTCTATTTGTACCCATTGTACTCAACTACAAGACACTAAAAAATCGAAACCCTAAAAGCAGTGGCAAATTCCAGTCACTAAAAGCAGTGGCAAATTCCAGTCACTAAAAGCAGTGGTAGAAATCAAAACCCTAATTTGGAAACCAGCAATACCCCACAAATAGAAGGGCATAAAAAACAAACCATGGAATGTCATAAATCACGAAATACATACACTAATTCCTCAAAAGCAAAAGAACAAAATCAATAATTTAAAGACAAGTGAATGATACATTCTGCCACACTTCCCACTATGCTCTATTCCTCTGTCTGCTAGCATTGTAGTACTAAACAACTTTTAATCCAGAATTTCTCGTTGCCCTTCTTGAAAAATCACCAACTTCTAGTCATTATATGCAGTAGCTACAATCAATACCCTACTTTCGAAAGTAGCATTACACTACACACGAACTAGATACACTGAAATTGTGCAAACACTGTATCAAAACCTAATTTGCATACCTACTGAATATATAAAAATTTGAACTTTGACCCTAATATTCTAAACTAGCAACACAATCCAACAAAAATGTACAGAAACCAATTTCCACTATCCTCTACTCCTCTCTCTCTGTTGGCATTGAACTGAACAACTTATTAACAAGAATTTCCCATTACCCTTCTTGAATTCTAGTCACTATCTACAGTAGCAACAATCAAAACCTATCCACGAACTACATACACTAATTTCTCGGACAATGCACAAACAATATTAAAACCATAAATTGCATACTTGGAGATGCATATCGAAATTTCCTAAACTTTCCAACTTGTAGTGAGGGTTTAGAAAAGGGAAAGAACCTTATTCAATATGTAGCTCTTGCCCTGTCAAGCGCAACTCCGAGACAACCCTAATTTCTAAACTAGCAACACACTCCAACTAAAACGGACACAATGTCCACTATCCTCTACGCATTGCACTAAAAACCTTATTGACAAGATTTTCTTGTCGAATTATAGGCACTATCTGCAGTAGCAGCAATTAGAACCCTAATTTCTAAACTAGCAATACACCATCCACTAACTACATTCACTAGTTTCTCGGAAATTGCACTAACACAGAAATAAAACCCTAAATTGCATACTTAGAATTAATTTAAAAATGACCCCAACTTTAACCCCAAGGGGTTGGCCTAGTGTCAAGGCCAGGGACTTAGTTTGCTCCCTCCTAAGGTTATCAACTCCTTTTAGTGCCATTCCATATAGAACTTTGCTGGCTTTAACTGGGGACCCGCTAATGTAGGGTGGGATTGGTCCCTCAATAGTTGAGCCGCGCGTTAAAAGCTATCTCGGACGCCTGAGTTATCAGAAGAATTTATAGCGATGGATTAGAAAAGGGGCAGAACCTGATTCAGAACGTAGCTCTTGCCTTGTCGAGCGCGACCGCAGACGGAGACCACGCCGATGGGACCCTTGACGAGCTGAAGCGCGGCGACGGCCTCGGGATCCATACGGAACTTCCCCTTCTCGTCGCAGTACACCAGGCGGATCGGCCGCGCAGGGCCAGCGGTCACCGACTGCGGCGGCTCCGGCGAAGGCTGTGACGAGTCGCCGGAGGTTTTGGAGAAGAACTTTCTCATGTTCTCCATCGTTTCTTCTTGATCTCAGATTCTAGCGAGACTGCGAGAGGGTTTGTCTTCTAGGGCGAGAATGTTTGAAAAAGGGAGAGGGAAAGAAAAGCGGTGTACGAGGCTGTGTGACCCTCGGGCTTCAGGGCAGAGAATCATTAATCAAAACGATATTTATTAGTACTATATTTTTTAAGTTAATTAAGTACTCCATAAAATCTTCTTTCCAACCGCTTTAAACTTTGGAAACATATGGCTCCAATAGGTAAAGTCCTTTTGGCAGGAATATTATTACATTATGTATTTTAAATTTTTACATTTTGGGTGTTTGGCATATTCTTGGAGAATGTATTCATAAAACCATCAAATACAGACACAATTTGCTAATCAGACAAGAAGATAATTTTGCGTTCTAGTTAAGAAATATCATTGTAATTTATTTTGATAACTAGCAAAAAAAACTGTGCTATGCACAGAAGGATCTAGGGATGGCAATCGCGAAACTCATTTATTTTTTTTTCCCCGAACCATAACCGAAATATTACCCGCGGGTATGGGTATGGTTTCTGATTTGAGATAACCGAACGGGTTCGGTTCGGTTCTGGGTCGAGGTGATACCCGAACCGTTACCCGAACCGAACCGTAAACCGAACCGAACCGAAATTTGTAATTACACATTTACCCCTGTAGTTTACGTTAATTACATTTTACCCCCTTCTATATATATATTGTTATACAACTCTTTTGACATTTAGGGTTCTAGTCACACACTTCACTACTTCAGAGAGGCGATTTCTCTCATACTCTCGGTCTCTCTCTCTCGTAGACTCACCTGGTAATGTCTCTCTCTCTCTCTCTCTCTCTCTCTCTCTCTCTCTCTCTCTCTCACCTCGGCTCAGTCCGCACTCCTCACGCCGATCTATGTTTTTATTTTTTAGGGTTACGAATACGGAATACGCAGAAAGACCCAAAGATCAGCGACCTCCTTTGGGTTTACGGATACACAGTTGCTCTCCTCGTTTTCTCTCTCTCTCTCTCTCTCTCTCTCTCTCTCTCTGATTCTGTCGTAATAAGAACCGAAAGATCAGTTTGAATGTGGCTGGAAGATTGAGCGTTATTTTTTCTGCTTTTTTTGGGAACTTCCATGGATGTAATGATGCTAGTGGTTGCTTCACTTCTTAGTTATAAGTAGGGTAGATATCCTCAAGGAACTGGGAAGATTCACTAGTCAGTGTAATTTACACGTTTTATTAATGCCTCAATCCTCATCCGCTTCAACTGAGCTTCTAATGTGACTAGGCTGTAAATAGGCCGAGCACTTGATTGTTGAAACTTTGTTTGTTTCGAGTGAAAAAACGAGCAGAGGGGGAAAAATAAATATCTGTCCTCCTATTGTCACAGGTACCACATTAATTTGCATACTCCAGTGAAGTAATCTGTTTGTTTCCTACTCCAGTGAAGTAATCTGTTCAATGGTAGTGTTTTCATGATGAAATTAAGCCCAAATGGCTTATGTACCATATTGGTATTAATTCATGTTTTAAGCAACGTGCATTTTGATTTTTAAGCTTAATTACCCTCAATTTTGTTTTGTGTGGACCAGGACCTGGGGATAACAAAATGCATATAGATTATAGAAGTGAGGGTAGTTGAGATATGAATGATAATTTTTTAAATGTTCTCCATATTTTGATTCATTTCAAAATTGTACGTTTTTTTGAATCAAATTGGGATAAATAGACATGTTGATTAGTATGTTGCTTTTTTGTATATTGCAATCTGAATATTTGATGTAATTTGTTCTTTGCATTTTGTTAGGGTTAATCATGTCTGAATCACCTATCGGTTCGAGTGCTCATTCAACAAATCCGGGTGATAGTTCTGGACCATCACAATCACCAAATGGCAGCCCCGTACCATCATCATCACCTGACCATCCAAGTGAAAATGTGGATGTTGCCGATGAATTTTGTTCAGATCAAGTCGCCGAAGACAATTCGCTTGAGGCCAAATTAAGGAGTAAGTATTGGGCTCATTATAAAATGGTGAAAATTAATGGGGAGTGGAAGGCTTGTTGCAAGTATTGTCCAGCCAAAATTTCTGGAAAAACAGAAAATGGCACTTCACACTTGCAACAACACTATAATCGGAAACACCTAAAGAAGGAAAGCATGAGGCAACAAGTTCTAACAAACAATTTCATGAATAGAGATCGTCCTATGGAAATAACTTCATATAGTTTTGATCAAGGTACGACACGGACAGAACTTGCAAATGCCATTATCATGCATGAGTATCCTCTTTCAATTGTCGAGCATGTTGGATTTAGGAGGTATTCAAAATCCCTTCAACCTTTATTTAAGGTGCCCTGTAGGAACACAATAAAGAGTGAAATATTTAAGATTTTTGAATACCAAAGGGGGAAGACAATGAGTTTGGTGGTGCAAAATTCTAGTAGAATAGCTATCACAACAGATATGTGGACTTCAAGTAATCAAAAGAAAGGCTTCATGGCTGTCACAGCACACTTCATTGATGATTCTTGGGCTTTGCAAAGTCGCATTTTGAGGTATTTCTAATTTATATTGGATATCTTTATTATGTTATTCAATGTAAATCTTAATTTGTCCATTTATAATTAAACATCAATATTGCATGTTAGGTTCATATATGTGCCATGCCCGCATACAAAAGAAGTATTGTGTGACCAATTGTTGGATTGTTTGATGGATTGGAACATCGATAGGAAGATTTCTGCCGTAACAGTTGATAATTGCTCCACCAATGATGCTATGATTGGACTTTTGGTGGACAAACTTGATATGACATCGCTTATGTTGGGTGGGGATTTGTTTCATATGCGTTGTTGTGCGCATATTCTTAATCTTATTGTTAAAGATGGGTTGGATGTTATAAAGGTGGGTATTGAGAAAATCCGGGATAGCGTAGCTTATTGGACAGCGTCACCTAAAAGAGAGGAAAAATTTGAAGAAACAGTCCGCCAAATGAAAGTGAGTTGTACTAAGAAACTAGGACTTGATTGTGCAACTAGGTGGAATTCAACTTTCTTGATGCTTCAAACCGCCCTCCTTTATAAGGATGTGTTTAATCGCTTGAGCAAACGAGATTCTCAATATCAATCAATACCAAGTGAAGAGGATTGGGTGTTTGCTAAAGATGTTTGTGAGAAGCTGAAATTTTTTTTTAAGGTGACAGAGTTATTTTCTGGAACCAAATACCCCACTACTAATCAATGTTTTCCAAATATATGTGAGATTAGACTTGCTTTGAGAAATTGGCTCTATGATCAGAATGTGGTGGTTAGGGAAATGGCCAAAAGAATGGTGGACAAATTTGACAAGTATTGGGCTGTGATTCATGGTGTTGTGGGGGTTTCATCTGTGTTGGATCCTAGGTATAAGCTCAATGTGTTGGAATTCTACTTCTCAAAGTTGTTTCCTGAAAGTTTTATTGAAGAAGTTAAAAAAGTTCGTGCACTTTGTTATAAGTTGCTTAAGGAGTACCAAAATCCTAGTTCAATGGTGGAGGGTATCGGTGAGTCTTCTTCCCAATTACCTCACATGGATGTTGAGTCAATGACACAATATGATGTCTATATGCTTCAGTCGAAGAGAAGAAAGACCATCGATACTGCAAAGTTGGAGTTGGATCATTATTTGGCGGAGGAACCCTTGCCAAAAACCCCGGGATTTGATGTCTTGAATTGGTGGAAATCAAATGAAGGCAAGTATCCAATTTTGCAAGCCATGGCTAGAGATATGTTGGCTATTCCGGTATCCTCGGTTGCTTCTGAGTCCGCATTTAGTGCGAGTGGTAGGTTGGTGAGTCCACATCGTAGTAGACTTCATCCCGACACGATGGAAGCCTTGATGTGCGCTCAAAGTTGGTTGTGGGCTTTAGAAATGAAAGGTAATTATTTAGTTCCTTGCATTTTTGTAGTTTAGTGAAATAAAACCGATACTTAAGAATTTGTTATTTGCATTTTGTTAGGTGAAGCATCATCCGGGTATGCCACTATTTATGATGATTCGGAATCGGGGGAATCGTGCGTGACTCGTGAGGTAATGTCTTTATGATTTCTTGGCAAGGCTTGCATAATATGTTTATCATGATTTCTGTTTTGGTATTATATTCCAAGGTAGTTCGATTTGATTGGATATTCCAAGGTATTACTTAGACATGTTTGATTTGCTGTTACTGCTGCCTCTATCTACTTGTAAAAAATAAAAAAAGGACTAGCATGTTGGTTCCTTAGACTGTGGACAGTGGACTGTAGATAGCATAAATTGGATATGAATGCATGTTATAGTTTGATATAGTATATGAATGCATGTGAATATCTCGTGAATCTTGTAGTTTGATCTGAATATCTTGTGAATCTTGTAGTTTGATATAGTATATGAAAACTAAGTTTGATATGGCATGAATTGGATGCCTTGCTGGTATTGATATGGCATCAATTGGACAAGTGAACATGGAACTTGTAATGGAACATTTTTATATATTTTTTTTCCCATTTAAACAGAAGTGAATTCTGCATTGGAGTTGGCTTGTGAAGGCTTGAAGCTGCTGCATTTGGAATGAAGGAGTGAAGGATTAAAGGCTATGAAGACACCTTATTTTTTTTTCCTATTATGTTGCTTTGTTGTCTGAACTAAGTATTGGTATGGTGTTTTGAAACTTGGAAGGCTTGTATTCACCTATTCGGTTGTTGGGTTTCATTCCTTGTTGGTTGAAAATTTGTAATTTGAACTAAGTCAGTAAGTCACTCCTATGGCGTAATATGTTTTCGAACTAAGTGTTAAGTAACTGCTCTTAGAAGGAATGCTTTCCCACTGTTTTTATATTAAACCAACAGTTGAAAGAGTAAAATCATTACTCTTCTTTGAAAATTTATCTCTCAAATTGAAAACCATTACTCTTGTTTGAAAATTTTAAATATCGGGTTCGGGTACCCAAACGGTTCGGGGATTACCCGAACCCCGTTTGGTTCGGTTCGGTTTCAAGATTCCCTCCCCGAACGGTTTTCGGTTCGGTTATGGGTACTCGTCTGGGTTCGGGTAATGGGTTCGGTTATACCAATAACCGAACCGAACCGCCCCAATGCCATCCCTAGGAGGATCGTAGAATATAACTAGGTACTCGCTTAACTTTATAATACAACATAAAAAATTTGAACTTACATTCGCTAAATTAAGTAAAATAAAATACATATGGAATGCAATTTGATAAATAAACCCATCCTATGCTAATAAACCCGCAACCTACGATGTATATGGTACACCAAAATCTATGGTTGCCTTGTTGTATACGTAGTATACTTGTAAATAATATTTTCGGGCACAGATTGACTGCTTTTCATAAACTAAACCCGTCCTATGGTAATAAACCTGTGCTATGCAATATCAAAGCCTTTGTACATATCTTGATATACTTGCTTGTGCATAGAACGTATTAATCTAACAGGAAACTCATGCTATGCATATAATGAAAACAATGGGCTTACCAATGAGTTAAATTCCAAGTAAAAAAGCCCATATATTACTGGATCAAATCATCAATGTAGGACTTGGTACTACGATTTTTTACTTGGTCAACGTATTAGTTCCTACAATTCGTTACTTATAAAGGTAAGAAAAACAAAAGAAAACATCCAGAAGGGTTTAACCTAACCTCCACTTATTTGTCACTTGATTTCTGCACGCAAAATGTACAACTTTCATATCATCCTTGAAAGCCAAATGCTTGATTTTTATTTCCTTAAAGAAAATACAAACGCAAGATCCACTACGTAAGAACATTTGCGATAGGGAATTGATAGGAAAAAGAAAAGATGAAAAATATAAAAAGGGATATGTATTTGGCAGTCTACTAACTTGAGAGAGGAACAATAGAACGCTACGGAATTACCATTTTTGGCGATGTAAATGGATCCAATGCGTCTTCTCGCTCCAACATCCTGCATCCTACAGAAAATTTTGATTTTTGTACTAATTCTAAAAACAACAAAGTACATGCATGAGATAAATGTGAAAGAGATAATTGGTGACAATGGCTTCTTCATTTACTATAATCAATTGCTTATTTTAGCAAATGGAAACAACCCCGAAATTATATCAAGAAATCTCATCTTAGTTGAGAGGAAATGCATAAGAAAAAATGAGTTCCAATCCAAACCATGGATGAAGAGACATGTTTAACAACAATCCATTTTTTGGTCAAGAGATGGTTTATCCATATTCTAGTTTGAATCATTGATCAATGAGACTGTTCTTCTTTATTAAAGTACATTAGGAAAATTATTAAATTGAATTGAAGTTGAAAAGGTATTTTATTCTATGATTTGAAACACGCAAATGATAAGGGTTGTATATTAGGTAAAAGCTAAGTGTTGTGTTGATCAATTTAAAATTCCTTAGCCAAAAATTGAGTGAAAAGTTTGTTTTATCCTTAAGTTGAAAGATGTGATTGGATTCCTATTTCCAATTGTTATGATCTATCCGTAAATAGCTAGATACTGTAAGTTATAGTAGACCCAAGTCACCCAAATTTGAAATTAAAATTCTCACAATCATTACCATATGGATTACGATTTGTTCAAAATGTTTCCTATATATGAAGAAAATTATCTCGTAAATCAACGGTTAATTTTAAGTCACTACAAGAAAGTATACTATAAACGACCAGAGCATTTGCGTCAGGGGTTTTACCGTTGCAAAAGTCATTTTAAGGGTCCAGAAATTTTGCTATTAAATTTTTTAGTTTTTGGCGAGTAACATTTGCGACGGGTACATTCCCCGTGGCAAAAGGTAAGGAAAAAAAACACTGTACATTTGCGACGGGAGTTCCACTAACAAAAAACTTTTTTTTTCCAAACACCGAGACAGGTCATTCTCTCACAACAAAGTCTCGCGTGTAATTTTCCCCTCCCTGACTTCGCCAAAAAAAAAAAAACCCCATATCTCTTTATACCAGTATACCACGATCTGCCAACCTCTCTTTCTCCATGATGTCGAATTCGATCTCTCTCCAATGTACCGGATATCCACCATTGTTGTGGGTTGTCATCTCCCATGGTATCTGTAGGCACGTAAAATTTCTAGCCTATCACAAATCGCCACATGTTGCTAGGGCACGCAAATTGGCCAATAAATGTTGCCAAGTGTCACAAATCAAAGTCAAAGTTTCACGGACGAGCCAATTAAATGCTGCTAAGTGTCCGTAGGTCAAAAGACCAAGCACTAGAAATGGCCAATCAAATGTTGCCACGTGTTTACAAGTCAAAAGTCAGAGATATGTGAAAGTACCAATTAAATGGCGCCACATGTCAAAATGACACAGTAATTTATTTGTCAAGTTTGGCCAATTAAATTATGCCACTTGGTCAAATAAATTATTTTTCTCATTATATATAATTATCTTTCCCAAAATAAATAAAAGAAAGATATTTATTATATTTTAATTATTTTCCTTTAAATCAAATAAGGAAATAATTAGAGAGAAAGATATGGAAAGAATTGCAGTCTTGCCATAACTCTTCATCTCCCATCCCTATAAATAAAGGTGTCCTCTCTCATAGTTTACACACATTGAGACATTCAAGCTTCCATCAGCAAGCAGAGCTCTGAAGATCAAAGCATCCAAAGCCCTTCAAAACTCCTCAAGTCTTCATCAAGCAAGATAGTTCTTTAGATCAAAGCTTAAAAGCTCTGAAGAACATTCAAGCCACATCATCAATATTTTCCACAAATCTCGGAGAAGATTTCGCCGTTTGATTCGGGATCAAGCTTTCAAGCCCTCGTTTCAACATTCGAAGAGAAGAATCAGAGGATTATTTCTTTCATCAGAAATTCATACAGAGATTGTAGCCCTAATTTCTCAAATCAATAAAATCAACTTTGTTCAGCATTTTTCCGTCTTTTTCGCAGACTCGAAATTTGTGTGAAACAAATTTTGGCACGCCCGGTGGGACAATCTCTGCCTCTCATCTCTTCACTTCAACAAACAAACAAACAACTCCTCAATGGCTCCCAAGAACGATAGGTCAAAGGCCCCAAAGGTTGCAGGCTCCAAACCCTCAACCACTACAAAAAAACAACTCTGGATCTCATAGCGTTGGTCCAACAACTCGAAGCATGTCAAAGGCTGGAGCACAAGCATCCGCTCAAGCCTCGCTTCTCCCCAAGTCAAATCCAGCTTTTGGTGCTAATCTACTGAAAGCATTGTCAACTTTTCCACCTACATTGGAAGAAAAAGATGGTGCTCTTGCATGTAAGGAAAAGAAGGATGCCGTTACTAATGCTAAGAAGCCTTCGTCGCATCCTTCCATGCCACATGGATTTGCTTTTGAAGTCCACCAAGAAGAGGACTATTCAAGCAGTTCTGATTCTACCTCTACTCAAGGCACTCCACATTGAAGGCACAATGCTTTAACTAGGCCTGGCAGCCCTTCATCCATGGATGTTATGGCGACAGGCGCTACCACTTTGGAGGAACAAGTTGCTGCCTTGACCAAATTGGTTGAAGGATTAGCAAAGTCTGTAGAAGAAAAGGATTCTGAAATTCATTCTCTCAAGAACCAGCTAGAAAGCAAAGAAGAAGCTAATTCTTCCAGCAAAAAGCCTGAGGAACCAAAAGAATTTGCGCTTTCTTCTGGTGGTCTGATTCCCATGGACCAGCTGAGAGACTTCATTCTAGGCACCATCAAGGACAAGTAAGAGGAGACACCGAAATCTTCCTCTACCTATGCTAAGCTTTACACTCGAAGGATTGATCTCATGAAGATGCCCACCGGTTATCAACCACCGAAGTTTCAGCAATTTGATGGTAAGGGCAATCCGAAACAGCACATTGCCCATTTTGTTGAGACATGCAACAACGCTGGAACTGATGGAGATCTTTTGGTTAAGCAGTTCGTTTGAACACTCAAAGGTAATGCATTCGATTGGTATTGCGACCTCGAACCTGGCACACTCGACACTTGGGAGCAGCTAGAACAAGAGTTTCTCAACCGATTCTACTGCACTCGTCGTACTGTTAGCATGGTAGAACTTACAAATGCTTGCCAATGGAAGGATGAACCTGTCGTTGACTACATCAACAGATGGCGGCACCTGAGTCTAAACTGCAAGGATAGGTTGTTTGAATCCTTCGAAATTGAGATGTGCATCAAAGGCATGCAATGGGATCTACACTACATTCTGCAAGGAATCCAGCCAAAAACCTTTGAAGAGTTGGCCACCCGAGCTCATGACATGGAGCTCAGCATTGCAACCAACGGAAGGCGAGGTCTACCTACGCAAGAGTATCGCAAGGTGCAAGATTCCCGTAACATAGGGAACAAGCCAAATTTTTCCAAAGGGGGCAAGTTTTCAAGAGAAAAGAAAGAGTCCATGGCTGCGAATGTTGAACCATTCAAAATCTCTACTAAACCCAAGGGAAGGCAAGTAGAGAAGTTTGCTCCTCCCCAGATGAAGGAAAGGAAGAGGCTTACATTGAAGGAGATGCAAGAAAAGGTGTATCCCTTTCCTGATTCAGAAGTCTCTTCAATGTTTGATCAACTGTTGGACCTAAAACTCATTGAGCTTCCAGAAATGAAGCGACCCGAGGAATAAAGTCAATGATCCAAACTACTGCAAGTTCCACCGCTTGGTTAGTCACCCAACCTCACGCTGCTTCGTTCTGAAGGAAAAGATAGTGGAGCTAGCAAGCCAAGGAAAGATCATCTTGGAAGAGGAAATTGTGGCTGCAAATCAAACTGTTGCTACTCTACAATATGAAACTCAACAGCTTAAAGCACTACCCAACTGTGAAGATTCAATTTGGGTCGCTTGATCCAATTGAAGTAGTGCTATGTCGCTCTACTCAGCAGCATGGGGGCAACAGCTGCAACAAGGAAGAGGAAGTTGAAAATGATGATGAAGGATGGACTTTGGTCACTCGCAAAAAGAAGAGCGCACCAAGTGCAAAACATCCTAGAGCAAAAGAACCCAAGCCAAGTCCTAAGAAAATCAAAGTAAGAAGGCAACAAAGAAAGAAGAAAGTGAAGAACACGACTTTCAATTTGCCAGAAGACGTGCCTGTCCAAAAACCTCGCACTCCTTTCACTTTATGGGACTTCTTTCCAGAATCAATCCGCAACTCCAGTCTTCTTATGATTTCTTGCAACACTGTGAGCGCAGAAGAGACTGAAGATTTGGAACCTGAATCGCCTCTTGCATCAAAACACACTCCAATCAAGCTTGGTTCACTAACTTGTACCAACAACTGTCTTGCTTGCATGGGAACCATTACACTGTCCGATGAGGATTTGTTGTTTGGTGCGATTCCACATAACCACCCACTTTTTGTCACTGGATACATTTGTGAACAGAGGGTCAATAGAATACTTCTAGACGGAGGATCCGCCGTCAACATCCTACCTTTGCGAACCATGAAGGATCTTGGCATCACTACCGACGAACTAGCACCTAGCCGTCTAATGATCCAAGGATTCAATCAAGGGGGGCAAAGAGCCATTGGCGTGATTCGTCTAGACTTGCTCATCGATGACATGGTTTCAAGTGCATTGCTCCACGCGATTGATGCTAAGACTTCTTACAACATGTTGTTAGGACGGCCTTGGTTGCAAGAGAATGGCGTTGTCCCATCAACCCTCCACCAATGCTTCAAGTATTGCAAAGATGGCGTGATAAAGAAAGTGGTAGCTGATGACAAACCATTCAGTGAAGCCGAATCCCATTTTGCCAATGCCAAATTCT
Source organism: Vaccinium myrtillus (assembly GCA_016920895.1). Lineage (NCBI taxonomy): Eukaryota > Viridiplantae > Streptophyta > Magnoliopsida > Ericales > Ericaceae > Vaccinium > Vaccinium myrtillus. The sequence continues at coordinate 22,841,794 of CM029272.1, forward strand.
ACTTGTCAAATATTACACTGATAGAGTTGGAGCCAGCTGCCTCTTCATCAAGCTACAAGCATTCCAAGGGTGGTGACCTTCAAATTAGTAAGAGCGACGTTCCTATTAAGGAGAAGGAAAAAAATAGCCAAAGTGTCAAGAAAGGAGCACCAACGCTTCGTTATGTGCCAAAGTTGCAAAACTGCGAAGAGTCAGCTTTGAAGGGCTTAACGCTTCCGGTCACAGACCTTAGCAAGACAAAGGTTGCTCCGCCTCTAAAAGGATTCGTTCGAGCTACAAATAGCCCTATGGTGGGAGATGACAACTTGCCTTCACAGCGGACAAAAGGCTTTGATCCGAACGCTTACAAGCTTCTTGCAAAGGCTGGTCATAATTCCAAAGACTCAACCACTCTAGGGAAGCTTTTGCCTGAGGTGACTGGTGAAAAGGTACATGGTTTGAACTCCACTCAGAAGATGCTCAAGCAACATGGGTATGACGTCAAGGATTCTAAAGTAGGCCTTGGATATACTGCCCCTACCCCTGCACGCATCTTCATAAGAAGGTCAAGCAACAATCACATTACGGCGGAAGAAGTGGATTCGTCAACGTCGCCGAAAGTATCTGTCTTTGATCGCTTGAGTGCTCCAAAATCACGAGCATCAGTCTTTGATAGGTTGGCACCCCCAAGTGAAGTCGTCTCACCTTCTAATACGAGGAAGTCTATTCAAAGCAGATTAGGGCAACCAAATGAAAGCTCTACGGCAAAGGAAAACTCGTGTAGATCAATTCAAAGTAGATTGGGGCCGCCAAATGAACTATCTCCAAATGTTCTCTGAAAGCCTGTACATAGCCGACTAGGCGTTTCAAGCACTACTATTGTAAAGGCTTCAAAGCAAAAGACAGTCCTCTTATCCGAAGATGATAAGAAGTTGAAGAGCAAAATTCCTTCTCGCATGAAGCGCCATACTACTTTAGTCGTAACAGCTTATGATGACACGCTAAAAGTAAAGCGTCAAACTGTGGTTTCGACCAAATTGCCTTCCAAGGAATTGGACGATCGCTTTAAAGAAGAGAGCCTCGCTTCATCATTCCATATCACGACTTTTTGTTATGATATTCAAGCAGAGGAAGATGCCGAAGATGCTCCTCCAGAATTAGAAGAAGGGGTGAAGTCCACTATCGATGATTTAAAAGAAGTCAACTTAGGGACAAAAGATGACCCGCGACCAACCTACATCTCAGACTCACTCACTCCTGAGGAGGAAGTTGCTTACATTGAACTTCTACGTCAGTACAGAGACATTTTTGCTTGAAGTTACAAAAAAATGCCAGGATTAGACCCGAGAGTCGTTGTTCATCATCTAGCAGTGAAGCACGGAGTTCGACCAATTAAACAATCTCAGCGTCGCTATCGACCAGAGCTAGTTCCTAAAATCGAAGCAAAGGTGAACGAACTCATTGAAGCTGGATTCATTCGAGAAGTCAAGTACCCCACTTGGATTTCAAGTATTGTCCCAGTTAAAAAGAAAAATGGGGAGATCCGGATCTGCGTCGACTTTCGCGACTTGAACAATGCTTGTCCAAAAGATGATTTTCCACTTCTCATAACCGAGCTTATGGTCGATGCCACCACTGGACGAGGTCCTATCCTTCATGGATGGTTCATCTGGCTATAATCAAATCCGCATGGCTCCACAAGATGAAGAGCTCACAGCATTTCGAACACCAAAAGGTATTTACTGCTACAAAGTTATGCCTTTTGGCTTAAAGAATGCAGGTGCAACGTACCAAAGGGCAATGCAAAAGATTTTTGATGATGTGCTCCACAAAAACGTTGAGCGCTACGTTGATGACTTAGTTGTGAAGACAAAACAATGGGTCGATCATCTTCAAGATTTGAGGCAGGTGTTCGAACGTCTACGAAGGTACCAACTTAGGATGAATCCCTTGAAGTGTGCTTTTGGGGTCACATCTGGAAAATTTCTTGGGTTCGTCGTGCGCCACCGTGGCATAGAGATTGATCAATCTAAAATTGACGCTTTCTTGGGTTCATCTGCAGGGACGATTGGCTTACCTCCGCCGATTCATATCAAATTTGGCCGGTCGCTGTCAGCCATTTAGCCGCCTCATGAAGAAAGGAACTCCATTTGAATGGGATGAAGCATGCAACAATGCTTTTAAGAGCATCAAGTCCTATCTAATGAGTCCTCCGGTTCTCACTGCACCCATACATCGACGACCGTTAATTTTGTATATTGCAGCACAAGAGCGTTCGATTGGAGCCCTTCTCGCTCAAGAAAATGATCAAGGGAAAGAATGTGCCTTATATTACTTGAGCAGAATGATGCTACCTCATGAGTTGAACTATTCTGCAATTGAGAAGATGTGTCTAGCACTTGCCTTTGTCATTCAAAAGATGCGACACTATTTTCAAGCTCACACTGTTCATCTCATCTCCAGGGCTAACGTAGTCAAGTACGTCATGTTAAAGGCAGTCCTCTCCGATCGATTGGCAAGATGGTCGCTTCTTTTCCAAGAATTTGAGATCATCTATGTGCCCCAGAAAGCCGTTAAAGGGCAAGCTCTAGCCGATTTCTTAGCTGACCATCCTATACCGGCCGAATGGGAGTTGTCTGAAGACTTGCCCGATGAGGATGTCATGGTAGTAAAAGTTCGTCCACCGTGGACAATATACTTTGATGGATCATCTCATCGCAATGGCGTAGGCGCTGGCGTAGTGTTTGTTTCGCCAGAGGGAGATATCTTGCCTTATGCTTTCACTCTTACCCAAAGTTGTTAAAATAATGAGGCTGAGTACCAAGCGCTCATTCTTGGTTTGGAGATGGCTGTCGAAGCGAAACACTTGCAACTCAAGGTGTATGGAGACTCAAAATTGATAATCAATCAACTCCTCGACATCTATGAAGTTAGGAAACCAGAGCTCATGCCCTTCAATAACTACGCTCGCCGCTTGATAGCATGGCTTGGTGGTGTCACTCTAGAGCACGTGCCGAGAGGTGAAAATAGACAAGCAGATGCACTTGCCAAGCTTGCCTCTGCCCTTGCTTTACCTGAAAAAGAGGCGCAAGTCCCAGTGTGGACGGTCGGCCTCCACGCGTCGGTGGTTTGTGATTTTGATTTGAAAATAGAGTCGCCACCCGGGTTTTTAGAAAATGATTTGGGACCCGAGAAACCGTTTTTTTTGAAAAGTGATTGAGAAAGTGATTTATAAAACAATTTGAAAACCAGAGATTCGTTTTGGATTCGGGAGCCAGGTTACGAACGGGGAAGGGTTTTAATGCACCCCGTTTGCCCGATTAAAATCGGTCTTTACTAGACATTTGTGGGATTTTTAGAAAATATTTTATAGCCGAATTTTAGCAGATAAGCATTAAAGCAAAGTAGACGATAATAATGAAAAATGAACTACTAATATATAATTCACATCAATCATGTAAAGAAAATCCGGAATTTAAACTGTTCGTGCAGGGGATCGTTCAAGATTTTGATTTTCACACGAAAAGTATGCCGTGCGGCACATCGGGTGTACCGTGCGGCCCTGTTCATCAACTCAACGGTCGAACTTTCAAAGGAGCACCGTACGGCACTCCAGGTGTACCGTGCGGTACAGAGGGAGTACCGTGCGGCACTGTTGGCTGCACAAACAGTTCAAACTTTGATTTTCGAAAATGATGAAATGCAGATGCATACAAGGTATGATATATGATTAAAAATGAACTACTTGGAATAAGGAGATAGCATGCTTGAATACGGAATGTCCCTCCTCATTGAATCACTCCGTACGAGGCGATATTTTCACCGTACGACGCGACCGGGAGGTTTGAAATCAAACTGATTTTAATGTGTCGTGGGTATACCAAGCATGGAAGTGATATTGGATATCACTCCATACTTGGTACCCCTCCCCTCAGGGTACCAAACTCAAGAGATTTGGCGGAACGGGTTGATACCTTGATTTCGAAACTCTCGGATTGAGCTTCTCTCTGGAACTTTTGAATACAGTTTGAGCTTCCTTTGGACTTCAACTTCACAGTGGAGTAATGGCAAGGAGGATTGAAGGCTTTGATTTGGGCAATCCAGAAATGGCTACTTCACGGTTTTGGAATTGAAAACAGGGGGTTGGGTTTTTGAATAAGGTTTGCTTTGGAGAGGATTCGGTTGAGCTCCTGGATAACAGAGGTTGTGATGAGGATGATTGACAGTAGGGGTGATGTTCAAAAGTGAGGTTTCATGATTTCTTTCACCCAAAATTTTCGATGATCTTTTCCTTGTCGGAATCGATTGGTATATATAGGGAAGGAGTGATCTTGATCCCCAAGTTTTCTTCCTCTCCACTCAGAGGAATGATGGCTCTGAGGTAGGTTCTTCATCCTCGCACGAAATCATAATGAACAGAGGAGCGAATTTGTCAACAATTCGAGCTGCTGGGCGCTCTGCAAAAGCTATGTGACAAGTGACAGTGCCGTACGGCACACAAACTGTGTCGTGCGGCACACTTACTGTGCCGTGCGGCACACCTGACCGCCAAAATTCAAAAAGTTGCTTGGGCAGTGCCGTGCGTGAGAGATGAGTACCGTGCGGTACTGTTGACTGTGTTGACTGAGTTGACCTTGGGGTTTTTCAATCCGAGAGACTTTCCGGGTATTTCCTTTCATCATTGGGGGATTTAAATGTATACGAGCGCCTCATTTTGGGGTGTCTACAGTTGCCCCTCTTTGACGAGGCTTACAACCACTGCGAGACGGAAGTTGCGTCAAAGATAGAAGACACCCCTCGACTTTGATACCTTGATCGGATTTTGTTATTCTGTTTTTCAACGAGGGAAAAACGAATGATGTGCTGTGAACGCAACTGGCGAGATTGGAACCAGTTGGTGCTGAGAAAACCTTTGTTAATGCCTTTGAGGACTTACAGAACATGTCGGTGCTGAGATAATCGTTTGTTAACACCGCTGAGGACTTACGAAACCAGTCGATGCTGATAATTGTTGTTTTAATGCCGTTGAGGACTTACGAAACCAGTCGATGCTGAGATAATTGTCGTCAACGCCGTTGAGGACTTACGAAACCAGTCGATGCTGAGGTAATTGTCGTTAATGCCGTTGAGGACTTACGAAACCAGTCGATGCTGAGATAATTGTCGTTAATGCCGTTGAGGACTTACGAAACCAGTTGATGCTGAGATAATTGCCGTTAATGCCATTGAAGACTTACGAAACCAGTCGATGCTGAGATAATTGCCGTTAATGCCATTGAGGACTTACGAAACCAGTCGATGCTGAGATAATTGTCGTCAATGCCGTTGAGGACTTACGAAACCAGTTGATGCTGAGATAATTGCCGTTAATGCCATTGAGGACTTACGAAACCAGTCGATGCTGAGATAATTGTCGTTAATGCCGTTGAGGACTTACGAAACCATTGGCAATTAATGATGAGATAGAATTAGTATATGAGGTTAATTTTAAGCGAGATTGATGATTGATGGCAATTCCTTCAAAGATCTGAAACCGTGTCCAAATGTCTCTCTTGGAAAACTGTTCCTAGTCGTCACAAATTTCAAAGAACCCCAGTGTGTGCCGTGCGACACATAATGTGTGCCGTGCGGTAGAGTAGGTGTGCCGTACGGCACAAGTGACTTTTGCAACCGCCCAAAACTTCAAGCCGGTTACTCTGAGAGAAATAGGGGTCCGAAAATCACTCTTTCTTTTTCTTCTTGTCTTTCCCTCAAATTCTCTCCCACCTTTCGGTCCAAAACCTTCCAAAACCCACATTCTCATTTCCGAAACACACCGGTTATGGCTGATTCCGGCAATGAACACAGCAGTTCTACTGCGTCGGCCGAGGATACTTCGTCGTCGGCGCTCGAGGGGGTAAGTACATCGTCCGGCGAGACTAGGAGCGATTCTTCCATGGGTATTTCGAGTGATATTGATCCGGTTGTAAATCCTATTTCCGAAACATCTCGGTCAGTGCCGATTGGGGCAGAAACAGTACCAATAGGGCCCGGTGAGACCCATTCAGGCGAGACTACGACTCAGGTGGAAGAGGGCAACGTTGTTGGTGGTGATAGCAGTACATCTGGAGGTGATGGAACCGTTGGCGGTGAACCGAGTACTGTGCGGCACACTCGGAGTGTCGTGCCTGATATTGAGGGCACCGTGGTCAAGGACCCAAGTACTGTACAGCCCTTTGAGACTGCCGTGGGCAGTGGTGGCACCATTGGTGATGACCCAAATGTCACACGGCACACCGAGAGTGACGTGCCTGTCGATCAGAGTGTCGTGCGGCATGCTGAGAGTGCCGCAGCTATTGGTCAGAGTATCGTGGCTAGCCATGAGGGTCCAGAGGCTATGGACATTGATCCCAGAGGTACGGATGCTTCACCTTCTGACATTGCTATGAGTCTCAGTGGGATTGACGTTGTTGTAGAGAGAGCCCGTACTCAGGAGAGCGGGTCTCAGGCTGAGGGTATCCCGAGGGATGTTCTGGAGGCTACACTTGTGACTGAGATCCCTGTAGGTGGCGAGGATGTTGCGACTGATGTACCGGTGATTCGAGGAGGTACCAGTGACAGAGATGTGCTTATAGAGGATGTCGCAGGAGAGAGTAGTACTGACAGTGAGGAGACACCTTTGGTGAGACGGATTGCTTCAGGTCCGGCTATTGCCATTGGTACTGCTAGAGTGCCAGAGGAGAGTGCTGAGAGAGAGACAGAGGTTTCAGAGCCTCCGTTGTTTACACCTGCTGTTGGTTCTTCTCGTAGACCAGGCTTGACTTTAGCTGATACCTTGGAGGGGGCGAGAGATGAGGATATAGCGGCGACTTTACAGGAGTTTCCTCTGTTTGAGAATGTCTTGGTTCAGGAGGGCACTGCATCCGTTGTTAGGGATATTGAGCAGGAGGAGAGGGAGAGAGAGGCTGAGATAGCCACTGAGGTGGTGCGGTTGACCATAGTTCGGGAGGTTGAGTTGGCGTTGGATCACAGGGTTCCTTTTACGCCTGCCACTTACGTGCCACGGGTGCACTTCTTTGTTCCCCAGGGATGCGATACATATACTCCCTTGCTGCCTGTGTACTTGGATACGAGCGTGATTCGCGACCGTTCGACCCATATTGCTTACAAAAATCCCTTGGTATGTACTTTGTTTATTCTTTTGCTTGTATCTGTTTGTTGTATATTTCTGTTGACAATACTGATTGTGTCGTGTCTCTGTTAACAGACTCAGAGATCCATGGGCGGTTATGGAGGTTCAGCGAGTTCTCTGGCATATTACCGTGCGTTGCCGTCGAGTGTGAGGGCTTTGGTTGATGCCTCGGGGTTTACTATCTTTATACGGCTCCTGACGGCGACTAGGACAGATCGCAAGCTGATACGAGCCCTGGTGGAGAGGTGGTGGGATACCACCAATACTTTTCACTTCAGATTCGGGGAGATGACTATCACTCCCCTTGACTTTGCTGCGATCACTGGTCTGAGAGTCGGAGGTGAGCCGATCCCGTTTGACTCAGAGCTGTACTTGGACACTGCTGCCGTAGAGCACTACTTGGGGAGGAGGCCTGGAGGTATTGAGCCGGGGGTGAGGTATACTGTGCTGGTGGATTTCTGGGACCACGAGCCGGGGTCAGAGGAGGAGACTAGACAGATGGCGAGGGCTTACTTGTTATACCTCTTTGGTGCCTCCCTGTTTCCGAACAGGCAGGGCGTAGTGCACTTGGGTTGGCTACCGGCTTTGGAGAGCTTGGAGACTGCATGGAGGTTTGACTGGGGTGGTGCTGGCTTGTGCACCGTGTACTGCTTCTTGGGCTGCGTTTGCCGTGGAGTGGGCACGAGCCTTGGTGGCTACTGGAGAGTACTGGAGGTAATATCTTGCTTGCATTTCTCATTCGAAATTATCATGATGTTTTATCCATATTTATTGTCTTGATTGCTTTCTGAATGTGCATGTGTGGGCTTATGAGGTGCTGGGAGTATTCGCCCCGGCCAATTCGCATAGCAATGAGGATGTGCTCCCACGTGCCGAGAAGTGGGGATTGGAGTTCACATGAGCTGGTGATCACAAGGGAGATTTGAGGAGCTTCAGACTTTTTCTGGATTCTACCACGGGGGATAGAGTAAGTCTTTCCAGTGTTCACTTTTTTATGTTCTTTTGCCTTTTCATTTTCTGAGAACTGACAAACCTTTTTCTTGCAGGTGAGGTGGAATGTCTGGCATAGGCCGCGCAAGGATTACCTGGTCAGGAGCAGGGAGTGGACACGGAGTCGAGTGCTGCTGGAGTGTCCATATGGCTGGCGATGGTACTTAGGTGACAGAGTTTCCCGTCAGTCCCTCGGGATTGACCACTTTAGAGTGCCTTCGCCTCTGCCTCCACTTGTTCAGAGGACTGAGGAGTATACTCGAGCTGAGATAGAGAGATATACCGTGCCGACAGAGGTGATCTTCAGTCCTTCGATAGACTACGAGGGCTACTTAAGTACTCACTTGGCATATGACTTGGACATGGAGAACCGTTTGAGAGCTGGTCCTGCTTTACCTGAGTTGAGGAGAGAGATCGAGGTAGTGACTGCTGATGGAGCGCTCGGAGTGGTGACGGTGCCTCTCATTACTCCCACAGTTACCTTCGCCACGACAGAGGTGACTTTTGATTGTTGTACTTGCTTTGATTGTCTTCTTGTATTAATATCCTTATGCATTACTGATGTGTCCTTGTGCTTCAGATTCCTGCAGAGTGGGCGACGGCGTCGTACCAGCTGGTGCAAGACTTGCAGGCCATGGTCCGTCAGTTTGTGATGGGTATGGCTCAAGAGGTGCGCCCGCGAGCCGAGCCAGGAGTTGTACTTGGTCGTGGACGGAGGGCCACTAGAGAGAGGACACCGGCTCGAGGTTCCGAGAGGGCCGTTGCCGGAGAGACTAGCAGAGGTAGAGAGATTAGCCGTGGTACACGCAGGAGGAGAGAGAGTACCAGTAGTGAGAGAGGAGCTAGCCGAGGGGCTACTCCTAGTGCTGGAGCTGCTGAGGTATACATTAGACTTGTTTTACCTTTCTGTTGATCATGCATGCTTTTCATTATACTTGACGAACTTTGTTGCTTGTGCAGGGAGCGTCAGGTTCCCGGAGTGTTAGGCGTTCTACGCCTCGAGCTACTTCAGTGACTCCACCTTCAGGCCGAGTCCTTCGTTCTGCTGAGAGACAGAGAGAGAGAGTGCATCGCAGAGGGAAGAGTCTGCGGAGAGCGGTAGTGCCTGATCTGCTTGTGTGCGAAGCGTCCGCTTACCTGAGATAGTTGTTAGTAGTAGCATTTTATTAGTTGGGGCCTGCGTGCCTAGTTTTGATTTGGGCGCCTGTTTAGCCCTTCTGTATAGATGGCCTGCGAGCCGTAGGAGTTGACTATGCGTTGGGCCTGTTTGCCCCTGGATATGATCATGCTCATGATGTGGATATTTTGATTTTTGTTTTATAAAAACTAGCACCTTTGGTTTGCTTTTTATTCACATTAGCAATGAATTTTCGAGAAATTATAGTTAGCACATGAGTACTTGGTTAAAGCAATTGAATTGGAAATGACAAACTTGTATACGGATATCTTGACTTATGTTCATGGTTGTGACTCATAGGACTCAATGAAACAAATGGAATTAACTCTTGAATTCACATGTGTAATGTATGGGCTAATGCTAAGATGACAAAGCTTGTTGTGCGCATGTGTCGGCGTTGCCGTTTGACACACGTATGGAATGATTTGTGCATATGACATGACACACCTGAATTGATTAAACTCGAGAGATAGCAATACCATGAAGTATAGCTCACCGGTGTTTCCATTCTCGATGTACAAGTCTTTTGAGACATTTGATCATTGAATTTTGGTCAAGGTTATCCAACGATCCTTCCACTAGGTCATGTGCGCGTGTCACGGCTTGCATGCACAGGCTATGTGCCAAAGTGAAGTATGGAATGAGCCCTGGATGCCCAAAATTCAGTTCTTACTGGAATCTGGCCAACTGTACCGTGCAGCACTGATACTGTGTCGTGCGGCACTCTTATTGTGCCGTGCGGCACTCGCCTAGCAATGCCAAAATCCTGCAACCTGTGACTGCTTTCTGGTCTCTCTCTGGCTTTTCATCCCCCCAATACACGTCCTAGGGTCTTGAAGGGCCATTGTGAGGCATTTCTTAAGAAGCTTTGCCAATTTTAGCATGATCCTTTGCGGTTTTCGAGTCGGCACGTCTTTCGAGACGGCCGTTCTTTGGAACTTCAAACTTCGTATTGTTTTTCATGCATGGTAGCTATAAAGAGCTGTTCATTCCATTCTTCATTTGCACCTTAAATCCACAAACTTCTCTTTCGTTCATCCCTCTCTACAATGGCGGTAAGTTTCTCAGCTTTAATGCGCCCTTGGCTTGATCACCTTGATGGTTTGGATTGGCTCCACTTCCGGGGTCACAGGCTGACTTCCCTTCGTTATATTCGAGACGTGTCCATACGTTCCGAGTTGTTGCGAGCCGCGACACAATTCTGGGATCCTGAGGTGCTTGTTTTTCGCTTCGGTCTTCATGAGTTATGCCCCACCGTGGAAGAATTCTACGCATACCTCGGAGGTTTTGATTTGATGAAGCCTGCCATTCCTCTCCAAGGAGTTGGTTTCGCCCCAGTGCTGTCCTCCAAACTTGAGATCAGTAGCAATGCTGCCAAGTTCTTGACTCGTGGAGGTTTTCTGAACATTCCACGCCTGATTGAAAGATTCCGTTCCAATGACTTTGCTTTATGCTTGTGTTTACTGGCTGCATTCCTGTTTGTGCAATCTGACGGTCAGGCAAGCTCTTCCCTGGTTGGTGTAGCTATGCAAATTGAGGAGCGCAAGGATGTAGCTCCCATGGTTCTGGCTGAAACTCTGATGTGTATAGATGGGGTTCATGCCGGTCGGACCGACGTCTTCGAGGGTAGCCCTTTACTCCTACAGGTAGGCTTCTCACTCAGCTCTCCTTTTTCTGGTTTTCCACTCGTTCTCGTTTTACCTCGACTCTTGGTTTAAGGTTTTCTAAGGTTTCTCCCTTGTTTTCTCTCTTTCAAACAGCTGTGGTTATGTGACAAGGCTAACCTGCTGGAGCCTGTGCCAAGAAATCGGGTTCATGAAACACAAGGGTTTGTTATGAGGGACTTCAGGGAAGTTTTTGATGATGAGGGAGGTTGGGCTCGGGTTTTCTCTCGGCTCACAGAGGAAGTGATTTGTTGGCGGTTGACTTGGCTTGATCTTCCTGACATGGCTATTAGCAACATGGGGCGTCAGCGAATGGTTTTGGCAGGTCCAACCCAATGGTCTTTCTATATTCCGACCCGCATCCTCCGTCAACTTGGTGCTCGTCAAGTGCTGCCGCCTGCGGATCCTGAGAACTTTGTCATACCAAATTTCAATGCTTCCACATTCAGAGCTTATCAGAATAATTGGAGAGAGCGTGTGACCGTTCCAAGAGATCCTTATCCCAGCGTTCTTCTTCCGGCGCGTTACAAGAGATGGTTGATAAGAGATATTGAAGCAAGAGCAAGTGGAAACTAAGACAGACTTTAGACTCGATCTTACTGTGCTTGAAATAAATTGTGTAACCAACGTTGTTGTTGTTTGTTTCTGTTTGAAAGTTTTTCATGCTCAGCCATGTAATCGAAGAAGTTCGTTCGAATAAAACTTGAGTTTTGAGAATTTTCCGTTCTTGATTCTTACTGGCTCCGTTTGTGAAATCCGAAATGCGCACAATGACTTGGAATCAACTCAAAAGATTGTGACCGAACCTCAGGATGAGGCTGCCTACGTATCCCTTGTAAAAAGGAATCAGGTCAAGACGTAGTTCAGGATTACAAATGTTTGGTTAGGGTTCACTCGGGTATTTACACTCTCCTTTTGTGCTCTGAATTTTGCCTAGTACCGCCCTTTCGGGTTTTCGGCCTAGCGAGCTTTGATTTGTTTAGCCTTATCTTTTGCCTAAGCTGCCCTTTCGGGTTTTCAACCTAGCAGGCTTTGCTCTAATTTTTGCCTGGAACTGCCCGCCCTTGCGGTTTTCAGTCCAGCGAGCTTCTCTCAGGGGTAATATCTCTTGAGTTGATCTAGGTTGACCAGAGTAGAGAATTCATTGCCGTCGAGATCAATGAGTTGCGCTGCACCTCCGGATAAGATCTTCTTGATAATATAAGGCCCGGCCCATTTTGGTCGAAACTTCCCACGCGGGTCAAAGACTGGAGCTCGAATCTCTTTTAGAACCATGTCGTCTTCCTGTAGATCCCTGGATTTCACTTTCTTGTTAAAAGCACGGGCTATTCGGCGTTGATATCCCTGAACATGATATAAGGCCTTGAGCCGCCTTTCATCGAATAGCATGAGCTCTTCGAACCTCGTGTTTTGCCATTCTGCTTCATCAATTCCTGATTCTGCCATGATCCTCAAAGATGGTATTTCGAGTTCGATTGGTAGAACGGCTTCCATGCCGTAAACCAAAGAATAGGGTGTTGCCCCTGTCGGAGTCCGGATAGATGTCCGGTACCCCCATAATGCTAAAGGCAGCTGTTCGTGCCAATCTCGTGCGGACTCGATGGTTCTCTCTAGTATAGACTTGATGGTTTTGTTAGCTGCTTCTACAACTCCATTGGTTTGCGGCCGATAGACAGTAGATTTGTGAACTTGAATCCTGAATTCTTCAAGAGTTTCTGCTGCTCTTCCTTTGAAGTGAACCCCGTTATCTGATACGAAAGCCTGAGGGACCCCATATCTGTAGATAATGTTTTGTTTGATGAAGTGAGCAACCTGGACTGCCGTGAGGGTTGTGTAGGAAGCAGCTTCGACCCACTTGGTGAAATAATCGATTGCGACTAAAATGAACTTGTTACCGTTTGAAGCCGCTGGCGTGATTCTGCCGATAACATCTATGCCCCAGACGGAAAAGGGCCAAGGTGAAGTCATGGAATGCAATTCCGATGGTGGGACATGCATGAGATTGGCGTGAATCTGACATTTGTGACATCGCTTCACGTACTTGACGCATTCAGTTTCCATGGTTGACCAATAATAACCCTGTCTCAAGATTTTCTTGGCGAGCATCATACCATTCATGTGAGGGCCACAAACCCCTTCGTGTATTTCTTCCATGATCCGACTGGCTTCCTCACCGTGTACACATAGCTTGTGCATTCCACAATGAGATCTCCGATATAGCTTACCTCCGCAAATGATATACTGAGATGCCAATCTCCGGAGAGCAATCTGGTCCTTCTTATCGATCCCTGTTGGATATCTTCCATTCTCGATGAAGTTCCAAATGTCGTGATACCAAGGTAAGCCGTCGTCTGGCTCGTCAATGGCCATGACGTACTCATAGACAGGTTTGTCTCGTTGCTCAATCATAATTGGCCTGAGTTTGACTCCGTTCGGTATTTCGACCATGGAGGCCAACGTTGCGAGGGCATCAGCAAATTGATTCTTCAGTCTTGGCACATGTGTGAAAGTGACCATCTGAAATCGTGGCATCAAATCATCCAAGTCTTGATGGTAGGGTTTCAGCTTGTCTTCTTTGACCTTCCAGTCGCCATTCGCTTGTGATACCACTAAGTTCGAGTCTCCGATTACCTCTAGTCTTTTGACTCCAATTTCCAAGGCGGCTTCCATTCCTACGATGCAGGCTTCGTATTCTGATTGGTTATTGGTGACTTCGAAGTTTAACTTGAACGCAAGAGGAATGTGTGATCCTTCTGGGGAAATTAACAGCACCCCGATTCCAAATCCTTTCTGATTGGCTGCCCCGTCGAAGTATAGCATCCAGACATCATTGGTAGTCGTCATCACGTTTTCATCTGGGAATTCAAACTCCACATCTTCCGGTCCTTCCACAGGGTGGTTGGCAAGAAACTCGGCGACGGCTCTTCCTTTTACTGATTTCCTGGTAACATACTTGATGTCGAATTCTGCTAGCAAAAGCAGCCATCGTGCTAACTTACCTGTAAGCGCAGGTTTCTCAAATAGGTATTTGAGAGGATCCATTCGAGAAATCAGCGTTACAGAAATAAGCCAACATATAGTGTCTTAGCTTTTTGGAAGCCCAGACCAAAGCCCAACAAGTCTTTTCCAGAGAGGTGTATCGTTCCTCGCATCCGACCATCTTCTTGCTTATGTAATACACAGCTTTCTCAGATCCGCCCTCTCCTTCTTGCGCTAACATGCATCCCATTGCCGATGAGGTAACTGATAAATACAGAATCAGGGGCCGTCCTGGTATAGGAGGCATTAGTACTGGAGGATTCTGCAGATATCTCTTGATTGTTTCGAAGGCCTTCTGACACCTGTCCCCCCATTTAAACGGTATATCCTTCTTGAGAAGATGAAACATCGGCTCGCAAGTTGAGGTTAACTTGGCGATGAATCTGCTGATGAACTGAATTTTGCCGAGGAAACTTCGTACCTCCTTTTCTGTTCGCGGTGGCTCCATCTCAAGAATGGCCTTGATTTTGGATGGATCCACTTCAATTCCCCGGGTTGTGATCATGAAACCCAACATTTTCCGGCCGTAACTCCGAATGTGCATTTTTCGGGATTGAGACGCAATATGTACTTGCGAATTCTTTCAAAGAACTTTCTGAGAGCGTGCAAGTGCCCTTCCCTTTCTTTGGACTTGACAATCATGTCATCCACGTATACTTCGACCTCTTTGTGGATCATATCATGCAGTAGGGTTGTGGCTGCTCTCTGGTAAGTAGATCCGGCATTCTTCAACCCAAATGGCATAACCCTATAACAGTAGGTCCCCCATTCTGTGGTGAAAGTGGTCTTCTCTCGGTCTTCGGGGGCCATGAGAATCTGGTTGTAGCCTGAAAAACCATCCATGAAGGAAAGTAATGCATGCCCCGCAGTGTTGTCTACGAGTACATCTATATGTGGCAGCGGGAAGTCATCCTTTGGGCTGGCTTTGTTCAGATCCCTGAAATCCACACAGACTCTGATTTTTCCGTTTTTCTTGGGGACAGGCATGATGTTGGCGACCCACTGAGGGTATTCCGTTACCATTAAAAATCCTGCATCGATCTGTTTCTGAATTTCCTTCTTGATTTCCAGCACCCAGTCGGGCCTCATCTTCCTCAATTTTTGCTTGACAGGTTTCGCATCCGGATAAAGCGGGATTCGATGCTCCACTATTTCGGGATCAATACCGGGCATGTCCGCGTGGGACCATGCAAAAACGTCTTGAAATTCTTTGAGAAGATCCGAGTGAGCTTTAAATTCCTCCGGGGATAACTCAGAACCAATTTGAACCACTCGCGGATTACTCTCATCTCTTAGATTTATCGAAATTACCTTTTCTGTTATAGGCTGAGCATGCCTTTCATTTTCTCGTTCGATTAGGGATCGGAGTTCTTTTGGAATTTCTTCCTCAAACTCAATCCCGTCATCGTCAGGGTTAACACAATTTATTTTAGACACAGCAAAATAAGCAAAGTCGATTTCATTTATTGCAAAAGAGGTGGCCCCAGGGGCGTGATACATGAGAGTGGATTCAAACTCGAAAGAGAAATGGTGACGTGGAGGACCAACAGACACATGCATTGACTCAGAAGTGGACTCAAACTCAGTGCTAAACTCAGACTCAATGCTAGACTCTGACTTAGACTCAAATTCAATGCCAGTGTAAATAATTTTGGGCAGAAAAGTGCAGTTTTTATAAATTCCGTTGGCATCCACTATGAGCGAGGTAACATCTCCAAGGGCTTCTTGG
The DNA here is from genome assembly GCA_016920895.1 of Vaccinium myrtillus. Taxonomy (NCBI): domain Eukaryota; kingdom Viridiplantae; phylum Streptophyta; class Magnoliopsida; order Ericales; family Ericaceae; genus Vaccinium; species Vaccinium myrtillus. The sequence goes on from CM029272.1 coordinate 22,857,543, forward strand.
CTTAACATCATCAGTTCCATGTCTCCAAGAGGCTCCAAGTCAAAAATCTTTGCAGCAGGCCCGTCCTCGACCATACCCAATAGACTTTCATCCCCAAACAACGATATTAGGTTCCCTGAGTCAAAAACTTCAATCCAGTCAGACTTGCATTGCTTGACCAATTCTTCTAGCTTTGCTGATTCATCATCACTGTCCCATGTGTTATTGGCGAAGATCTCGAATCCTGGCAGCTTGATCTTTTTCTCCATGTCCCAAAATGGTTCTGGCTCTCTTTGGTAGATAGCCTCCTTTCCTTTGACAAAGCGGATGGGACCTTTCTTTGGCTGGGCACGGGCTCGAGCTTTCCATCCACTTCCCTTCTCATCTTCACGGGGTAGATATCCAAGGCCGAAGCGATGATTGTTCATAGGGAAATTGGGGAATTCAGCCATTCCTTGATTGTTACGGCCCAATCCCAATCCTGGCATGTAAGCCATCTTCCTCATCATTTCAATAACCGTTGAGCTGACGGAGAAATCTTCATCCATTTTGATAGTGAGAACTGCCCCAGCGGTGTCAAAAGAAAATCCTCCAAGAGTGACGTCTTCTTCCCCATGTGTGATTTCGAGTACGGGAGCATTATCAGAGATATGAGGATGAATCTCGGATTCTCCATAAATGGTTAGGGTCCCTGTGGCCAAACCGAACTGAACTTTCTGATGCAAGGAGGATGGTACTGCCATGATGTCTGGGTGGTGGAGCCATGGCCTACCCAACAACAGGTTGAAAGATGAAGGAATATCGAGTACGTGAAACTCAACTTTAGATTTGAAATCTTCGACTGATATTTCCAGTTGAACAACTCCGATTACATCCCTGCGTGTATTATCGTAGGCACGTACTCCGAGATTTGATGGCTGGAAATCTTTAGTTGTGAACCCCAAACAGTAGGCTGTGCGCAGTGGGCAAACATTTAAGGCAGATCCATTGTCTAGGAGAACAACGGGAACTCACTTTCCCATACACTTCATGGTGATGTGTAGTGGTTTGTTGTGGCCGGCTCCTTCTGGTGGTAAATCTTTCTCAGTGAATGTTACACCATGTTTTGCTCGGTTTGGCGCAAGCAAAGCTATCAACGCTTCAGGGGGAGTATCGGGTGGTACTTCCATGTTAGACAGAGTCCTGATTAGTTTCTGACGGTGCTCCCTGGATGAGGAAAGCAGTCCCCAGATGGATACTAATGCTGGAGTTCTTTCAAGTTATTTTTGGATGGGATCTTCCACTGGCATAGGATTCCGCTGCGGCGGCCGAGTGGCAGCCTCTGGTGTTTGAGTGACAACTTCTGGATTAGCTGGAGTTGAATTGTTCTGGACAGGATCGTCCCAAGCAAATGTCCCGGTTTGAGCTTGGTTAGAGGTGTTGTCTCTTTGCAGATTAGCGGGTTGATAAATCCGCCCGCTTCTTGTTACTCGGTTGACTGACGGCGGCTTTTCATCCCAAAAATCTGACAATTCATTAACTTTTCGTTTTCCAGCCTTGATAGATTCCAACTTCTGCTCGGTGTCAACGTATTCGGACCAGAAACCTGCAAGGCTATCCTCGGCCTTTTGTTTCTCAATCTTGATGTTCTCCATCTTCTTTCCTAGATTTTCTACGGCTCGATTGCGCCAAAACGATTCATCCAACACGGCTTTGTTGACGGTCCATACTTCATTGTTGTCGAATCGGATATCGACTACATCTCCTTCATTCCAAAGTGAGTCTCCGGAATCTGTAATTAGAGCCGAAACATCCGACTGCGGAGGGAATGGCACAGATGGCCGAGGCAGGGACTCTCCGATAATGTAGGCCTGAGGAAACCAGTCGTGGTCACCAAAAACAGTTTCTATGGCAGAGTGTTCTTCAACCCCAGGAAGTGGAGGTGGCAACGAATCATCCGAAGGATGGCTGCTAGGGACCCACTGGTATACTTCGCCAAGCGTCCGATTCCATATGTCTCCGGGTTCTTCAAATAATGCAGGTAGTGAAACTGCATCAAGAGGATCGGCACAAATTGCCTCCCATCTTTCTCGCCAATCTTCCTGTTCGCTTGGTTCGACATATTCAAGAGTATGAACCATTCCCGCAATGCATACGACTTTGTCGATCCGACAGATACCGGAGTCTGTCGGTATAGAAACAACTGGCTTGGCATGAGAATCTGAGATAATGAACTGGCTTGGGTCCCACTCTTGGCGGAGTTCTTCCCAGTCTTGATCATTCATGGCCCATTCTTCATTCTCGGTGATATCTGCCCATCTAGATTTTTGCTCTGACTTGACTCCTTTGAGGGAGCAGATTCCAAGATCCTCTAGCACAGGGACGATTGGCTTAGGCTCGGTGACTGGTATGATGTATAGGCTAGGGTTAAATTTGGTGGAGCTTGGATTATTTGGAGTAGAGCTGAGGGAGATTTGGCCAATTTGAGTGTTGGGCTTGTGTTCTGGCATGGGGTTTGAGATGGTGTTTGGCTTTTTGAGGGGGAGTGGGAGCGTTCCTTCTTCAATGAGGTCCTGGACTTTGTGCTTGAGACGGATACAATTGTTGGTGTGATGACCGGGCATTTGGTGGTAGGAACAAAAGGCGTTTGGGTTATGGCTTGGAGGAAGCACCTTGGGTGGTTCGCGGGGCTCGAGTGGCTTGATGGCATCCTTTTCGAGGAGCTTTTGGTAGACTGTGGTCAAGGGAAAAGGAAATTGGTAGAAATTTCTCGCTTGCCGGGCTGGCTGGGCTGTTATCTGGTTAATAGGCTCGGTTTTGGTTGGTTTGGAATTTGAGGAGCTGGCCTGGGCGTGGCTGTATCGGTTGGTTCCAAACAGGGTATTGCTGTTGCCAGAGTAAACTCGCTTGGGCTTGGCAGATTCTTCCTTCTCAAATATGCCGGTTCTGAGCGCGTCTTCAACTGCAAGGCCGGCTTCGTAAAACTCCTGAAGTCGGCGGTGGTTTGAAAAACTACCAGGTGTTTTGCAAAATCGGGTGCCAAATTCTTTGTGATGATTCTCATCTGCTCTTTTTCTGAGGGCCGATCTACCATCTGAGATGCTTTCCCCCTCCATCTTCTGATAAAGTCGGCAAAGGATTCGTTTGCCCCCATTTTAGTTGCATCTAGCTCCCGAATGGTCATCTCGAGCTGAATATTGTAATTGTACTGAGTCATAAAGGCTACCCCAATATCTTCCCAGCTTCCTTTCTTTGAAATGTCAAGATTCAGAAACCAACGCAATGCCGGTCCTGACAGAGTCTGTTGAAACATCTGACCCATGGCATTCTTCTCAATGTTATACATGGATAAGGTGCCCACATATGTCTGTAGATGGGCCTTTGGATCCCCACTTCCATCAAACTTCTCCCATGCTATAGGTTTAAATCCTTCCGGGAGTTTGGCGCCAAAAAATAGACACAACTTGTCCATATCAACTCCCGTGGCGGCTACCTTTTCTTGCTTCTGGACTGATTCCTCAAGTTTGGCGACTTTTACCATCATTGCTTCCAAGTTCGGATTCTCTGGCGGATTCGGTGGTGGCTGCTCCCCTGGACTTCCTGGTGGCTTGTTTTGAAGGGTCAATCCTTGTATTAGGAGTAGTAGTTCGGCCATCTGACTGTCGCTGTGTTCCCGCTGTTCCTTTAAGGCTATCTTGAGGGCCTCAATCTCACTTTTGTCTGACATATCTGCTGAATCTGACTGTATCGCTTTTGACTTAGTTCGAACTAATCGTTGTTTGGGAGTTCTAGTCCAACTAGGTACAGTGTTCTTCTCGCTTTACCAATGATTGAAACTGATAGTAAAAATAAAGTGAATTTAGCGACGGTGTAAAAAAGAATGTTATGTGCAAGAAGAGTTTATGTACAGATGAAAGAATGATGCATGATGTGTAATGCAATATGTGCCGAAACCACAGTTTTGGAAAGGATTGCCCCAATTTTCAGTGCTCTGTTGAACATATTTGATTTTCTGAAAAGCTTTTGCAAAACAAAGGCCGAACCCCTAGGGGTTGCCTACGTATCCCATTTCGGAGAATCAGGCCGTGGCGTAGTTCGGGACTACAGCTGGCTTTTCCCTTCGAGAAATTCAACATGGTTGAAGTACAAACTGACTCAATAATTATGAAAAGTACAAACTGACTTGACAAAGCAAAGCATTGACTCAATAAAGCAAAGTACAGACTCGATAAGGCGAAGTACAGACTTGATAAACTCAAAGTAGCTTGAGTTGCAAAGGATAGACTTGACAGTCTCAAAAGGGCCCTGTAGGCCAGATCTGCTGACAACTAGCTTGCTGCTGATTCTTGACTTAATCGCTGGATTTGTCGGGGGAGCATTCTTGATTTGGCTCTTCTGGCTTTGTTTCCCTGCTTGGCTCTGGTTGCTTTGGTGGGTTTTCCAGAGCATACTTCTTCTTGAGCTGTTGGGGGGATAAACCATCATTTAGAAGGATACAATCTTCATAGCAATCTTCACAGTCACATTCATCCCAGTATTTATGTCCTGTCACTGGGTCCTGGAAGTAGTAGACGGGTGTGCCGTCTGGTTGGAAGTATTTGACTGGTGGCATGATGTCCACTTCTTCATCATCACTTTCTCGCTCTACCTTGACGGTGATCTTGTCGGGGATATCCTTGGATTCATTCTTTTCGGGAAGGTGGAATTCCCAACCCTGATCATTTTTGGAGTCGTCCCATTGGAGGGTTAAACCTGGTTGATCAGATGTGGCCAGCTGGCGAAGCAATTCTTCAAGCTTATCCCCGTTTGGGGCCTTGTTTCCCACCTCTTCACTTTCAACTTCTTCAAGTATCCATACTGGTGCGCCATGATGGATGGTAATGGTGGATTTGAGCTTCTTGTTTCTGGATTGGTTACTCATCTTCGGTTACAGACTCTGGTAAAAGAAAAACAACATTCTAATTACTAGGAGGGAAAGAGCCAATTGAAGCACTTTTTTATTTGAAAAGAATTTGTTTATTCGACGGAGCATTTGATATTTGGGATAATCCTTTTTTATCACTGTGGATGGAACGTGAAAGCCTAGGGGTAAAAGCTATCATGTATGTGCATGCAAGACGGGCAAATCATAAATAGTAAATAATTAAGCAGTTAACAGGATATATCACATAACCCTACCCTGTGGGTTCCTGTCTTAGGTTGGAAGGTTCTAGGTTAACCATATGCAAAGGCTGGTTTTGGTTTAGGGGGTTCCCCAGACTAGAGCCAATATTTGCCTCCCAGTGCCAAGTGTACTGCATGACAAAGGTCGAGCGGCAGGCTGACTCATCACGGTCCAAGGTTGCTGAGCATCCGGGGATGTCCTAACACCAGTGAACTGGGTAGGGTAACCAAGACGCAGCAGCGGGGTTTAACCAACATCGATGCAAGTGATGCAAGAATTCAACAGCAAAATTGTTTTCAAAAATCCCACAAATGTTTTTCAAGTTTGGCTCTCTTTTTAAATTAATCAAAATTTTGAAATTTTACTAAGGCGAACAACCGAGAAAGCTCCAGTCCAGATTGATCGGGCTTTCACCCTGGCATCGATCCTTTCTAGCATGGCGTGAAGCGCATACTTGGTGTCAAGCTTTCGAAGGGTCGTTTTACAAGTGTAAGATGTCAAAATAAAGATTAATTTAAAAATATCGATCCCCAGCAGAGTCGCCATTTTGTGGACGGTCGGCCTCCACACGTCGGTGGTTTGTGATTTTGATTTGAAAATAGAGTCGCCACCCGGGTTTTTAGGAAATGATTTGGGACCCGAGAAACCGTTTTTTTTGAAAAGTGATTGAGAAAGTGATTTATAAAACAATTTGAAAACCAGAGATTCGTTTTGGATTCGGGAGCCAGGTTACGAACGGGGAAGGGTTTTAATGCACCTCGTTTGCCCGATTAAAATCGGTATTTACTAGACATTTGTGGGATTTTTAGAAAATATTTTATAGCCGAATTTTAGCAGATAAGCATTAAAGCAAAGTAGACGATAATAATGAAAAATGAACTACTAATATATAATTCACATCAATCATGTAAAGAAAATCCGGAATTTAAACTGTTCGTGCAGGGGATCGTTCAAGATTTTGATTTTCACACGAAAAGTATGCCGTGCGGCACATTGGGTGTACCGTGCGGTCCTGTTCATCAACTCAACGGTCGAACTTTCAAAGGAGCGCCGTACGGCACTCCAGGTGTACCGTGCGGTACAGATGGAGTACCGTGCGGCACTGTTGGCTGCACAAACAGTTCAAACTTTGATTTTCGAAAATGATGAAATGCAGATGCATACAAGGTATGATATATGATTAAAAATGAACTACTTGGAATAAGGAGATAGCATGCTTGAATACGGAATGTCCCTCCTCATTGAATCGCTCCGTACGAGGCGATATTTTCACCGTACGACACGACCGGGAGGTTTGAAATCAAACTGATTTTAATGTGTCGTGGGTATACCAAGCATGGAAGTGATATTGGATATCACTCCATACTTGGTACCCCTCCCCTCAGGGTACCAAACTCAAGAGATTTGGCGGAACGGGTTGATACCTTGATTTCGAAACTCTCGGATTGAGCTTCTCTCTGGAACTTTTGAATACAGTTTGAGCTTCCTTTGGACTTCAACTTCACAGTGGAGTAATGGCAAGGAGGATTGAAGGCTTTGATTTGGGCAATCCAGAAATGGCTACTTCACGGTTTTGGAATTGAAAACAGGGGGTTGGGTTTTTGAATAAGGTTTGCTTTGGAGAGGATTCGGTTGAGCTCCTGGATAATAGAGGTTGTGATGAGGATGATTGACAGTAGGGGTGATGTTCAAAAGTGAGGTTTCATGATTTCTTTCACCCAAAATTTTCGATGATCTTTTCCTTGTCGGAATCGATTGGTATATATAGGGAAGGAGTGATCTTGATCCCCAAGTTTTCTTCCTCTCCACTCAGAGGAATGATGGCTCTGAGGTAGGTTCTTCATCCTCGCACGAAATCATAATGAACAGAGGAGCGAATTTGTCAACAATTCGAGCTGCTGGGCGCTCTGCAAAAGCTGTGTGACAAGTGACAGTGCCGTACGACACACAAACTGTGCCGTGCGGCACACTTACTGTGCCGTGCGGCACACCTGACCGCCAAAATTCAAAAAGTTGCTTGGGCAGTGCCGTGCGTGAGAGATGAGTACCGTGCGGTACTGTTGACTGTGTTGACTGAGTTGACCTTGGGGTTTTTCAATCCGAGAGACTTTCCGGGTATTTCCTTTCATCATTGGGGGATTTAAATGTATACGAGCGCCTCATTTTGGGGTGTCTACACCCAGTATGCCAAAGTTGGATCATACCTCCAAGCTTTGATGATGAAGACAATGGTGAAGATGAAGTAAATGCCATCTCAGTATTGGAAATTGATGTGGAGGATTGGCGCCAACCACTCATTGACTATCTACAACATGGGAAATTGCCAGATGATCCGCATAGGAGAACAGATGTGAAGTGTCAAGCCCCTCGATTCATTTACTATAAGGACACGCTTTACCGTCGATCTTTTGAAGGATTGCTCCTCCGTTGCCTTGGAGAGAGTGAGGCAAAGCAAGCACTAGAAGAAGCTCATTTTGGAATATGTGGTGCCCATCAATCTGGCTCCAAACTTCATTTTTGAATCAAACGAATGGGCTACTATTGGCTGACCATAGTCAAAGATTGCATGGAGTATGCGAAAAGATGTCATGCTTGCCAAATCCACGCCAACTATATACATCAACCGCCATAACTACTCCATCCTATTGTCGCTTCATGGCCTTTTGATGCATGGGGGCAGGATGTCGTGGGGCCTCTGCCAAAGTCTTCTGGTGGACATTTATACATCTTGGCTGCAACCAATTACTTCTCCAAATGGGCTGAAGCTATCCCACTGAAAGAGGTGAAGAAGGAAAATGTTGTCAACGTCATCTGCATCCACCTCATCTTCAAATATGGTGTACCACGTTACATCATCACCGATAATGGAAAGTCTTTCTACAACAACGCCATGACTAGACTTTGTCAAAAATTTGGCTTCAAGCAGCATACCTCTACTATGTACAACCCACCTGCCAATGGCATTGCGGAAGCATTCAACAAGACTCTTGGGAACCTATTGAAGAAGGTGGTTTCCAAAGTGAAGAGGGATTGGCCGGAAAGAATGGAGGAAGCTCTTTGGGCATATCGAACACCTACGCAAGCCACTCCTTATTCGCTAGTGTATGGCGTGGAAGCTGTTTTGCCACTTGAACGTCAAATTCCATCTTTAAGAATGGCCATTCAAGAAGGGCTCACTCATGAAGATAACGTTCGTCTGCGCCTTGAAGAATTAGAAGCACTTGATGAAAAGAGGCTTGAGGCACAGCAACGTCTTGAATGTTATCAAGCCCGCATGTCAAAATCATTCAACAAGAAGGTTCGTCTTCGTTCTTTTCAGAAAGGGGACTTGGTTCTTGCTGTGAGAAGACCCATCAATATGAACCAGAAAGTTAAAGGCAAGTTCACTTCCAAATGGGATGGACCATACATGGTACAAGAAGTATACTCCAGTGGTGCTTACAAATTGGTCGCCGAAGATGGCTTAAAAGCAACGGCAAATTCTTGAAGAGGTTCTATCCTTAAAGAGCAAGCACACTCCATGACGCAAGAGCCTAAACTGCATGTTACTCCTGGCCCGCATGAGTTTAAACTGTGGACGGCAAACAAAAAAATAAAAAAACAATGAACTACGTTTGACTTGATCCCATCTTGGGTACGTAGGCAACTTGAATTTCGAGCTCAGTCATCCAAAAACAAAAACAATCTTTCTTTTGAACTACGTTTGACTTGATCCCATCTTGGGTACGTAGGTAGCTTTGAAATTTTATTTCAAGCACAGTCATAACAAAACAAAAAATCTTTGTTTACTTTATTCTTCAAAGGATAAGTAAATAAAATGTCAAGTTTTATTCATCAACCAAAAATGAGGATTACACAGTAAGGAATTGTCTAAAAGAGCAAATGCAATCTGTCCTAACAACATAACAAGTGTCTAAACAAAAAAAGGGACACTAAGGGAAAAGCTTGAAATCTGCCAACTTCTTTTGAAGTGCTTCTAGAAGGTTTTTCATCTGCTCTAAATTCTCAATATCTGCATCACTCAGCACTGCAGCATTTTGAATGGTGGAGACTTCTTCTTCAAAACAAGAGACATCGGTCTACTGCTTGGATAACTCTTTTTCATGCGCAAGAAGCTGTACCTCCACTTCTTTTCTTTTAACACCCAACTCTTTCAAGTCTCTCTTTAGCTGAGCCTCCTTTGCTTCAATGCTTGCAAATTGCTGTTGACAAAGTTGAAATTCCTTGTTAGTTTCACCTTCTTTAAGCTTGGCAGCAGACAAACGTTGGGATGCATTTGCCAGTTGGTGTGATTGTTGCTCTTCGTGCATCTTTTCTGAAGAGGAAGAACGGGTGGAGTTATACTCTTGAACTTTATTGAAGAAGTTTTGAAGATTGTTTTGCAAATGAGATAAATCTACTTGGTCCATTTTGCTCATCTCTTGAAGAATCTTTTCAGCCTCCTCTTCAATAGAATGGACATGGTTTAGGCGAGATTTGCCAATTTTGTCCGAAAGTTCGACCCACAACGATGACACATATTTGCGTTGGCAAGAAGAAATTAGTTCATCCCCCTGAAAAGCTGAAACCATGGAAAGGGCCGGAAGTGAAGGCCTTGCTTGAAGTTTTGGTGGTTCTTTCCCTACCATAATGGGAGGATTTGAAACATTTTCGTGAGCAACTTGGTGGGGTTCTTCCTCTACTCTTTTCCTTCTTATAACCAATGGACAAGGATCAGGACCATCTATGGAATCTTCACTGCTTTGAGAATATACTTCATTTTCAAGGTTGAGATTGTCAATTCCCAACTGCACAAAAAGAAAAATAGAGTTTAGTACAAAATCCTCATAAAGCAAAAGAATGCAAAAAGAGAAACTCAAAATAAAGCAAAAAGATGATGGAGCGTTTGTGTTACTCTTGCTCCTAAATCCTCTAAAGGTGTTTCAGTAAGAGGATGGTCCTTGAAAATTTCATCTACATCAAGGGGTATGTCCTCCAAATCAAGGATCGTGGTTTTCTTCCCTAAATCAGATACCTTGGGTTTCTTCTTCAAGCGTTTCCAGTGACGATCACCATGGCTAGAGTTGCTGTCTCTATCACAAATTTTAAGGCTTCTCTTCTTTCTTCCATTCTCAGCGATTGGATCTTTGACAACTATGGATTGAAGCTTTGATGTTGACTTTGGAAGAAGGTAGAATTGCTTCCTTGCCTTTGTTTGCTTTTGCATTGGTCCTCCCAACTTTGAGGGCATTGCTGAAGGGTAAAACAGGATCCTTGACTGGCTTTGACTTTTTAGTGGTCGGAGTTTTAGGCTTTGAAGGGGTGGATGCAACCGCATTAGACTTCTTGAGTCGGATTTTGACTTGAGGGTTGGGCATTCCTTGCTTTGTGGAGGGTTCAGTGTTGCTTTTAACAAAGTCACTCAAATGTATCGCCCACCATTCCATGTAGCGTTTTGTAGCAAGACCTTTGCGCGAACAGACTGGAATTTTGAATTCTGCCTTGGTACCCAACTTCGTACAAGATTGCCAAAGTCCTACAACATCTGGTAAGTTGACGGGGCAAGCTTCTTCCACCAAATTTCCTGGTGTGTTGATAGGCGCGCAATATCATTGATATGAGCGCCTAAGTAGGGCGGATTAGCAAATTAGAGGCGCGATTTATTTCATTTTCCACTTGATGCGGTGTTGTCTTTTGTTTTTGGTGTTTGTGTTCATTTTGTAGGAAACGGTCCAAAAGGAGCACGGGAAGTAGACACAAGGCATCGGGCATGCGGGGAACCGGTGGGACCCAAGCAAGGACGACCAAAAAGCTGAAAAGTCAACTTAGAGGCACCGGTATTGATACATGGATTCCCCTGTATCGATACCCAAGCACCATTTTGGAAACAGAGCCTACTGGTATCGATACAGGACTTATCCTGTATCGATACCGAGTGCCTTAAATTCTGCCGTTTGACTTGCCACGTGTGTTGACTTCGGGGGAGGATAAATACCCCGTTTTTGCTCCGAATTAGGGTTCCAAACCTTGTTTAGTTCTCTTCTAATTTTCGCAGCCGCTTTCCCTTTGAAGTTATTACTCTCCGGAGACTTTTGGATTGAAGTTTTACAGTTTTGATCGCTGATTCTCGCATAGCTTCGGTGACGTTTCTATTTATTTACATTCATCTCAGTTCGCGGGAGTTTGTCCGTGTTCTGAGACTCGAATCTCTGTTTTAACTCATATTCAAGTTCAATAGCATGTTTAATTTCGGAATTATGTTATTTGTTCGTTTCAATATGAGTGAGTAGTTTCATAAGTATGGTCGCGGGGTGATTAACACGTCGTGGCCAGGGATGGATTTATCTTTGCTCCTATTCTCAAAATCAATAATGAAAAAGCAATTTTAGGTTATTAAAGAGCTTCAGTCGGACGAATCCGAGCTTCGTCGGAGCCCATGTAATCCAAAACTGTCTTCTTGAGCCCATGTAACGCTTCTTTCTAAAATCAACCGTTTTCTTGGAAACAACGAATGGAGCAGAAATATCCGGACACAGGTCACCGTGTTATGACCTTCACCGTAACTTCCTTTTAAAATCAAAAATCAGTTTTCTTAATGGCGAACGAGGATTCGGATTCGGGGGTAACCTTCTCTCTAAAATCAACCGGTCACCGTGGAAACAACGAATGGAGCATGAAATATCCGACCTACTTCACTTTTAAGTTTTTTAATCAAAAATCAGTACTTCCTTTTAAGTTTTTTAATCAAAAATCAGTTTTTCTCTTAATTTAGTTAATTCACCAATCAAACCAAAAGGGTGGCTACCTAAGAGCCGTGTTAAACACAAGCATCCCGAGTTTTTAGTTAAGCACTTTCCACCTTCTCTGTGGATTCGATTCTGGTCTTACCGGGTATTGTGCTACACCGGTCTCCGCCCTACGCTTGGGGCAACCCATTAATTTAGGTATAGGATTTCGGTAAAGCATGTGTCTTGACAAAAGTCAAACTGCCTTGAGAATCTATGAGGGCTGTACGGTTCAACAACATACTCCTTGTCGCGACGAAGAGTCAGATAGCTTGAACGAAGGCTGATGATGTAGTCCGTCCAAGAATGAGATTGAGACCCGTCATCTACTATGAGTAGCTCATCCCTTGTAGATAAAGACAATGATGATAGCTGCGAAAGATTAACGCTTCCAAGGAGATTGTGGGCTGTAGCAGCAATGAAGTGTTTGGCCATATGATCGCCAGCAATTCTCACCATTCGGACGCTAGGAAAAGTGTGCGCGGACGGATGGTATGCGTCAAAATAATTGCCGAGCCAGTCGCAAACGTAGTGCACGGGAAGGATTGCATTGCATTGGTTTGGAGTAGGAGAAGATGAAATTTGCTTCAAGCCGCGGTAGATGCTTGCAAGAACGGGCACTGCTAAAGAAAAGGTACATCCGCGCGCCATCATGCTTGCGACCTTGAAAACGGTAGGACGGATTTGGTTGACCTCTTCATTGGGTAGAATGATAGGCGCGCAATATCTCAAGATATAAGCGCCTAAGTAGGGCGAATTAGCGCATTAGAGGCGCGATTTATTCCATTTTCCACTTGATGCGGTGTTGTCTTTTGTTTTTGGTGTTTGTGATTATTTTGTAGGGAACAGGTCGGAAATAGCACGTAAAGTGAACACAAGGCATTGGGCATGCTGGGAACCGGTGGGACCCAAGCAAGGACGAGCAAACAAGCCAAAAGCAATTTTAGAGGCTCGGTATCGATACATGACTTTCTCTGTATCGATACCGTGGGCATCATCTGCGAACAGAATGTCTGGGTATCGATACGGCTAAAAGCCTGTATCGATACCGAGAGCCCTAAATGGGCCGTTTGACTTTGCCACGTGTTTTGACTTCGGGGGGATATAAATACCTCGTTTTGAGGCAGAATTAGGGTTCCCAACTTTACTTTGTTTTTCTTCCAATTAGGAGCCGACTTTTCCTTTGGAGATTCTACTTTCCGGGTTACTTTTCCATTGAAGTTTTACAGTTTTATTCGCTGATTCTCGCATCGCTTTGGTAATTCTCTGTCTTCTTTACATTAATCTCAGTTCGCGGGAGTTTGTCCGCGTTCTGAGACTCGAATCTTTGTTTTAATTCTTATTCTAGTTTAATAGCATGTTTTATTCCAGAATTTTCTTATCTGTTTTGTTTAATATGAGTGAGTAGTTCCATAGGTATGGTCGCGGGGTGATTAACACGCCGTGGCCAGGGCTGGGTATGTTCTCGCTCCTGTTTTCAGAATTAATAAACGGACAAGCAATTTTAGGTTATTAAAGAACTTCCGTGGACGAATCCGGGCATTGTCGGAGCCCAGGTAACGCGGGGAACGGGGGACCAAAACTCGTTCTTCGCTGTACATGGGTAAACGGCGACCACGAGGATTCGCATCTTTCGGGGTACCTTTTTCTCTCTAAAATCAAACGTTTTTAGAACACCGAACGGAGCGAAACTGTCTGGACCTGGTCACCGTGTTATGAACCCTACGACCGTACTTTCTTTTAAATAATTTAATTAAAATCAGTTTTTCTCTTAGGTTAATTAATTCACCAATCAAATCACAAGGGTGGCTACCTAAGAGCCGTGTTAAACATTAGCAACCCGAGTTTTTAGTAAGCACTTTCCACCTTCTCTGTGGATTCGATTCCGGTCTTACCGGGTATTATGCTACACCGGTCTCCGCCCTACGCTTGGGGCAACCCATTAAATTAGGTATAGGATTTCGGTCAAGCATAGAACAAATATAGACAGCCAGCATGAAAGGAAGGCGACAAGATAGGCTTCTTCTTGTACGCTTGTTTTGATGGCCAAGTCATCGAAGACTCCTTCGTCACTCCTTGTGCGGCGTGACGGCTTGCTAATCTGTGCAGTTGGGTTGTTGGCCCGCTCCCTTTGATCGTTGGGAGAATGGTCTGTGTACCGGCTTTTTTGTTTGAACCAAAAGCTGACCCAAGCGTGGGCAGTGACTTGTTGAGTTTCGGATGCATGAATCAATTTGTAGTATGCTGAAAAGAGGTACTTACAGCTGGGTGGAAGGAAAGACTTGTGGCTTTCACCATGGCTTGTCAGATCACTTGCTGGCGGAATGACTTCATCGTAGAATCTGCCATAGACCAGCAAACCACCAATGTAGGTCAAGTCCCAAAGAAAGATCGACAGTTCGCCTTCTGGGGTGTGAAGAGTGTTCGTGGAAGGGCACCAGAGCTCACAGAATGATCGGATGAGGTTTTCGTCGCAGCTGTATGTGAACAAGGAAGCATAGACCGCACCATAAATCCTCGCTGAGGAGAGCACTTCTGAAAATCGTCCAAGGACGTCTTCAAGCCACTCCCAATATCGCTCAAAGAAGGAAAATTGGCCAAAGCTTGCAAGAGGATCTGTCCAAGTAGCTCTTTGGGCATTAATCTGATCACCCACCCAGTAAAATGAAGCGCTTTGAACCATCTTCATTGGAATGGAGGGAGGACTGTAGCAAAATCGTCATGGAAGAAGGAATGGTGGCTGAATCGGTAGAGTCAAATAGATCTTCTTCTGAATTGATGAACCATTGTGTTGGATGGAAAAGATTGGCAACATCTGGATGGCAAGGGGAAGGAGAGCCGATGACAGGCTCAAAGACCGGTAGATGCACTGCTCCTATGGATGCGCTTTTCCCTTCAAAGATGTAAAGAATCGGTTGGCCATTGTTCACACCATCTTTGAACTAAATTGCAAAGCACCTAAATCTGCACATAATAAAAAAAAAAGGGAAAGCAGCAATCAGTACAATGGTTCATGAAATTGAAATCAATGTTTAAAATAGAGGCACTAATTAAATCTTCATATTGCTACTAATGTTGGATGCTAAGTAAAAGTAAATAAGGCAAACTGTTTGGTGTGAGCGTGTGTCGTGTTATTCCGAAAAAAGGACTCGCTAATTTTTGGTGTCAATACCGTGGGTCTTCACATATTTGCTGCAGAAAGCCAAAAAGGGATAAAAGAGGGGTCATATGCTCTAATGCTTTTTGGTTAACAGAAGATGCGATATTTTCCTATCTACAAAGACTTCAAGTCGCGGACAAAAAAAAAAATATATCAAGTCTGAAGAAAAAAAAAACAGTAGTCAGAGCCTTGAAAGTAATACTACGAAGCATTGGCTATTTGTTTCAAAAAAAATTTGCATGCATATGGACCGTGCTTCAGCAAAAAAAATTGTGCTACGGGTCGGCAAGAACAAATTTCCGTGGGCCAATGTCAAATTTAATCACGGGAAAAGGAATTACTATGGTTATGTGTTCACTTGACGTTGGTTTTAAAGATTGGGCCATCTTATTCCTTTGCATAAATTTTAGCTTGGTCTATGGGCTAAAATCCAAAATCAAGTTGACAACAAATGTCAAAAAAAAAATTGCCAAATGCACAAAATTTTGGCATCCAATCAAGTCCAGTGTTTCTGATAAGCAGACCGAGTCAAGTTTATTTAACGAAGAAAAGTTGAGGCTTTCAATCATTTGGGCCATCAAATTCCACTACACCAGAGGCTTGGAGTGAGAAATTTTTAAATCGGTCTATGAGTTAAAATTTTGCAAATCAAATTGACACCAAATGTCAAGCAAAAAAAAAAATTAATTGCCGAATACACAAATTTTTGGTATCAAGTCAAGTCAACAATTCGAGAATTACTCATCTTCAAGCATGAGCAACTCTCGAGGGGGCATCTGTAGGCACATAAAATTTCTAGCCTATCACAAATTGCCACATGTTGCTAGGGCACGCAAATTGGCCAATTAAATGTTGTCAAGTGTCACAAGTCAAAGTCAAAGTTTCATGGACGAGCCAATTAAATGCTGCCAAGTGTCCGTAGGTCAAAAGACCAAGCACTAGAAATGCCCAATAAAATGTTGACACGTGTTTACAAGTCAAAAGTCAGAGATATGTGAAAGTACCAATTAAATGGCGCCACATGTCAAAATGACACAGTAATTTATTTGTCAAGTTTGGCCAATTAAATTATGCCACTTGGTCAAATAAATTATTTTTCTCATTATATATAATTATCTTTCCCAAAATAAATAAAAGAAAGATATTTATTATATTTTAATTATTTTCCTTTAAATCAAATAAGGAAATAATTAGAGAGAAAGATATGGAAAGAATTGCAGTCTTGCCATAACTCTTCATCTCCCATCCCCATAAATAAAGGTGCCCTATCTCATATTTTACACACATTGAGACATTCAAGCTTCCATCAGCAAGCAGAGCTCTGAAGATCAAAGCATCCAAAGCCCTTCAAAACTCCTCAAGTCTTCATCAAGCAAGATAGTTCTTTAGATCAAAGCCTAAAAGCTCTGAAGAACATTCAAGCCACATCATCAGTATTTTCCACAAATCTCGGAGAAGATTTCGCCGTTTGATTCGGGATCAAGCTTTCAAGCCCTCGTTTCAACATTCGAAGAGAAGAATCAGAGGATTATTTCTTTCATCAGAAATTCATACAGAGATTGTAACCCTAATTTCTCAAATCAATAAAATCAACTTTGTTCAGCATTTTTTCGTCTTTTTCGCAGAATCGAAATTTGTGTGAAACAGTATCTTCTCTTTCTCTCTCTCTGATTCCATTGGGCCCATTGTTATTGCCTAAAACAATTGGGATTTGGAAATATGGAACTCGATACAGAAGCCCTAGGTTGGATGGAAACCCCAAATTCCTTTTGCAGTTCAAAAACGTAAAGCTATCGAAAATCTCCACTCTTGTACCGAAGGGGTTGAAGATCTATTACACTCTATCACAGAAAAATCACAGATTTGAACAATGAAACCCGAAGTTCCGAAAATTGGGCGGAACAGGACTCGTTCAAGTAAGCAAGCAATCTTCTTAATCTATGTGGTTGGTTTATTGACATATTTTGACTGATGTTAATTGAAGGCCGATTGTGATTTCAATCTGTGTTAGGACTACATAATAATTATGCCTTCCTTTTTTTTCCAATTAGAACTACCGGAAAAAGATGGTTCTAAGGAAAATTGGATTTGTTTGGGGACTATTCTTGCTTATTGGTTAGTGGTTGGTACATTTATGAGTTACGTAATAAAAAGTAGAAGGAAGTTCGTCCTTGCTCCTATGATTTACACAGAATGCTCGTTTCTCCATTATGAAGTGCAATCAGTTTGTTTCAGTTTAGTATTAATTCAACTTGGCCATACCTCAAACAAGGGTACAAGTCTAATTAACTTAACTTAGGCCTCGTCTCCCATTTGCTTAAATGAGAATCCCGTAAAATCAAGTGGATGATTTTAGCAAATGAGAACTCACTTGCAAAAATCACCCAATTGTCTCATTTGCTAAAATCATCCACTTGATTGTACGACCCTCATTTGCTAAAATTATCCACTTAATTTTACGGGATTCCCATTTAAGTAAATGGGAAACAAAGCCTAATGATCATTCTTCCGTCTTTCTTTAATTAACAATGCCAATCAATTATCTAATGTTGTTATGTCCTATCTTCCAGTTGAGCCCTGACTCTTAATTCAACATGGTGACATATTTTGAGGTAAATGCACCATATTCTTTTAAATTGTAGTATTGCTTAGCTCTTTGTGTGTCTTTCTTGAATACATAATTATTTTTATTGCAATTTCAACGACATCTCTCTTCATGGGACTTGTTTGGAATATCTAGCACGGTTACAATGTTCTACTCATCATTAGTTGAGAACCTTTTTTCTTCTTTCTAATGTAATTTGGATATTCATAGCTGTTCATGCTTTATGTACCAATTTTGTTTTCAGCAACTAGCTAGTTGACGTATTCGCCTATAATTTTTCAATATGGTTTGGAACTTTCGTTGCTAGTTGACGTATTCGCCTATAATTTTTCAGTATGGTGTGGAACTTTCCAACAAAGGACTAATTGAGCTTTTGCACAATTAAGGCCCTTGAGAATTTTAGGTATCGCACTACCATTTTGGATATTTCTCAAGTGTTCTTTGCTTGTGTTTTCTCCTTGCCTTGGTTGGTTCAGGAGTTCCATAACATGAAATAATCTGATCATGTTCTATACCCTTGTTTCAGGAACTTGAAATTTAGATTGTTGAACTGTTCACCAATCAATTGGGGTCGGCAAATCAACGCCTATTGGTACCCATTAATGGGTGTCTAGAAAGAGGAATGTTGAGTACAAACCTAACCCTTGGTAGTTCTTTTGGCTAAAGGTGGATGAAGTCTTAAAATGGTCATTTTGAAGTCATAGGCAACTAGAGTATTGGCAACTGTGATCCCAATTGAGTCACCTCCAGATTCATTGTTTGATGTATTGGTTGTTAGGCAATTTGTACCATGGGGATGCTAACTTGGTATCAACTTAGAAACTAACTATTTACCGAAAAAAAAACTTAGAAACTAACTTGAAGGCTATCATTTTGATTTTGTAGGGGTACGAAATGAGGAGAGATTGATCAGTAAAGGAAATGATGAGATTGATTGCATTTGGCTAAATGCAAGTATACTGATGTTGGATTCTACTAAGCAACTTTGAAACTGAAACTGATCTACTGAGTTATCAAGTTATTTGAATTTTGCCTGGTGATCCTTATTACTTGACTCTGTTTGAATTGCACGGCTCTGTATTTGATTTGATTGTTCTGGCTCTTTTCTATCGACCGATATTTGGAAAATCAGAGTTCTATTTGGGTGACTTAGGTGCGAGGGAATGATATTCGACCTAAATATTTATTGTTAATATTGATTACCTTCTGACCACATTTGAAATGATTTTCAACCTAAACCAGGTTATCTTATGGGTTACTTGATTTGAATTTGCAGAACGTGTGAATATTTCAACTTCTTCAAGTTGGATAGAGGATTGATAACAAATAGAGAGGTTTTGTTTTCAATACTATCTTCTTCATCCTTTTTCTTAGCAAATCAGATTTGTTTTGCTACCAAGTAGAAATGTAATTCTTAATTCTTTGCCTTGGCCTCGGCCACGAGTATTTACTCTTTCTTTACAAGCTTGTCTAATTCTTGTGGAGTGCTTCGATTGTCCATTAGATGAAAGGGAGCAAAGCAAATAAGATCTCTAACAAATAAGAATGAGATGTCCAATCCTTGTGGTTACAGCCGTATTTAGCCCATATATTCTAACTTTGCATGATAATGTTAACTTGATAATTGCTTAGCTATAGATTAGTAAGTAGCCTTATTTAGGTGTTGTTATGGGAGAAAAATATTTGTGTTCGCGCATATAATCAATGTATGGCCGGTGACATACTAAATTGGTTTCTTTGGTTTCTCCCTTGTCACTGTTAAGTAATACCAATCTCATTTTTTCATTCTTTGTTGTAAGCATATTATTCTCTTGGTTTCAACTAAAATTGCTTCCATATTTGGCAGATACAAGGGACAAGATCGGTGGGAGAATGCAGTTGATTAAGACGTACTTCTTTTTCTTTTTCTTTTTTGTTATGAGACGCAGTTGAATATGTTTTTCTTGACTTGTTCCTTTTTTGTTTTACTTGATCTTATTTGAGTTTGGTAGCCTATGAACATGACTCTGTATTGTGAAAGTGGAAATTGTTACTTCTATTCATTGCAAGGACATTTTTCCCCGTATCTCAATTCGAAACTTTTGATTTGTTTGAGGACTGCAATAATTTGTTTTACAAAAAATTATTTTATTTGCGACGGGATTTACCCGTCGCAAATAGCTTTGCCACCCGCCTTCTGCCGCGGCCCCATTCCCGTCGGAACCCCGTCGCAAAAGCCCTTTTGCAACGGCAATACACTATTTAAAATTATTGTTATTTGTTGCTCTTATTCGTGCATAATACGGGCAAAAAGCATTAATTCTTGTAGTGAGTGTTATATAAATATATAATTTGTAAATTTAAAATTAAGAAGTTAATTGTGTTGGCCAACTATTTTATGCCACAATTTTACTTCATATGATCTGCTCTTCTTGGCTTTAATTTCCCATGGTGATTGATTATGCTCTAAAATCATAATCTAGCGATGAACCCGTATTATGCACGAATAAGAGCAACAAATAACAATAAGTGTATTTAGAAGACATGCCACAATCTTTAAGAATTTGCCATGTTTTAACAATGAAGAAGAGAAACGATATTAGTAATTCGATGAATACAACCACTTTTCTACATTTATAGGGAACCTTGACATGAACATGTTATCAAATATCAATATATAATAATGTGAATTTCACATTTTATGAAAAAAGCAATGTAAGCAAGAAGTTTACTGAATATTTCCTATATTTTTTCTTTATAAATTAGAATGTGTATCAATTTTATATACAGACACATACTCGACTCTATTTTTTATGTTGTTGGTTATACATATTCATTTTAGCCTTATGTTTAAAAATATAGTACTAATTGCACCTCCTTTCAACCAAATAGTGCATTAAAAATTTGTTGGTTTTACCTATTTTCTAAGCTACTGATTGCAATATGACGAAAAATTTACCTTTCAACCAAATAGTGCATTAAAAATTTGTTGGTTTTACTTATTTTCTAAGCTACTGATTGCAATAAAGAAAAATTTACTTTTTATTTATGGAAATTTGGGGTGGAAGGTGAGAAAATCTAATACCCATTAGGAGCCATGATTCTAGCCGGTTAGGTGCAGGGATTGAGTGAAAAAATTTCCGCCAGGGATTGGGGTGGGATCGTGGGAGTTTGAAGGCATAAAATATTTGTTAATTTGTAGATTGGAGAAGTAAAATTCTCCAAAATGTGGTCGCCAAAATGGTTCAATATGACTGAAAGTGGTTCAATATTTAAGCTTTGAATAATTTAAATCTGAGACAAATTCGATTAAGGGAGTTTATATAGTTGTAATATGTAGATTTGGAATCAGTAAATCAATTATGGTTATCACTCCTTAATTCAAATATGGTTAAGGAATAATTTTTGAATAACCTAAAGCTTGCATATAGATAAAACCTATAAATGGATATAAAACTTAAAGAGTGGAAATAATAATCTCACATGTGTCCTTTCAAATTTTTGATGACAACCCAATCAAATTGTACCACTTATCGCGCTGAGAGCTCTCCTTGCGAAATCTCATTCTGCAATACAATATTACATTACTCCTGAGCACTACTCTGTCGCAAAACTATTTTGCATAAATTTCTGAAACACTTCTATAGATTAATAATCCATTCTGATCATAATTAAAAAAAAATCTACAATTCCACTACCCAAAATACAAAATGTAAAAAATAATAAGCTCCCAAACAAGCCCGCAGTATATGATTCCATAAATTTCTGAATTGGAGTATAATTAAAGGGTAAATTACAATAAGACCCATTTTCATACCTTTGAAATATCGATGTCTTCCCCAATATTTTTGGTAATAATACCACTGTCCTCCCTCACTTTACAAAATTTGTCCGCTAGCAAATGCCCCTAAAGCATTTTTATAGGTGTAGTAGATACATGTAAAGATATTGTTATTGAAAACTTACAAAACATCATTTTTCAGCGCAACTTTGTATACTAGTTATATATATGAGTGTAAAACTTTTTTATTTGACAATATTATCCTCATGTTCTTTCTAGAAGCAAAGTATGTGAGATCCTAATGAGCCTTATTTTTCTAATACCAATATTTTTTTTTGGCCTTTTTAATGCAAAGGGTGAGTTAAAATGGGAAGAATGTCTCTATGGATTTTGGCTTCCCATAATTAATTGGCAAGGCTGTCCACAGATAAGCCTCGCAAGCTCCCGGACTTGGGCAACCTCTTGGGCAGGAGTAAATTTTTTTTTTCTTCGTCAAGACATATATTGAAAATAAAAATTCCGAGCTTTAACACAAAGAGACAATTGGTGCTCGTAGTTTGTCCCTGTTAAGGTAAATGGGTTGGGTTCAAATCTTTGGATGCCCCTTTAGCCAATTGATGTTTTGCCTTATTTTTTTTGTTGGATCTATTGTAGATAAAAGAAACCTTACACCACTAGTATTAAAATGTAGGTATGCTTTAATACAATCATGATCTCCGAAGGACTCCCTCATAGATCTCATCCATGAGGACCATCCCTTTTTTAATTTTTCGGACCAAATTTCAACTATCCAAACCGCTCAATGTGTTTAAAACAAGTTTTCCAAGGCCAACGCGAAGAATCGCCCAAAACAATACCCGAAATGGCTTCATCCGAGCATTTTTTCATAATAACCGTACATATACAGTTTATCGAAAAATGCTCGAACGAAGCCTTTCCGGGTTTTTTTTTTTTTTTTTTGGCGATTCCTAGCGGTGACTCTTAAAAACACGTTTTAAAACACATTGAGCGGTTCGGTCATCGAGATTCGACCCCGATCCATGAGGTCCTCACGAAATTTTCATGAGGGAGTCCTCATTAGATCATCCTCCTGCTTTAATAATTGTAAATGTTTCTCAAGTCAAAGGTCTAAATCTTTTGCACACCATAAGTTTTTTTATTCTGTCTAGTTTATTTAAATTTTACTTCTAACTTTTTAAAACTAATTCACAAATAAATAGTTATTGACAATAAATAAACCAAAGTAATTTATTTTTACTCAACAAATTTTGATAAAAAGATTTAAATAAATAACTTTTATTGTTAAAATAGTATTCTTACATGAGTGAAGTTGATAACATGACAAGTTAGCGAAAACACATATTATGAGTAGTACTTTGTTATGTTTGATTCATTTTTTCTAATTGTATGATTTTTGCTAAAAGTTTATTTTAGTTAAATTATGAAACTAAAATATCATATTTAATTTCATTACCTTATATTAGCAGCCTACATTGAATTTTGCTTAAAAAAACTGAGGGTGCAGTTTTTAAATTTGCCTTAAACCTTGGCAGGCCTCATATTTGGTCAGATTTTTTACAGAGACAGAGGTATTTTCCTTGTTACCTCATGTTCTCGGGTCTCGACCTTGATTTTTTTTTTTTTTTTTTTATCTAAGAATGTGAAACCCGCCTCTGTCCCAACATGCTTGGGGAGAACTGATTATCGAGAAAAAGGGAAGCGAACCCTAAAGAACTTGGAGTGTTGGTGTGCGCATCAGGGCCGTTGATCTCAGCAATTAACGACTCGAATTTCACCTCTGCAAGGGACGGTTCGGATCTACAAAGTGCCAAGATGGAATCCAAGCTTGAAAACACATCCGACAGCCCTGTTGCCGCACACCAAGACCCCCCTTCCATAATCGATAAAAACCAAGAAGAATATGCTTAAGAAAGAAGCAAGGAGAAATCGCAAAACCTCTCTCTCTCACTCTCTCTCTCTCTCTCAACTTCTCTGCCAGGGATTTCATTTCTTTTAACCCCCGTTTTTTTTTCAAATTACCTAGTTCCCGATGGAGGAGGTTCAATTCCGGTGAGGTCATCGATTCACTTAGGTGGATCTTTGTTTAGAAACCCGTAATTTAAATTCTATTTCTTTAATAATGTTAAATGAAAAAGAGTTTGATTTGGATCGAATATTTTTCCGTAAATATGTATGTATTGGTGTACGGGGAGTTCGGTGGATGATGGATATATGTGTTTTGTTGTTGTGAGATGGTTTGAAGGTGTCGGGATTGTGTTGGTTGCACTCAGGGTTCGAATTAGTGAAAGGAGAAAGTTTTGGAAATTTCCAAAGCTAAACCGGTTCTCACTTTTCCTTAAAACTAGCACTTCTAAGATATTCCACTTTCACTGTACCAAATAGTTCCATGGCACTTTAGCCAAAAATATCATTTCTAGTAACAAATATTCCACTTTCAACAAAATTCCACAAGATTGAACAAATAACACGAGCTATTCAAAAGGAGTACAAAACGATGGAAAGAAAAGGATTCAAGGATAAAGTTTAATATATTTTTGGACGGAAGTTGAAAAGAAAGAAAATAGAACATTTTATGAAACGAGTTTTTTTAAGTCATCGTATTATGGGCCGAAAATATATTTTGCGACAGAAGTAGTTATTGAATTGGGGTTAACAAAGTAGGAAAAAATGAGTTGGAGGGAAAGTATTCTTTGGTTCTATTTTAAAACCCACCATTGTTTGGCACCTAAAATTGGTTACCCATTTTGACCACTTTTTGGTGCTAAAAATGGGCAAATAGCTATAGCCATTATCCATCCCCATTTGACATGCTCTAAGACTGCCATTTTTGCCACTAATATTAATCGATTTCTATCTTTTTTTATCTTGTTTGATAAATTAGGATCGGGACATTTAAAGGGACAAGAAACCCTAAAATTGAACCAAGAGCTACAAGACAATCTCAGATTCTCGATAACCCACATTCAAATTAAAGAACCCAAACCTTCTCGATAACCCACATTCAAATTAAAGAACCCAAACCTAAACTACGTATGCAAACTAAAGGTTTTAAGAAATGACAAATAATGACAAATTAAATAACCTAAACAAAACCTTTCATATTTCATATCCTACTGCTACCATAAATTGAAAGAACCCAAACTAAAACTTTTGACGACTCAATCCAAAATTAAGGGGAAAAAGATCAATACTTCCAGATCAGCGAGAGAGCGCGAGGAGTACCAAGCACAAACTTTCAGTGAATCAAATCAAAATCTAGGTTTCTTCGTCTAAAAAGGAGTAGTTTTCTTAAAACAAGGATAAAATTTTGAAATCTTGGGTTTTCTGCCACCCAATCGAAAATCGAAATCTGGTTCCTTCGTGTACAAATCAAAATCTTAACTGTAAAGACCCGGTTTCTTATTAATTATATTGATAAACTTTCAATAATTTTTATTTTGCAAACCAAATGATTTTAATTTGAATTTCCTAATCTAGTGGATATAATGTTATATTGTATTTACTTAAAAAAATAAAATAATGAGAGTTCCTAACTTTTCTCCCTCTCTCCTAATTAGTCTCCAATAACTCACCCAATCCCTGTTATTTCTCCTCTCAACCGGAATCTCTCTCCCTCTCTCTATCTTTATTTGGTTATAACTCTCCCATTAATTCTCTCCCTCTCCCTATCTCTATCCATTCCATTTATTCACTCCCTTTCAAACTCCCTAATTATCTTTTCGTAATTATCACTCCCTCTATTTAATAACATTCACTCTGTTTGATTGAGAATTTTGAGAAG
The DNA here is from genome assembly GCA_016920895.1 of Vaccinium myrtillus. Taxonomy (NCBI): domain Eukaryota; kingdom Viridiplantae; phylum Streptophyta; class Magnoliopsida; order Ericales; family Ericaceae; genus Vaccinium; species Vaccinium myrtillus. The sequence goes on from CM029272.1 coordinate 22,882,756, forward strand.
AATATTTTGAGAAATATTTTTGAGATAGTGTTTGGATGGGTTTTTGGAAAAAGTAATAATTAGAGAGAGGTGTAATGATTGGAGAGAGATAGAGAGAGAAATGAGAATTAATGATTGGAGAAAGGGGGTATGAGTAGAGAGAGAAATGTGATTAATGATTGGAGAGATGAGAGGCAAGGAAAGAATCTTTTTGGAAATTTTTTTGGAAATGTGAAGTGAACAGAGTGATTGTATCTCTCATTTACTCCACACAAAAGTCACAACATTTTCTCTTTTTCTCTTGGCTTCAACAGAATAATTAAACTCATTGTGGTCTCTGACGATTCCAATTCTCTTTATCGCGCTAAGTCGTCGGAAGAAAGGTAGGGCTTCTTAAACCTAACCATTACTTTAGTTTACTGTTTTATTGTTTCTGTGGACGTGGGAGAATTGTAGAAAATTAGAACACCGAAAATTAGATGTTTAGGGAATGGGTAATGAAAGTATGACGTTGAAAAATCGAGATTTTGTGCACTCTATTATGTTCGGCAGTTTCGGCCCTTCTTCGAGTCGATTCAGGAAAAAACTTGAAACTGAAAAGTTGTAGATCTTGAAAAGTTAGAAACTTTGATATAGAACTCGTCTCGATCCGACTTATGTAGAATTTAATATGATTTTTCAAAGTTACTGCTGTAGTGAAACACGAGACAGATTACAAATTAATCTTAAAACCCATTTTCGACTTCGTTAATGAAGGCATTAGAACCCGAGTAAAGCACAGAATCTGTTCGTAGTGTAAAGTTTAATGTTTCTGTAAAATCTCATGATTTATGGAGTTAGTTTGCTATTTTTAGGAAATTAAGAATATTTCTTGTTTTACATGTTATGTTAAATTTTTCTTTAACTTCTTGTTGGACTTACGTGATTAAAGACCCACGTGATGCATGAACCCAATTGTTAAGTACGTATTGATCGAAATGTTTAAAGTATAAGAATGAATGAATTTAATTGCGATATTTGGGGTTGGGACGTGTCTGGTACGGGTCTTGAGCCATGTGCAGTTTATACTTTTAGGTAGCTCTGTTGTGTGATCGGGCACCGGAAGTATACTGTCGGTGGGAATCGATGCCGGATAAAAATTTGTGGTGACCGGTATGGGTCTTGAGCCATTCGCAGCATACCCGAGGCAACTTTGCTGTGTGATAGGGCACCCTGGGTATACTGTGGATGGAAGCCGGTGACGGAAAGTATATGTTCAAGGTCGGAACGAGATTAATAAAATTTTGTGAATCCTTTGTGTTGAGGAATGACGTGAAAAATTGAGTATTTCATACGAAATAAAATTTTAGTTATGTGTGTAATTGATGCATGAGTAACTTTAGTAAAGGGGTGGCTTAGGGCGCCCTACTGAGTGTAATTTTACCACTCACGGTGCTACTTTTTGTGGTCCTAGCATCCCCAATGCTAGATACAGAAGGAGATGAGGAGCCGCCTGCTGATTACGAGGCGATGGAGCAGCTAGATGGGAATGAGGTGGCGGACCCATGGCTTTATCAGTAGAATTTAGCTAGATGGCTCTGTCATTTATTTCAGTTGGATTTTAAATAAATGTTTAAGTTTTTCAGACAATGTTCGAATTCTATTTATTTCAGTTGTAATAAGTTGGTTCACTTTTAGTTTTTCGTCAAAAAAATTTAAGTACTCTTTGAGGTTTTTAATAAAGTTGGCTTTTCTATTTAGATAAATTATAAAATTAATTTATTAACGTACCCAATTTTCGGGGCGTTACATTAACCCAATCGCCTGGTTAGGGTTTTGATAATGAATCTTATTTGAAGGCGTTTCCACAAAGAAGAATAAGAGAAGATGAGGAGGAGAGAGAGGATTCTACCTGGAATTTTTGGCGTGAAAGAGCTGAGCTAGAGGGGACAAATGCACATAGCGAGGCCTTAGAACTCGCCTCTAGTAGCCAACCAAAACGAGGGAAAACAAAGTGACGAGGGAAGTAGTGAGCCTTTTGGAACACTGAAAATTAGTTTTGGTTGGCTACAATAGCCAAGGGAGCTCATGTAAAGAGCCTCTTGGAGATGCTTTAAGTCTACTGACACACCAAACGGGACACACTCCAACTACACCATCCTACCTGCGGTCCACGTAGGGGTGGGCCCCGCCACTTCAACCACGTAGGACATTTTTTAAACCACTCCCCAATAAATCTTCATAGTTATTCATCCGAATTGTGTTTGTGGGAATTGGTGGTCACGTGGCTAACAAGGACCTTTTTGCAACTCTATGAATTTGATCTCGTTCATTGGGGTTATGAACCCTAATTGGACGTCGTAAATCAGGATATGAAGGAAGTTCAATCAAGTTGATTTCTGCATGACTAGTGTTTGAAGGAATGTAATGACCCGCCATTGTCTTGCACAATATTGTCCGCTTTGGCCGCCCAAGCTCCTTGGACTTTCCAGTAGGTCACCCATCCCTGGATTGCTCCAGGGTGAGCACGCTTAACTGTGAAGTACCAACGAGCTTTGACTCCGCACAACTTTAAAAGGCATTGTACAAGTTAGGGCATGATCTATTCTCTTATATCATAGTACTTCGTTGCATCCAGGTGGGTCATGGGCTGTCACATTAAAACTGTAACGACTCGCCCCGCCCTTGCACAATATTGTCCACTTTGGCCGCCCAAGCTCCTTGGACTTCCCAGTAGGTCACCCATCCCTGGATTACTCCAAGGTAAGCACGCTTAACTGTGAAGTACGAACGAGCTTTGACACCTGCACGGCTTTAAAAGACCTTGTGCAAGTTAAGGCATGATCTATATTGTCTTATATCATAGACCTCCGTTGCATCCAAGTGGGTCATGGGCTGTCACATTCTCCCCACCTTAGGATGCAACGTCCTCGTTGCATATTGGCCCAACAACCTTCCCCCGGGAGGTATAACACTTAGTTCTGCATAGCACTTTGTTCCCACTCCGAGATTCAAGAGGTGGCTCCTACCCCGTAGTCCGGGGTGGTGCTCTGATACCAACTGTAACGACCCGCCCATGCCTTGCACAATATTGTCCGCTTTGGCCGCCCAAGCTCCTTGGACTTCCCAGTTGGTCACCCATCCCCGGATTGCTCCAGGGTGAGCATGCTTAACTGTGAAATACCAACGAGCTTTGACGCCCGCACGGCTTTAAAAGACCTTGTGCAAGTTAGGGCATGATCTATTCTCTTATATCGTAGACCTCCGTTGCATCCAGGTGGGTCATGGACTGTCACAAGAAAGGTCGGACACATTACTTTCCACATGACTTGAGTTTGAAGGGAGGTTTCCCACATTAATTTCCATACGACTTTGTTTCGATGGTTCAGAGTTCTATGATCCTTTTTCAGAGTGAGATATTTGTAATGGTGATTTTTGTTTGAAGTATTTCTCCATATTGATACAAAGATAAAGAGAACATATGTATCAACATATATGTATCTGAAAAGCCCTACACTCTCAATGAAAAAGTCTCGAACATGAACCGCACCCTCCAAATGGAAACCAGAATGAAAGAAGTTGTAAATTTTATGTTTATTCGTTGGGATATGACTATGCAATCACATTATGAATGGTCAAATGTTAAATGATGACGCACCACAGTTGTGCTGGCTTGAACTCTTGAACTCTCAAAAAAAAAAAAAAAAAAATCAAGAACCACAAGTCATCAAGCTAGTGGGCAACAAAAAACACACATGGGTATTGCTCCATTTCCTCCCATTAATTCTATTTTCTATGAAAGTTTTACGTAAAATAGTTCGCAAATGATTAATACTCTATTAATTATTATTAATCTCAAAGTTGACATTACTATTCACTCGGGCGATTGTAGTCAGTGATTTGGACTTTGAAAGAAACCCTCCGGATCCGGGGGGCCTGTAGTGAGTGAGGTCACTATATACGTGTAGTGAGCTGTCTCAGCCGTTTAATCCGAGATCAACGGTCCGGATCGTCTTACACTTTAAAAATCATTTTTACATTTACTTTAACTCCAATTTATCCGGACCGTTGATCTCGGATCAGACGGTCAAGAGAGCTCACTACACGCATGTAGTGAGCTCACTCACTACAGGGTCCCCAATTCCCTTCTTAATGCCCTGTTTGGAACTTGCGAAATTAAGGCTCTGTTTGGAATTTAGGGAAAGAAAGAGAAAAAAAAAAAGGGAAAATAATTAAGAAGGAAATTAGAGGGAAAATTTAAGAGAAAATGAGAGGAAAGTTAAATAGGAATTTTAATATTTTCTTCTCTCTTTTTCCATAACCAAACAAAGGAAGGGAAAATTTAAAAAAATTAAAAAAAAATTCCCTTCCTTTCCACGACTTTCCCTAAGATCCAAACAAAGCCTAAAGGAAAAAAGAAAGGAAAAGAAAAGAAAATTTTGAGGAAAGTGCAGAGGAAAATTCATTGTGCTTGATTCTTCATTTTGTTATACTTCTTCTCTGTTTCCTCTCAAACAAAACAAAAGAAATTAATTTTTCTTTTTAATTTTCTTTTCTTTTCCCTAGCTAGGTCTACTCAACTGGGCTGTTATTTGGATAAAGATACGGGTACAGAACATTTGGTATAGAAAACGTACCGATCGCGTTCGGGGACCCACTTTTGGGTCCCACACTAGTGATCCGAACCTAATTTTGGTTGGAACGGTGAGACTTTGGTTGGAGCACTTCCAACCTTCCGATTAAGCTGAAATTTGGTGGGGCCCCTCGGAAAAATATTTTAAGAACCTCGGAAAAATATTTTAAGAATAATGAACTGTTCGGATCACTAGTGTGGACCCAAAAGTGGGTCCCCGAACGCGATCGGTACGTTTTCTGTACTAAATGCTCTGTACGGGTAGCACTGCCCCCTGTTATTTAGGCTAGGCCTCAAACAATTAGCTAGCCCAAGATTTGACTTGATCAAGGCTATAGACCATAATCATACCATTAGTGAAAGGCTTATCGGTGGCGAGTCCAAACTACTTCGCAGCTTTTAGTCGGCCTTCCTAGTTCCTACTCGAGAAAATATATATACTCTATTCTTTTGGTAAAGACCCGATTTATATCCCCTCACCGTCCCGAATTTTTTGTCCATTTACGGGTATGTGCGACAATTTTCTTATATCTTTCAATTTATAATATTTTTTTACAATTTTGAAAACTTTGTTTAATACTCCCTCCGTCCCTATTTAAGTGATGATGTTACTATTCCAGCTGGCTTCGAAAGTTGTTTATAATTTTCAATCTATATTACATAAAATATGCAATATGGATCTTGTTTTATAGAAATCAATGAGTTCTAAAATACAATTTTTTCAAAAGTACATAATATATTATAGATTGAAAGTTATAGACAATTTAAAAATAAAGTCAAAAAGTGAAAGTGGTCATTTAAAAAAGGACGGAGGGAGTAGTAAAACTTATCGAGAACTATTGAACGAGATCCATATTTAATAGTATATGTAACATTATACATTTGGAAATATAAACAATTCTTGAGGTGTTGTGAATAGTGCAAGTGAACAAGAAATATGGGGCGGAGAAAGTATTATTGCTAGCATCTTATCTATCAATTTATCTGTCTATGCTAATTACTCCCTCCGTCCCGAATTTCTTGTACATTTACGGGTATGCGTGTCATTTTTCAATTGCTTATATCTTTCAATATATAATATTTTTTACAATTTTGAAAACTTTGTTTAATTGTACTCATCAAGAACTATCAAACGAGATCCATATTGAATATATATAACATTATACATTTGAATATATAACCAATTTTTTGAGGTGTGGTGAATAGTGCAACTGGACAACAAATATGGGACGGAGGGAGTATTATTTACTATGTACGTATATGGTACACTGTGCCCGTTTTGGATTGATACATACTATGAATTATTTTTGTCCTTAATTTTTTTTCATTTGTTTGTATTACATCAATTTTATTTTTGAAATTATTTGTTCATCTCGATAATAAGAATATAAAACGAAAGACATTATTAACTAAACTATTTTTTAAGAAAGACAAAAATGATTAAAAAAAAAAGTTTATCCTATGAACTCTCACACAATTGATGCAAGTGTCTTATGGTTTGTACTTTTTAATTCATACATGATACAAATAATCAATTGTAAAGTGATACAGAGTTTTCAATATAAAAATATTTTGATTATCTACTTATCTTGTGAACTCTCACACAATTGATGTAGTGTCTTATGGTTTGTACTTTTTAATTCATACATGATACAAATACTCTCTCCTATCGATTGGAAGGAAGGAACAACGACCGCTCTGCTTACGACAAGATTCGACCTCTTGAACTCCCAATTAAAATTGCAGTTTGTTTTAGGATCTTTGACCTTACCTCAAAATTGGGTAACAAAATTAAAAAATAATAATAATCGTTAATCGAGACGCGCGTGAATTGATCCACGTGTGTGTTTCTGTTTGGTGTAGGCGCGAGTACTATTCCATTCGTGTACCAAAATGGGGTAAACTTTTCAACACATGTCTCTAAATTAGTGGGAGGATAAGGATGAGGATGAGAATAATGCGTAATATTTACAAGAAAAACACAATGATGAAGTTTGTTACTTGATTAATCTTACGTCTACATCATCACACATTGACATATTGATTGTTGAATGTCCACAGAGAGTGTCTTCCAAATTTCATGCATGATCATCATCAGGGTCATCATTCCAAAATTTCAATCAATCACCGTACTGTTCAAAAAAAGAAAATCAATCACATTAAGAAATGTCTTACTCCAATTAAGTACTCCTAGAAGAGTAAACAAACCGAACTGCTCACAAGCAACTCAAGACATGGCTCGGCTTGACTCATTGAACAATTAAGTCGAACTCAAGCTCGAGTCTTTTAGACTCATTCCAAACTCACTTATATCATAATCGGCTCTTTTATATAGACTTGGTTTGTTAAAAAGACTCATTTTAGTGAATGAACTAGGCTCAACTTGTTAAGTGTTTTTAGTTTACAAACGAATCCGAGCTCCAACTCGAGATTTTGACTCTTTTAGTAAACGAGCCAAACTTAAATAATATAAAGGTTGGCTCAGCTCGTTTGCACCCCTAAATGCTTCTCAGGGAGTTAGAGAGCGGGAGCCAAGTTAAAAATACTCCCTCCGTTCCTAAATAATAATTTGGTGTCAATTTTTTTTTTAAAATTACGCATGAAAGTATATTATATTTTGGTTTGAAAATTGCACGTAAAAACATGATGATATCATTTAGGAACGGAGGGAGTACATTTTTTTCTTAAATAACCTTTATAACCCAAACTAGTTAGCCTAAATGGCGTACAAGTCTCCGTAGGGAAGGTCAGCGAGTCAAATTTTGCCAAAAGCATATATAGGATTATTTCTTCCGTGAAAGGAGTGTTATTTGTTTCTCCTAATTGATTATCAGTTGTCAATTTGATGATAACTTCATCCACAATAACAGGGAAAATGCACTATGAAACTTCCACTAAATTCTCCATTCCGGTCAACTAAGCCAAGTGTTAAAGACAAGTAATAATAAGTATCTATCATCAACAAGCTCACGGCTCGTTTGGCTGCTACATTAGTAGTACAAGGCTTGGGCCCGGATAAATAATCCGGTCTCGCTGTTACGGGCCGTTTGGATGGCGTATTGAGTTTGGAGGGATTAAATAGTCAAGGAGGATAAAATAGTCGGGGTGATTAAATAAGAATGGGGACCCACATTGATGTAATAGTTAAGAATGGGGGATTAAATAGCCCATGGTTTGGATGATGGATTAAAAAAGAGGGATAAGGAGGATGGATGATGTAAAAAACCGTTAAATGACATATTTGCCCTTGTCTATTACATTACGAATTAAATCAATTGAATCAATTAATAAATGTTTAACAAATTTCACATGAAGTAAAAGGGTTAAATTTTAAAAATATTACTATGTTTTATTTGTCCAAAACCACAAAACCACTTTGAAAACCACGGGCACAAAACCATGTACTTTAGAAGAACCCCAAACCCAAATATCTTCTCATTCCATCTTCTTCCTTTCTAGAGAAACAAACCCAAAACCCATCTCACCACCGCCGTGTACTAGACCACCACAACCAAAATCGAGATCTACTTTTTTTGCGATTAGCAATCCCCATTCCATGGTAATTGTAACGCCCCCAAGATTTGGGCACGTTATTAGCAATCCCCATTCCATTTAATCCTTAAACTTCAATACAAATAATAAGGTCTTCAAACACTATATAGATAATAACTCTGATTCTAGGTCTTCTCTCTCTCTCTCTCATTCTCTCTCTCTCTTTTTGGACTTCTCCAAACATCTTGTTCATGTCCATTCGGATAATTTTTTGACATAATTTTGGAGATTGGCAACATCATGGTATTATGCTAGGGTTACACGAAATGCAACACCGTGAGCAAAGCCCAAAGAGGGATTCACTACGCTACACGTCTAAGTGGGTTCATAAACGTAATACAACTTGTGAACAAGAAATCATGCGATAAATCATGCGTGTCAATGCGGATAAAACATGCGCAGATTATCTCGTAATGTACCTCCCCCTACTTGTCATTTTCTCAAAACATTGCCTCGCTCGGCTTTTCAAACTTAACTCATTATAAATCCGTTTTTTTCAAAAATCAACCATCTACTCAGAAATCAATCATAAATCTCAAATCGGTCTTATTCAAATTTCAATATCTCCCAATGCTCTCATCACTCCGAAAGTTATTGGTTCGTTTACGCCTCCTTTCACCGGTGACGGATACCAACCTTTCCGCTTATTTTTCGTTATCGTGCATCACCGAACTTAACGTTTTTTTTTGCAAAAATCGAACCCCGGTCACACGACACACGTTAGATAACTTGCATCACCGAACTTAATGACATGTTTGCAAGTCCGTTCACCGTGTGTTGTGCACGCTTAGCCCGACATCCTAGTTCTCTCCGCGAACCGGAGGTGGCGCTTTTTGAATAAATCAATACCAAAATTCTCTCCGCGTTTTGAGGTGGCAACTAAACATCTCATTTTTGTCTTTTCATTTCTCAAAATTTTTTCTCATTTCAAAACTCATTTTCAATCACATCTTATTTTCAATAACAAATTTCAATATCGCGTTTGTATATTATTTGTTTGTGCTCGGCCACATGCACAAAATAATGCTCAAAAAATCCATGATTTTCTCTAAAAATCATATCTCATCAAATACACATTTCTCACATAAAATCATACATTAAAATAATTCAAACTCTCTAAAATATATTGTTTCCTCTAGAAACTTTTCCCACATAAAATCATACATCTCAATACACTATCTTTCCCAAAAATAATATTTTCCAATTCTCCCAAATAAAAATATATTTCTCAACCAAAAGTCCCATTTCTTTCTTGTCCTCTTTCAAAACCATTTTATTTCTCTCAAAGAAATAAAACCAAACAACTTGCTCTTTCTAAAATAATCAAACACAACTCTTTTTCTAGAAAATCAAATAAAAAACTCTACTAATTTATGAACTCTCCAAAAATCATTTCATCTTTTATATTCTTTATATTCTAGAAAAACTCTCCTTTAATAAACTCCAATAAAACATATTTTTTATCTAGAAAAATCAAATTTTCTTTCTAGAAAATTTGATCAAATAAACTCTCAAACATTTTGGTAAAATCTTTCTAGAAATCATTTATGAAAAATCCTCTTTTCATATTTAATAAATAAAACTCCATACTTTCTCACCAAAAATAAACAATAGCAACTCTTTCAAATAAATACTTCATTTATTTAAGAGCAATATTTCAAACAACAACTCATAAGTTAATCAACCAAGATTAACTAATTTTCTCAAGAAATAATAACATAATCATACTAGAACTTTGTCTAACAAAACACATCTACTAATTAACTTCTAATTTCTTCTAATCACCTTCTAATTACTTCAAATCTCACTAATCCACTTCCAATTTCACATACTAATTAGAACTAAATAAACAATCTTGTTAATCTTCTAACAAGATAAAAATCCACTTTCTAAATTAAGAAACATACTTAGTAATTAACACATGCATAAAATTAACTTAATCAACTCTAAAATCATGCTTTGAAAACTAACAAGAACAACTTATTAGGACTAAAATTAACTAGTTAGAAGAGTAGTTTAGTAAACTACCTTAGTTTTCCGGGTGTAAACCGGAAGCCGATTAGCTATCCTTGGTGAAGAAAAACCCTTAAGCTAACTAGATTACCCACTAATTAGCCAAGTAAGTGGCTAATTAGAACTAAAATATGGTGGCTTAAAAGGTGGTAGAATAGTTGGTTTTGTGGGAATATGGGAGACAAACCAATAAGGAAAGTTTAAGGTGGGCCAAAAGAACAAAGTCGGGGCTATTTATTATCAAAAATGGAACACTTCTTTCTAAAATTTCGTGGTCTGAGGTCCCAAAAAAATCACTGGGGTGGTGAATGTGGTTTTGGCACATGGGAGGTACAAAGGTGGCAAGGCTAGTTTAGGTAGGAATTAGACTAGGAATCTAGTTTTAGGCTAGATGCGGCTAGGTGAACAAATTGGGTAAATACAATGTAGCCAACGGTGGGGAAAAAAAACTTTCATGGAGGTTTTCGCATGGTCACTTTGTTACGATTGTTTTTAAACCAAAATCACCCAATGTGCATGTGAATGCATTAATAGGCCAAAAGGGTAGCCCTAAATAGCTACTACTAGGTGGGAATATTTTTCCTTAATTTAGGGAAGCAACCAAAAATTCACAAAACTAATAAAGGCTTGGTTTTGGTTTGTGCTCAAAAACAAAATACATGCACTTTTAGTCTAGTGACTCCAAAATAGCAAGGCTTAAACCTAACTAGTGTTGTGAGAAAACAGCAAATCATAAGACCTTCCATTGCTTGCACAATTGTACAAGGCAATAACTCATGCATGTGCATGTGAAAATAACACACACTGAATCTCTCTCTCTCCGAGCTCTCTCTCTCTCTCGGCATCTCTCTCTCTCTCTCCCCGAGGCTCTCTCTCTCTCTCTCTCTCTCTCTCTCTCTCTCTCTCTCTCTCTCTCTCTCTCTCTCTCTAGCCTTGGTCAAAATAACAATTTCCAATGTGAGGAATGACCACTCAATGACGTACTAAAGTGGTTGAGTGAAGTAATGGTGATAGCCGGGTAGGTTTCGGGTATTAAGCTCGGTCCCCGGGTGCTACGGTAGTGTAACGGATGTGTTACTCGGTCTCGAGCGAGACATGGCTAGAATTTCCTTTAATCGATTTAAAAGAATAAAATAATATTTTAATAGGAAAATAATCCGATAATCCGAAAATTAAAAATAGATAATTAATTTATTAAACGAAATTTTTATTTAAAAACCTTGTCAATATTTTTTATCATAATCTCTCTCTCTCTCTCTCTCTCTCTCTCTCTCTCTCTTTCTTTGTAGTTTTTGTTTCAAGTATTTTGGACAATTTTTTATTTTTGGTTGTTGGATTGGAAACACGTAAGAGGAGGAGGGATCTAGGGTGGGTGATTCTTTACTATTTCGACTATTTATAAGTACCCCTCCCCCTATTTATATTTGTCGTTCTTCCTGATGGGGAACCCTATATGAGTCATCCGGGAGTTTTGGTCTCCCAAACGGCGGATGAAGGTGGGTCGGTTAGATAACTGAAACATCCTTTGGCTTAATAATGGTTATCCAAACGAGCTTTTTGTTTTATACTTAAAAGTTTTATTTTTGTCTTTATTTATTTTTTTTTTACTTTTTTAAGTTTTGCATCATATTATTTGTTTGTCTCGAGAAATCAAAAAGTAAAAATTATGAAAACAATTTTTTGAATAAAGACAAAAATATTTTTATGTTTTTTCGATCTTATTAAAAATATGGTTTCATCAAAATTTTTTAACTTTTTAGATTTCTTCTTTTATTTTTCAAGATGAACCAATAATCAAAAAAAAAAAAATCCAAAAAACAAACGCAAAAAACAAATAATAAAATCAAATAAAAATGAAAAAATAAGTCAAACCAAGGCCAAAACACACCTAAGTCTTGTTTGAGAGCAAATTGAGGCAAAAATATGGCGTGGATTAAATAATGAGGCACATGGGGCAATTAGTAAAAAAAGCCCATTGCTCAAAATTCTCCACCCTCTTATCCCCCTTCTCAATACCTCCCAATCCACCTCAAGCCCTCTTTTATCATTATCCTCTCATTTCAACTACAAAAAAACCAAATACTATTTTATCCCCCTTATTACCAGAGTCTTCCAAATTAATCCACTATTCATAATGATCAAGAGAGGAGAGGTAAAAAGACTCTAAATCTTGAAACCATAAATGAGATACATTCAGATGGTTCTTGAAGTTAGTTAATAGTTTGCCTTACTTTAATTAGGTAAAATTCCGCAGCACAAGTGCTAAAAGTCTTAAAATTAAAAATAATTGATAATGTGAAGAGAATGACTTATCTCAAAATTCTCTTAGTACTTTTATCAAAAATAGGAGAACACTTCTTAGTGCCTGAGGTCCTGATTGGGAGTGCGACAAGCCCCTCTGTGACAACAAGATAAAAATAAATCACTTGGCTTTTTGGTTTCAATATTTATATTCTAAAAAGTTTTTTAAAATTTCAAACTTTCATGGATTAATGGTTCGTTACTATTATGAAAAAAATTTAAAAAAGGTCATTTTCTACTTTTCCGATTCAACCAAAAATTCACAAAAATTTGACACAAAACTAATAAACGAAATTTTTTTTAGTAAAAACAAAATCCGAAAAGCACTTTTAGTCTAGTGACTTATTTTAGGAAACCAAACCAATTGCCTGAGAACAGCAAATCATAAGACCATCACAGACGTCTGCGACTAAGCTAATTGAAAAAATAAATGAATTCACGAAGGTGACTGTTGGAACTTGTGGCTCATGTGAAGAGGTACCGAGAAGTTCTGATGAAAGGCCAGATGCCGAGTTTTACGGAGTGGAGCGAGGGGAGCGAAGTGACCGAAAGGAGCAGAGTGAAGCTATAAATACTCTCTATTGTAAAAACCTTGGCCGATTTTTTATCATAATAAACAGACTCGCTCGCTCCCGTAGAGGTACCCGGTTTTGGGGAACCACGTAAATTCCTGTGTTGATTCTTTACTATTTTCGTATTCCATTATTGTGTGTATGGTGATTTCTCTAACAATGACCCTATATAATATGGCTGAAAGTGGCCTAGTTTGGCTTAATAATGTGTTAGGATAATTTTTTGTCTTTATACTTCTTTTTTCACATTTGTTAGCTTTGAGTTATTTTTTTTTATTACTTGTTCATCTCGACGAGAGAAATCTACAAAATTAAAAAAACAATTTTTTGGATTATTATTGTCTATATTAAAAATATGGTTTGGGAAATATTTTTTAACTTTGTAGATTAATTCTTCCCGTCAAGATGAACCAATAATCAAACCAAAAAAAATTGACGCAAAACTAATAAAAAAAAATTTGGAATAATAAGCCAAAACAGGCCTATTATTTCACTTGAGCTCGACTGAATAAAAACATTCAAAGCTAAGATTGAAATTCACTTTTACGGAAACTAATACCACATCTTTAATGAAAGTAAAGAAACTCTAATGCTGCTTATTAACCATGATTCAGAGAGAGGAGAGGTCGAAACTTGAAACCATAAATGATATACATTCAGATGGTTCTTGAATTTTTAAATTTGCCTTACACATAGGTAAAATTCAAGCACGAAATCAAAATTAGAATACTCTACAAGAAAAAAAAACCCATTTTCGAGTTATACTTGGCATAACATATAGTATAATATTTATTTAATTTTTTAAAATTTGGCGAGACCGATATATTACTATTATGACTATTTAATGTTTATTTTGCAATATACACACACACAACAAATATCCAATAAGGGCTCCCTCACTTTCTACGGTGCGGGAATTTTTCTTCGGGATTGAATTTCGACGATCCGAACCGTTAGATGTGTTTAAAACGTGTTTTTAGGGTCCAACGTGAGGATTTGTAAAAAATATATATATATATATATCCTTGATTTTCTTTTTGATAAAAATGTATATGCGTTTTATCGGCCTGCTCGATGAAACCTTTTCGGTATTTAGTTTTTACAAATTTGCATTGAACCTTAAAAAAATCACGTTTTTTTTATTTTCGAAGGTGTGGAAAGAATCCCAACAAAAATCCCACACCGTATATATATAATATACACACAAATATGTTCTATATATATATACACACAAATATGTATGTATATTTATCTTTATTTTAATTCTTGGAAGGTTGGGGGCATGGTCCACCCACTCATACACATGCGTCAGCCTAATACAAAGAAGTGAAAGAACTCATACCGACTGATTTGATACCTCAATACGGACCAACTTAAGCCCACTTTTATTATTGTTGATGGTCCATCTCACCATCACCAACACCAAATAAGTGTTTTCTCCGCCTTAATTTGTTTGTTCATTTACTATATTTGTTTTATTTTTCAATTGATGGAGTATGTTAAAACTATAATACTTTTAATGATGAAACTAATAAAAAAGCTAATCGAGAACTATTATACAATATCCATATTTTAGGTATTGAGTAATGTGCAATACATCCAACGCTAAATCTCTTTGTAAAGAGTGTTCTTTTGATTATCTCATATGAGTATTTGTACTCTTTGTAAAGTTTGTTCTTTTGATTATCACATGTTAAAACATACATTTAATTTTGTACTCTTTTGATATCTAATTAGTTTATTGAGTAAGAAGATATGATTGATTCCCAAGGAAAAAATCCAATATACTTTTATATGACATTTCTTTTGAAGAACGCACACGGATTCGACCCGGTTGGGCATGTTACTGAGATGGGCAGGAATAAATCGGTACTCATGTAAGCCCACCAGGTGGAATGAGTATGAAGATATGATTGATTCCCTAAGGAAAATCCAAATATACTTTTATACAGCCCGAAAGAACGCATACGGATTCAACCCCGATGATGCTGGCGTGTTACTGAGATGGGCAGGAAAAAAGGCTACAAATGATTTATTGTTTCAAAATGATTAATTTTAATTTGTTCTTGTCGATTATTGAGCACGTACTATTAGTTACTATTACAAATCGGGAGTATCTATTTCAGTCAATTATTTGAGTGGCCTGAGAAGAGTAGGACAACAAAGTCAAAAAATCAACCCCCCCAAAGGTCTGCAGGTGAAAAGAAAATGCAAATTTAAATGGTTTGTTTGCAACATTTCGGCGAAGCTATCATATTCTTTTCCTCGAGTCTACTTGACTGTTTTTTTTTAGCATGAAGAAGTTCGATAAAAAAAATTAAATCATGGACCGGATTGGATCTGAAGCCGATAGGATCCGGATCCGAATACGAAACAACTAAAATTTGATTTGAATCCGAACTCGCTAAATTCGAATTCAATAATCCGAATCTAAAAAAACGGATTAGTGCACGCAAACAAATAAACATATAATCACTGCTATTTCATAATTTTATTTGTTTTCTTTACATAGATTTTACTCCAATTAGTCCTGATGTTGGCTGTATAAACCAATGATAGTCATGCTGATAATTAATTTGCTCCGCCCTTACCAATGGACGGTGAAATTAATTTTCTTATTGTGATACAAGCATTTGTAAGCCCTAATGAGTTTCATGTAGCAATGACATTATTCTTAATTAACACTACTTTCGTATGGAATTCGACTTCCACTCGTGCGCTATCAATTTTTGTGTTGCGCTAGTCCATACAAGACTTTAACAGCGAGTTCAATTGGAGCTCCTGCTAGAGGCGGGATTAGTTTTCTGAATTAGTCGATCGTAAACTAGAACAGAGAATATAATTCACAAAGTTAAACTAATTAATCCCCATTCATATATACACCGGTCAAAGTGAAAATTACATGATCAAACAGTATCTAAAGAGAAATTAAGAAGAAAATTAACATTTCATCATTCCTCGTCCCGAAAATCCAAACCCAAAGAGAGAGAAAGAGAAACACAGAGAGAGAAAGAGAGAGTTAATTTAAACAATAATGCTAGGTATACGACACTTCACGGCCACTACACCAATTACAGAAGCCTGCGTGGTATTACATGATTGGTGCTTAAAGCCAAAGAGCTCCAGCTTGTTTCAATGAAGGAACCAATTCACCGGAAATATGAGTGGCCATAACTCTCTCTAACCCACCAAACAACTTCCCACCAATGAACACCGCCGGGAACTCCATCCCCTGCCCTCCCGACAATTCGCTAATCACCGCGGCCTCTTGGTCTTCGTCCACCTCCACAACCGGCGGATTCGCGCCGAGACCCAGAAGCAAGCGCTTCGCCACATGGCACATGCAACAACCCCGGCGCCCAAATATTATCAGCGAATTCTCTGCCACCAGTTTCTTGGCACTGGTCTCTGTTTGGATGGGATTTGGATTGTTCGTGTTTTCGGGTGGTGGAGGGTGAGATTCATCGGAGTTCGTGGCGCCGGCGGAGGGTGGAGGAGTTGCTCTGGTTTTGTATGGGAGTCCATTTTGCATATTTCTTTTGAATTTGGAGAGAGAGAGAGAGAGAGAGAGAAGAAGAAGGGGGGGGTGTAAGAAGAGAGAGTGGACTGTGGAGGATTATATGGTTACAGTTTCGGTGGAGCTGGGAGAGATATTTTGGTATGTCGGGCCTCTCAATTGGTCCTGTGTTCCACCACTTATATATAGTATGAGTTAGGCCACTTTGCAGTCATACATACATTTGTTTTCACAATTCAGGAGTCCAGACTAACTTACGCAAACTTCAACTAATTCACCGTTTACTAGTGGGAGACCCAATTAAAGATTGTTCGGTATGGATTGGTAAGAAAGTAGCTGATAAAACTTAAAAGTTCTAAATATAAGACCTTAAGAGAGAGCACATCTGTAAGTCTCGTATCTGGACTACCGAGTCAACGCCTTAGGTGTTTGGGTCATATGTAAACATTAGAGTTTACATAAATTTATCTGAATAATCAAAAATTGGCGTCATAAAAACATTTGGTGGGCATTAGGCATATCATTCTGTTAAACGTGAAATCAAGATAAATTCCATTTCAACAATATGGTTCAAGGTTCATTACATACGCAAATTTTATTTTTTTGTTGACTGAATTTTGAATATTAGTATGAAGAAGGACAAAACTAGAAATTTACCAATTTTCTCTCTTTGAGCGGTGAAAATGAACAACTACTTTGGCACAACAAAAAATGAAACAATATATACCCAAATTTCGGGACTAAAATCTTGTAAAATTCACGAGAGCAAAGATTAATAGCGAGTAGGACGAGCTGTGAGACCGTGAGAGTAAGCGCGGATATCTAAGAGCACTCTCGATGTTATTATGTAGGGTGGACATACTGTACTAGATAATTACTCCTCGGCTCGAGTCAGATAGGGGAGACCTGTGCGTCAACGCAAAGACGTATGTCATGATGTCACCTACCGTTTGTTGACGTGGCGTTGCGTCACTGATATGGTCAGACGGATTCCAGCATATGACGGCCGTCAACTTTGTTCTACTAGTACTATAAGTAGTATAATCCACGCGCTTTAAATATACGCGCCACGTAGAAAGGTGGACCCCAGTTTGGTTTTCAAACCAAATCTCCCACCGACCACGGATTGGCCTTTGAAGTCCGTTGCCCCAACCCCCACTCCATCGTCGACGATTGGTACCAACCAGCACACTAATTAATAAATAAATGTGTTCAATTAGTAATAACAATAGATTAAAAGCATTTCTATAACAAAAAATCTACTTAATCCGCACAAATGTGTACAAAAAAAAAATTACGTTTTCACCACGCGCATTTTATTACGCATGGGGCCCCAAAAAAATTCTAAAATACCATAAATTTTAAAATATTATTTTTTAAAAAAATAACATTTGAAAATTGGATTTAAAATATATTTTAAATCGTATTTTGTAGGGACTTCGTGATTCTTTTGAAACATACTTGCCGTATCCATTTTCAGACGCTTTTGAAAAGAAACTCTTTCCTAAATAATATTTTAAAATTTATGGTTTTATTTTTTTTCAAAACACTTTTTGGGGGCCCGCAATATCTCCACGCTGGTGTGTGTACGTCTCGTTTTTGTACACATTTGTGCGTACACGTACCGGACTCTTTCTATAAAACTCTATTTTGTAGGGACTCAATGGGGGGCTCATTCACTTTTGGACTGTTCATATCCGATTAACGCTCCATTGAAAAAACTCTTTCAAGGAAGAGCTAACTTTTACATGGAAGAAAACTTTAAATCCGGATCATTCAAAACACTTTTGGACGTTTTTTTTAAATCAAATGATGTGATCTCACTGCTCTCAGAGTGATCTCCAACCAACCTCGAATTGATTTTATAGATCTCTCCTCAATGTTCGTGACATATTGAGGGAAGATTTTGTACTGATTTTCTCTTTTCTTTAATTTTTGTACAATGGAGGGACTCATTGTACTTTTTAGAGATTTAGTCTCTAAATTTGCTTTTTTTTTTTTTTTTTTTTACTTAAAAGTCTCCAAATATAAAGACTTTTGACACCTGTATTTTGGTCTTCAAAATCTCTTAAAAGGATGGTGGTTACCTCCAAAAAGTACAAAAAGTTGAATAAATGAGGGATCCAATTACAAATTCTCCTCTCTATAAATCACTTCCGATCTCTAAAACAGAATTTTAGAACGTGATTGACGTGACTTGGTCAGGGTAAGGGGTGTACACCGACCCGCTTGTCCAAGGGGTGTACACCAGCCTGCTTGTCCATCCAACATGCCCCCTTTTTTTTAAGGGTCTGAGATATGTATTAATGCTTATTAGGATCGGAATGTGTTGAGTTTTAAAGCCTATTTAGCAAATGAGTTGAGTTTGGAAATATTTCTTAAAATCAAGTCAAGTCCATATAAAGTACCAAGTTACTAACAATGATGTCATTATATACTATTTATGTTGTCAAAAAAAATATTACGAGAGGGAATCCCAGTTTTTTCGGTACGTTCTGTTTTTCGTTAATGATTTAACCCCAATACTATTACAGCGGCTTTGGAGAACAAACTTTAATGTATACCGTCAGTGTAAAGAACGTTTTTTCTTGGTAATTTTCGTGACTACTAGTATTGAAATTGGAAAGAGTAAAAGTAGAGGTGTCAAACGTGCGTGTCATGTTGTGCCGTGCCGTGTCATTCAACTTCCGTGTCAACCGTTCTTCGTGCCGTGCCGTGTCGTGCCGTGCCTATTTACTTTATCGTGTCATGGCGTGCCGTGCCAACCGTGCTACGTGCCGTGACTACTAGTATTGAAATTGGAAAGAGTAAAAGGTTGTCGGTTGCTGTAGGTGGGTTCTAAGTCCACGTAGAAACACGAGAATTGTCATTGTAAACATTACTGAGAAGCTTCACATGAGATTACAACTTTGACTTTACTGAAATCAAAGGTGGGTACTGCAAATAGAACGAGAGAAAGAAACTCAAAGGAAAGTCTAAAGTCGTCGGGGATTCACATCAAATTTTGTAGCCAAACTTATTATTGTGAGTTTAGGGCCCACAGTAAGGGTGTCTGCCTGGTAGTTACGTAGATTATTGAATAAGTGTACTAGAACAACATGATTGTACCCGCAAACATCAACAACATGTCTTTCGTAGGCCGTTGCTCCCCGCCGGCTGCTACATCTGGGAGTGTATCCAAGTTTGGTGCGTTTGTTTAACAAACTCCGGGTGGTTTGTACGTCGCGGTGGGTTTTGGTGTCTCTTGGGTTAGGGTTTGGTTAGGGCGGGCCGGCCCTTGGTTTGGACTTTATTTTTCTTATTTTGTTTGTGATGATTGTATATTTGGGTTGGGTGCTTTGGACTTTATTTTTCTTATTTTGTTTTAGGATTATTTGTTGCCAATTATTTGTCAAGACTTCCCCCTTTTTTTAATAAATTTCTATTCCCGATCAAAAAAAAAAAAAAAAAAAACATCAATAAACCCCGCATAGACCAACTCTATATATTTGCCAACAAGACTACTTTTACAATTGATTCTAAAATCCATTTATTTCCAAAAAAATTTATTTCATCATCTCATCTTTCCAATCATTATTTTCTCTTTCTACTCATACCCCTCTCCAATCATTATTTTCATTTCTCTCTCAAATTATTACACATCTCTCTAATTATTACTTTTTCCAAAAACTCATCCAAACACTATCTCGAAAATATTTCTCAAAATATTTCTCAAAATTCTCAACCAAACAAAGCCAAATTTGACTCCAAAAATTGAATGTTAAAGACAAAATTACTTGAAAACACGTGCACTATATTCTTGCTCTTGTTTTTAAGCAGATATGTAATAAATGCATTCACTTAAAACAATACATCATTTCTAATACTCTTTATTTCAACTTTTGAATGAAGTCATTGTTATTGATAAATGGACTATACCCGTTTTCAGTGCCATTGGTTTAAAAAGATTTTTTGGTTTTGTCTTTATTCAAAGTAAGCTCTCTTAAAATTTGGTTATTGTGAAGTCTTTGAGCAAGCCCTTTGAAAGCAAGAAGGCTCACTCCTAAGGCATGAACCCCAAGCGAAAGTTCGTGAGTCAGTCAACTCAAATTAATGGCAACACAATCAAATAATACAAAAAGCATTCTACGCTCCATTCGTACATAACTCATACCATGTGTTTCTCCGTTTTTTGGAAAAACTCGTCGCGCCAGCAGTTGTTGCACGGGTGTGCCAGGACTTGTCAACGTCCAACGTGGAAAAGGGTTGCGTGCCTTTTTTGACTTCGTTTGTAGAGCGATTGCGTGTGACCCAAAGGGGCGAGGCCACAATGTGGTTCGTGATTTGCCTACCAACGAGGACTTAAAATTTCCCAACCGCGTGAGAAAAAGAAAATAACCATAGAGAACAACAAGAAAAGAAGAATTTTAATATATCAGAATAATAAAGTTGAAAAGAAACCAACTTTATTAACGGTTTAAAAAAGTTTGGGTACAAGGAAATAGAAAACAAGATCTAGGCGGTCTAGAATCTTGTGGAAAAAGATAAAACTCAACGGGGTTGAACATGTACTTTGCTGGAAAGCCTGGTTTAACCTTTATCAAACAAACCTACCTTCTATTTGTTGGACCGGATCAATGGTAGATTGTCTCTTAAAGGTCACTGTGCAAGTCAATGCAATGACTGCTGAGGTGTTTTTTTGTGTTTGTTAGTTTTGAGTCAAACTTTTGGTAAATTTGATTTAAAATTAACAGATGCAAAAAAATTGAATGAAAATAACCAAAAAATCCTTAAGCCAAATGGCATTGGAACGAGCTCTCATTTTGTTTTGATTTTTTCAAAGAGGTATAATAATTTAGAACATTCAAAAAGTAGTACTAATGAACTAGAAATTTGGAACGGAAGGAGTATAATTTTTTGGTTTTCCTTTTATAAAGAAATTTAAATAGGTTTAAAATTTTATCTGTCTTATCTTTCTGTCTCTCATCAGCCTAACTTTCCTCCAACCTTGTTCCCTTCTTTATAATCCTGGCCCAAGACGCTGCTTAGGCCCGCCGGAGCAACAAAAAAGAAAAATCACATACTTAAGTGGTCTTGTATCGCAGGCAAGAAAATAAATTTTTTCTTATACCTGGTGTTTATGTTTACTTTTGCTAATTGATTCAAGCGCTCGCGGTCTTGTATCGTGAAAAATTGTGTTTTAATTTTCGGGTTTTTCAATTATAAGCATTAATTGTGTTAATTCGACTCAACACGATTACAAACAAGTAGGGTTGTAGTTATCGACATTTATGCTATGGTTTTGTTTTATACTTAGAATTCGAATGATATTTGAAACAAACCTTAGCCAAATTGAACACTTTACGTTTGCTAAAGGCAGATTATTTGTGATCATTTATATTTTGGTTGAACAATTTTAACAAGACCCTTTTTCCAAAAAAATATATTGTTCTTTTTTAGACATATGAGATGAACGGTTCAATTGGATCATTATTGTGGGTCAAAAAAAAGGGAAAAATGATAAGGGAATAAAAAAGAAGGTATTTTAGAATACCTTGTCCTTGTTTTAGGATCTTGTATACCAAGTCTCAAACCTGAGACCTGATGGCAAAGTGGAAGACTCCTAACCATCAGGCTATGGATAGACTTGATGTTGAAATCTCTCTTTAAAAGCTTAAAAATATGATTGCTTTATGCATTACCGAAACCGAAAACCTTCACCCTTCTAACCTTCCTTTCCCCCCAAACAAACGGGCCCTTGAGGGCTTCTCTTGTCCCAGCCTTATCTGCAGCTTAGGGTCGGTCATTTCCTCCGATTCGTTCGAATCCGATCCGATCCCCGATCCAAATGGATCGGCAATATGGAGATCTGTTTGGAGATTGGATAGGATATGAGAATTTTTTTTTAAAATGTTTGGGGATCGGGTAGGGGGTGGAGATAGACATGTCCCCGCCCTGAATCCGCTCCGAATCCGTTCCCCGATCCATCCCCGCCCCGTCCCCACCCTTAATATAGGGGTCTATTCATGAGTTATGAAACTTTTGGGTCCCACTAAATTTTCTCCTTACACATGGATACCATGCCGTCCGTGCGTCCGTGCCAACGATAAACGTACCGTTCCCGTGCCGGCCCGGCTCATTCGACACCTCTACTTGTAACTTGATTTTGACATTTAATTTGTAACTGTGATTCTAGATTTTTAGTAATCTCTTCTTTCTTTTTTATTTAAATGATTGGATCCCCGAATCCCCGTGGGGATCCCCGTTCCTCATTTGAAGTGGGGATAGAGGATGAAAATAAAGCCCCGTTGGGGATAGGGTAGGGGATGGATATGGAGAAGGGGTTTGGGGATTGGGGGTGGAGATAGGTTGGGGGTGGAGATCAATCAATCTCTCTCTCCCCGATCCTCTCCCATGCCCCATCCCTTGATCTGCTTCAATCAATCAATCTCTCTCTCTCTCTCTCTCTCTCTCTCTCTCCACAACCGTAACTTGCTTCAATTTTTAGTTAGATATTGTTATTCTAAATGTCTTGCTTATTTACTTTTAGTTATGGAGTTCTCTTATTATATTTTGCTTGGCTAAAAATATGCATTTGTTATATGGCTATTTTTCTTTTGAATCTGTGCTCAGTGATCATTTTAAATCTTTGATAAAACATACGGAGTATTAATTTTGTGGTTGGTTGGAGGAGAGGAGCCAAAAAGTTACAAGAATATTGTCCGAAATTGAGACAAAAAATACTAAGAATGGACTTATTTGCGCGTATGTTAAATTTCTTTCAAAATTACTCTATAGTTTTCAATTTGTCGATTTCTAAATAGTCAAAAACTTCAATTAAAAAGGCCAAAATCTATAAATGATCCACTAAGGATGATTTGTTTAACATTTGTTCGAGTCTTTTAGGCATTACAAAACCAATTTGGAAAATTCTAAAATCAGCCCATTGGGCTGACATTAAGACTTAAAAAGTGTATTGAGATGTGTAAAAGTGTATAGGAATGTGTGAAAGTGTATAAAAAAGTGAAAAAAGTACATTGGAACTTGTGTTATTTTTGTTTTCTTGTTGCCTTATTGTCAGCCCAGTGGGCTGACAATAGAAAAACCCTTTTTCGCCGAACAAGCCTTGAAGTTGAATTGTGGGGCATATTCAGAGAGTTAGAGCTGGTCCATGGTCAAGGGATGGAACCTCTAGAGATCAAGTCAGACTTCACTGCTGCAATTGCGCTTATCAACGAAGAACACCCATCACACTCACCACATCTAATCTTGATCAAGGAATGCAAGGCCTTAATGGCTTCCACTGGGTGCAGTTTGAAGCATATTCTCCGAGAGGGCAACAAGGTTACCGCCAAGCTTGCTAATATTAGAGCCGATCAAGAAGACAAGATGGCGTCGCACATTACTCTGATGGACGAGATCATTCCACTCCTCGAGGGAGACATGAGAGGAGTGGCGTTTGAGCGTTATTAGTTTCATTTTTTTCTTTCCATTGTGCCAAAAAAAAAAAAGAGATAATGTTCTTTTCACATTATATTGAAGAGTATTTGTTTTAGGATTTGACTCCTCTAGTAATGGCAGAGTAGCTTCTTGTACAGCTCAACCTTTTTTAGACTCATACCAGGTCCACATTGATTATCGGAATCGTACATTACATAAACAACTTCAACCCTACAAAAAAATTCGTGTTGATCTAATACCGTTCAATATCTTATCAAAAAGCATATATTTTGGAAAAAGTGGTTTCGATCCAGTGTGTCTAGTACATGTTTTTCAAGATTAATGTCATCTAATGAGGTATTGAACGGTATTCAATAAACATGAATTTTGTAGGGTTAATGTACGATTCTGGTTATCAATGTGGGTCCGGTATGGGCCCCCAAAAGGCTGAACTAGATGGAAAGCTCCTCTCATTACTGGAGAGTAGCCAAATCCTTTTTTCAGCCCAAATAGTTTATGGGTTGGGCTTGGACTTGGTGATTGAAACTCAGGCCGCCTGCTATCTAGCGTGAGAAATAGATAGTAAATTTCCATACTCTCTCTTTATCTCTTTACTCTAAGAAAGTGCATTATTTTTAAGTCAGACTAAATGCACGATTTTCAGAATTTTACAAACAATCCAGAGCACAAAAGGTGAAATCCAATTTTGATTTTAGTCATTGGCACCTCAATCTCCAGGGATTGCCAAAATAAATCTCACCATGCACTGCTTACTTACCAAGGCTTTTGTCTACCTTCAAATGCATATGTCAAGGAAGGGAAACATCAATTCGAAATAGTTCAACGTACACTTACTCGGGTAAACAATGAGCTCTCTTTACTTTCAATTACTCATTATAACATATTTCTTTGTTTCGAGTACCATGTCTATCGAAGAACAACTTCTTCCTGGTTACAAAGAGGAGGTGCATATAATCAGCGGTGTTTTTAATAACGCTGAACCGTTGCGAGTTCGTTGCCAATCTGGAGATACTGATTTTGGGCTACGTACGCTCCAAAGAGGTGAGGAATTCTTTTGGAGGTTTGGGCTCAATATCTTTGGACGCACTCTCTATTTCTGCCACTTCTATTGGGGAACCAATGATAGAACTTTTAATGTTTTTGATGGACATCTCATAAAAACACATTATTGCGACCGTCCGACTTCTGTGTCGCGATACAAATGTTATTGGATGGCGAAACCGGATGGTTTCTATGTTAGTAATGGTGAATCACCTTGGAAGAAATTATATGACTGGAGTCCATAACCTAAGTTTTGTACCATCGTAGTTGCCTTCGGCTCAAGCAACAAACAGTTCGGGCGACTATATGTAATCCTAATGCTCCCTCCCTCCTTGTAATAGAGTCCGGTATTCCATTTTGAGATAAGTGTTCATTTTGCAAAGTTTGTGGGTAAAAGTTGGTACATTTTCTGTTTTGCTCTTAGAAGTAGATTATTTATTAAAAGTTAGTGTGTAAAAAAGTATATTAATGTTGTCTCCATAGAAAGTTGTTATGGAAACTTATACTAACTTTTAAAACATAATGAAGATTTCTCCATAAAAGTTGAATATTCGAAGTGACACTTAAAAATTGGGCCAAGGGAGTGTAGTGGGCCGAATTTGAGGAGGATTGGGCCGGAGATCAACCCCACTTGGGCCAGTCCCAATGGAGCAATCCATTCTGTGTGGCCCAACCATGGGCAGAGCCATGAAGGGACAAGAGGGGGCACTTGACCCCTCTCACTTTAATTTCTCACAAGGATTTTTGATAGTATGGAGCTAAAATTTGCAATTATTTTGACCCCTCAAAATTTCATAAATTGCCCCAACTTGCTTCAAATTCATAGATATCTCAAAAAAAATCTTCTTTTTCGAGAGTTGGTAGTATTACAATGAGGCTATCGTATATTATTTTTAAAATATAATAAGTCATTGGGACCAGTTATAAAGCAAAAATACATGTACCAATGTATATCTACGTTATAATTAACGTCTAATTTAGTTATTTCTTTGCATGAGCAAACAGAAAAAATAACTTGCATAAAGATTTAATTTTTGACCCCGCTACCCTAAAATCCTGGCCCTGCCCCGCCCGGCGTTGTAAAGACACATGGGCTGAACATTACGGGGCCGAACCTTACGGCTTGATCCGTTCTGTGTGGCCCAACACCTGCTGGAAACCTATCCGGGCTCAATGGTCTTGGTTCGGGCTGAAGGGACCGACCCGAGAGGTTGTTAGAGAAGTTATGGGAGGCATATTGGCAAAACGTGGCTACGACCACGTTGCCGTTGGGCAGAGCCTCCGAGAACCTTCTAAAAGCATCACATGGCAATGCGGTTATTTGTAACGTCGCGTACTGAAGCGGTTATTAGTGACGTCACGCGCTCATTCCGAGCACGCATAGTTTGGAGGGCAAATACACTCACGTCTAAAAATACAACCCTTGAGTGGTACTCAACTTTAGATTTGAATACTCTTGAGTACTTTCTTCTATCCTCCAAGTACTAACTTGAGCTTCGGAGTGCCCTCCAGCAAGTGTCGCCGAGATGGCAATAATTGGTTTCCCCGTTTTGTAAGAAGCAAGGTGCGTGAAAGTCGGATCTAAATTGTCAGAGCACTACGTGAGACATTACCCAACAAGGAGTAACAAGTTATATTTGTTCAACATTTACTTGAACACTCAAATAAGCTTCGGGTAAAAAAAAGGGTTAGCATTGGAGATGGTATATCGAAATAAGTTTTTGATCCAAATTTTCACCCAAACATGAGTAGAAGAATTGATCAGAGCTGGAGATGCTCTACCAGCCCGAAAGGCTAGTTCAGTTGGTTGGTGAGTTTACTCCCAAGTTCCAACACTATTGACTAGAGTTCGATTCTTGGGATTAGGCTACAAAAAAGTAATTTTATGTAAATTTCATAGTCTCAGCGTGAATAGTCAACCTTTGACTGGACCGGAGAGAGGATTAGTTGAAGTACGCATAAGCTAGCCTAGACACCCCTAATTGCAAAGGAAAAAATAAAATAAAAAGTAATGCACATGACTAGGTTGTGCCGTAATAAGAAAGGATAAATTGCACAATAAATACGATTGCATCTAAAGTCAATTAATTAAGCAATAAGATTATATAGAAATTGAATAAAAAAATATGTTCATTAAAATTTTGAGGGAAAGGGCAAGGGGAGGTGTCTGTTATTTTTAGAAACCTTAGGGGAAGTTGATGAAGGGATAGTAACGTACATTTATGTTGTCGATTATCTTCCGTTACCCGACAAGACTGACAAGGGAGGTCATTACAATTTCAAAAACTTGGAGAGAGGTTTCAGTTGTTGCCAAAAACCTCAGGGAGGCAAGTGAAATTTACCCTTGTGTATTCCTCGGCAGGTTTCTGTTGCTGTCAAAAGGGTGGGTCTATTTGCAATCCTTTTTGGACTCCATACAACCCTTTTGCTAAATACAACCCTGGTGATGTGGCAAATCTCTATATTTGCTTCATATAACCCGATAAAGTTCCAAAATTGCCCTTCTTATTTTTCTCCCAAATTTCACTCATTTCAAACACTCAAAACCCACTCAAAACTCACAACCCATTTCTCTTCCCTCCTCCCTCCGTCTGAGCTCCATCGCCACCGCTACTTGAGCAAAACCGACTTTCTCCTCCGACCACTCCTCCGACTGATCTACTCTCTCTCTCTCTCTCTCTCTCTCTCTCTCTCTCTCTCTCTCTCTCTCTCGAGCTTCTCTGACCTCAGTCATCACCCTCTCCGTCAAACCAGTCGAAGAAATCGCCGTTGTTTTACTCGTCTGGTTTTGGCACATTTCGGATATTTACTCCCGCTAAACACATAACGCGGATACAAACTGCAGAATTATGGCCAACATATCAGATATTAACTACCGTTAACAATGTCTGTTCTTTGGTTTTGGCACATTTTGGATATTAACTCCCGAAACTAAACACATAATTTGGATACAAACTACTGAATTATGGCAAATATTGCGGATATTAACTACCATCACCAATTTCGGGTATTAACTACCGAAATGTATTGCGATTTTCGGGACTGCGGTACTGTTTCGAACGAACAGCGACTGAGAAATTGAAATAGCAATGGGTTACTCTTTGATTGTTTTTTGCTCGAAAATCTTCATGTCCGGGTTACTCTTGGTCTGTATTTCAGTATTTGTGCATCCATTGGTGGACTTGGAGTTGTAAGTTGCTCCATTACTCTTTGGAGCTTTTCTTCCAAGGTTTCCATTGAGAGAGATAAGAGATGAGGGCCAGAGGAGGACAATGGGGGTTAATGACTGGGTTGTTTTCGACTGGAGGAGGAGGGATTTTTTTCGATTGGGGGAGGAGGGAATACGATGGAGAAGAAAGGAAGAAGAAGATATGTTGGGAAAAAGTGGAGTGGGTTGGTATGTAGCAAAAAGGTTTGTGTAATTAGGTGGTATGAAGTAATTTGAGGAGCTAAATGGCCTTTTCGCGAGGAAGATTTTGGTATTTATTTTGGAAAGGTTGTATGGAGCCAAAAAGGGTTGCAAATGGACCCACCCAAAACCTCAGGGGAGATGAGTGAAATTTACCCTTGTGTATTCCTCGGCCCATTTACTGTTGGTATAAATGAAATGGAGCTCCTATCCCTACCCATTCAGATATACCCAATTCAAAGATTCTCTCTTCTTTAAGAAGCGTACGCCCTAGCGGGGTAAAAGTAAAACCCTTTCCCAAACCGTATAGATCAATATCATGGGAAAGGGAGGTGGCGGCCGGGGAGGCTGTCGCGGCTTCCGCGGAGGAGGCAGCAGTGGAAGCAAACAACTACAGTCTCTCTCCACCAGAGACAACAAGAGCGAGACGAATCATAAAAGCGGCGGCGATGAAACCCTAAACAGAAACGCTGCTGCTATTTCGGCATCGAGGTCTAGAGGAAATTCTTACTTTGGTGGTGGGCACAGCAGGTCCGTAACATCCGACGATATTGAAAGCAATCGAGATTAAGCCTTGGCAGCAGAACATGCCTTGCATTATGGGAATTGTTGGGACTTCGTGTGAAGGATGATCAATTAATCAAGCACTAAGCTCAGAAATTCAATAACTTTAGTATTGTGTATGGTTTTGGTTTAGATGAAACAAGGCAGCCATTTTGTTTTGACAAGTTCAATTAGGATTAACTCTCTTCTCCATATGATATCGTCACGAGTTTCCATAGGTTTTTGAAGATTTCTCCTACTGGGTACTGATTAGTTTGAGTGTGTGTTTGATATGAGATTATTACTCTTGTTTGTGTATTTCTCTCCATTTTTGAAGGACTACTAACTCTAACTACGTATTGTTGGGGAAGGCATTTCTATTGTAACTTGTGTTTTACTCTCTACCAGTTAATAAGTGCAAACCAGGAAAAAAAATCCTTACTTCAATAAACCATGTAAAACGTAGCAATAGCCTCAAGGAGAGTGAGGAGTCATAGGTGGGAATTTCTGACACGACACGAACCCGATACGAAGTTAGTAGGTTTGGGTCGGCTATTTTTGACACGGAACGCGAATATGACACTACACGATAACACTAAAAGTTAAAGAAGTTGGGTTAGGGTTGAGAGAATTCTGACAAGAACACGAGATGGCACAATGGAAATTTATGAAAGAACACGATAACCCGACACGAACCCGACACGAAGTTAGTGGGTTACGGTCAGCTATTTCTGACACGGAAAACGAATATGACACGACACGATAACACGAAAAGCTAGACAGGTCGGGTTAGGGTTTAGAGAATTCTGACCCAAACGAGATGACACGACATGACGCTCACCCCTTGTTATACCTAAACACCTGATTTTCCATTTTGGTGCGCAAATGAAAGCGCATTTCTCTCTATAAGAACGGTGTGTTCCGAGGTGTATGTGACAATTTACACGCAAAGAAACTATGCAGAAGTGACATTAGTTTCCTAGCTAAGTTGGAGATTAACGACATGATGAGATAACCCAGGTCTCAAGCAGGAATCAGAGATTATCTAAAACCAGACGAATCAGTCTAGGGAAGAGATGAACAAGACGAGGGTAAAAAGCCAAATCAGTGAAGAAAGAAAACTAAGTAACTCGGAGCTGCCATAAGAAACAATCAACGCTTAGACTAATGTAGGACAAGATATAGACCCCTATTATTTATGAAAATATTATTTTAGTAATAATTAAGGGTCTATAGCTTGTCCTACATCATAGACAGAGGACGAACAACACTATCGTAGATGACCCAGGTGTTTTTGGCCAAATTAATCTTTACTCCTATTTGGATTATTTTTGTCCTTGTTCAAAAAATGTCCGCATTTGTTAGTTTTGCATTCATTTTCTGCGAATTATTAGTTCGTCTCGATGAAAGGAATCTAAAAAGTAAAAAATTATGATCAAAATCTCAAAAACAATTACTGAAGAGTGAAGACAAAAATAATCCAAAACATATAAGTTTTTTGGATTATTTTTGTCTTTATTCACAAAAATGTTACTAGTTTTGTTTATACTTTTTTTTCCTTATTAGATTCATCTCGTCGAGGTGAGGCATTAATCCACAAAAAATAAACACAAATTAGCAAATGAGGAAAATATTTGAAGGACAAAAAACACCCAATTTCGAATCCTCAAGGCAAGAATATCAAAATAGGTAGCAACTATCAAGCAAGTATAGGGCAATAAAAAAAATAGCTCGAAAAAGCATTCCTGAAGACAATACAAAAGCGGTTCATTTTGGTTTAAGCAGTCGTCGTTATCTGAGTAAAGACTAAAGACTACAATGAGAAGATACGTGACAACAAAAATGAAGGCATACTTTCGAATCCACAAGCGAAGAATATAAGAAGAGGTAGAAAGCCATCAAGCAAGCAAAGCTCAAGAATTTCCGGTCGCTAATAAGACTGAATATCGGCTAAAAAAGCATCTCCAAGGCAGATGGACAAATAACTGTTTCATAATGTCTCAAGGGTCTAAGCAGTTGTTTACCAAGTAGAGTACTGTTAGAATGATAAGAAATCAAATAGAATTTGTCTTACCCATAGAGGAGAGTTAAGCCACAATTCACAAGAATAGTTACAAGATCGACCAAAGGCTGAGAAATTCTACACAGTACCAAGCTACTCTTCCAACAATTCACTACCGGAAAACATCACCATGTTGCCTGCAAAACATAGCTGAGAATAGTTCAAAATAAGAATCAAAAGCAAAAAGAAACACAGGCTTCAGGTTTCTAGCTCAAAGGCATGACAATCCAAAGGGTTTGGTTCACTTGCTTATTTTCTTATTAAGCAATAAGCCTGGTTGGTGGAGGCTGATTTGCTTATTGCTCATTAGTAAGAAAATACTGCCACTGAGAAATAAGCAATTGGTAGTGTAACAACTGTGCTTTTTCCGTGTTTAGCTAATTTGCTTATTCCTTATAAACAAGCAATCGAACCAAAAGAGTCCCAAGTTCAGTGCAAGTTATAAACATTAAAAGAAATGGTACTTACTGCAAAATAAAATCGTCAATCAGCAACGAATCATCCTCACGATCCTCCTGAACAAGCTATAACCATTCACCAAACCATTCGAAGCCCTTTTTCACATCCCTACTTACCACTACTTCGAAATCAAATTGGGACAACTCTCTCCCCCTTTTCAAATTTTTATCTTACAACACAGAAACAAACTACAAAGCAATATCAAGAAGCGTGTCTCTAATGGCATAGAGGTCGCTTACTTTGGTAAAACTGCTACCAACCATCTTACTCACCAGAGGCGGCTTCGGAAGCAAATGCTCCTCACAAGACAATACTTGAGTGGGACCGAAATCATTACTTATGGCATTTCTTCCCTCGGTTAAGGAAAAACCAAACAGTCTACAGCTACTTTTACAGGCCATAACTAAGTCTGGATTGCCCTTATATGATGAATGAGTTGCAAAAGTTGAACATGAGATACCCAGTTCGTTATTACGCTCTTTCAAATGACCAACCGAATCAACAACTTGATGGTATTCCTTCCTCCCTTGAGGGCATTCCTTCCTAGATGATGTGAGCTTCCCAACATCTTTTTCGGACATAGAGAACGAAACTCGGTTGCTGAACTCATTCTTATCCTCCTGATTAATACAAGATGTTGTTGGAATGCAATTCGGCTGGAACATTAGCACAGAAGAAGGTGATGATGACACCTGCAATGGTTGGGCAGAGGTGCGGACATAAGTATTGTCACCCTGCATAAGGCGAGAGCATCCATTCCAAGAGGTTGAAGCTCGAACGCAATCAGTGATTCCTTGCACCATGTTTGGTTGTACTGTGTTAGTAAAGAGGCCTCTTGAGCCTGAAACTGTTTCTTGACCTTGCAAGACCTTATTGAATCGAAGCGATTCACCAAATCCTGTGGTTTCATAGGAAATTAAAGAATTTCCTGTTGTGGATATCCTCGAATTACCAGAAAAAGGAGTGCACCTCCTTATTTCTAATGGGTGATGACTCTGAACATCAACACCATCGTAAGGAGAAATCAAACCCATCATTTCTTGACCTTGCAAGACCTTCTGGAACCTCAAAGATTCCCCAAAGTCTGACACTCCTGTCCCATCTGAACAAGGAAAGTAGGAGAAGGTCAGTAACTACAAACGAAGAAGTCATAGACAATTTATGAACAAAATATCTCTAGAAAATGGAGGACCTCTGGGAACTGGAAAATCTGGTTTTGTTGAAGGCAAACCCAACCTTGCCCTCTTCATACCAGGTGCCATCAAGCTACCGGATACAGAAACTGAACCAGTTAGCTCAATTTCCCATGGAGAGACCCTGTTATGTCTGATAGTGTCTAGATCATCCCACCTTACCTGCCAAAGTGGGTTAATAATCACTAAGTGCTTGATCAGCAAAGTACGAAGTATGAACCGTCACACTTGTCAAAATGTCACATATACGGCTATTTCTTGTTTTTCTTTACTCTCAAATGAGAGATCCAGAAAAAGAGGAAACTAAAGTAGAAAAGCGGAAAGAAAAAATCATATACTCATAAAAAAGGGGGAGTTCCTCCAATAAGCCTGTCGGAAAAAATAATTTGCGTATTGGTACATAAGGCTAGCTTGATTAAGTTGTAATCATATTAGCTTCACCATTTTTGTAAATTTTACAGCACAGGACAGGCTTAGGATGGTGCCTGAAAATAAAATCCTTATTTTCACGCCGTCAACCATAGCTCAAGAATATGCGCACATCCTGGCCAAAACCTTTTCCAAGCAACTGCATACAGAACCATTTGAACAAATGCATACCAAAAGGGACCTCCACTTTGAGCCACGCCATCTAACAGGATCCACATCACTAACCCCAGTAATTAGCCCAGTATACCTGCCAGAAATGCCCAACATTAGAATTTGATAATGCATCCTGTTGGGATACTGCAGCCAGAACAGTACTAACCTTCTCTCAGCTGCATCTTCTGTTTCAAATCGCATCTTAAACCTCATTCCAACAGTATAAGAATGAGCAAGGCTCTTTGAGAATTTACAGAATGGGATTATGAACTCAGATGAGCTAGCCCTACAAGATGCAGTAGAGTTTTAGGAGGGGGAGGATGGAGAACAGATACCAAACTACACTCCCGCAATCCTCATTCATCACAGTTCAGAGGAGCAGCAGTACATATTTTGGAGAAAAGAAGCAAGTACAAATCAAATAAATACAAAAACCAAATAAAAAACGCCAACAAATTAGCACGTCAATTTTAGGAGCAAAGAAAGGCGATGTGAAAATTTTGGAGAATGTGTAGAGGACCTTGTAGAGGTTAATTAGTTGATATAGTTGACTAAATTGACGAAATCTTTTATCTTAGTCAATTATCGAAGGTATGATCTCCATATAACTAACCTCCAAGACTGAATCACTTTTTAAGTAGATAAACTAGCAAATGTGGCAGCACTTGCACATGAGACTTAAGCATTCTAAAGTGTGTCAAATACACAAAGCTTTGGTTATCAATCTAGTCCATGTGAAACAGATGCACAATAGAGGTTTCAACAGTGGCACCAATCCACACAATCTCAGGAAGTAAAACTAGAATTTGCTTAGTGGCCTATTGTAGGGCTGTAAAAATAAAAAATAAAAACTAGAATTTGCCATATGGGTATACTTGAAACAATTGAAGAGAGACAGGAAATATTCATAAATAGAAATACAGAAGGAAAGTAATAAAACTTGCACACAACAGTTTACAGGGTCAACTATGCGCAACATTGTTTCAATACTTCACATTGGTGATCTCCTAATTTAAGAAAAAACATGTGTACTGGCACGAAGTGAAAGAAAAATGTCTTAAAATGATACTCAATAAGGTATCAGAAGGAAACATAATAGCTTCATTGCTCGATTGCTAATGCAAAATATTTCGGGCGGTTCTTTGGAAAGTCAAACATTCGAACATCCACTATGAAGAAACCTTTGATGTCGAGATAAAAATAGACAAAATTTACAGAAGGATATCTGCACATAACCCATCAAAATCAACCGTAAAAAATATGAATTTATTACATAACTATCTAGCCTTTTCTCAAATGATTGATTCAGAAACAACTTGTTACACAAACTCTGTAATCCATCTTGGGAACATGCACATACATATAATATACAACCACGTGTATGCATATAATAGGTCAATATCGCAGTAGTTTGCAGCCTTTACATTATAGAGCAAGACGGTTTTTCATCAAACTGAGCCAATAGATAAAAATATAAAATAACTTGGTTGTCTGTCCCCTACATCTGGGCTTCTCGCTTTTCATGGATGTGTCTCCCCATCTACTATTGTATCATTTGCCCCAATGACCGGCCTTTATGGTCTCATCCATAATCCAACTGTAGAAAGAAGATGGAAGCTTCATCTTTAATCGCTAATCCCGGATCGGAAATGCTAACAGGGCGGGAATCAAAGTGGGGGACCTCTTTCCCGCCCAAGTCTATCTCCTGTCAAGTATGCCCCCCGGAATGATCTATGTACCGCGGGTCATGCTCTTGGAAAGATAGAATACAAACTCCTGAGCACAACATTAAGCTACAAATTTTACCAAAAAAAACATTAAGCTACAAATGTAACTCCTGAGGATTGACCACTGTTCTAAATATAGTAAAGTGGAAAATTGTAGTTCACTGGAGCACCGGAGTCCAGGAGTTGTTCCCACCATTGAAGTAGAAGTCTTGGAATGAGACTTCCGAATTAGAAAGACAAAAAAACGCTTAGTTTCGTTGGAAAAATCAATGCAATTCTAAAAAGTACATAAGATCAGTTGCATCAACTAAATGTCCTATTCCCATTTTCTGAATATAAGCCGGGGTTATTTTTTAGGAACTTGACAAATTTTGAAAAAGAATCTGACCACACAGATTAAAGTTTTGATTAGCAACAGTATGAATCGCATCTCCACTGGAAAACATTTCACTTCAAATACCTTGGATTGTAGCAAATATTGAACACATGACTCGTAGATATAGCATTGACGACAACATTGATACTGCTGATAGTCAGCTTCTGGCTAGAGAGAGCTGGAAGAGGAAAATCACTCTTGACTTGAGCTGCTCTTCGGATTCCCAATCGTAATTCTCCATCACCCGCCCTGCCGTAGACTAATGTAAGCATCTAAGTAGCAACTCTTAAGTGTATTTAAATTGAGGATTTTCTACCTTAGAAAGAGCACAGCATCTCCAGAGAGAAGCTTCTTCTTGTTGACAAATCCACTCCAACCAGTTGTAAGCAGGTGCCTTCGAGGCTGGCCTGCTCAGACAGAAAATATAAAACAGAAAGTTAGAAAATTAAATCAGAAACTCAAATCTGCAAAGTTAATATCACACTGCGTCAAAGGCCCATTGTTCCATTTAAAGAAAAAACACTGTCAACAGATGAAACACATGAAATTCATGTTTTTGTAACGAACCCCGATAGATGTGTCGGAACCTCCATTCTGTGCCATGTAAATCTTTTGCTACAAGTTCTTGTGAAGGCCTTTGCTGTTTATAGTCCTACAGAAAAACGAAAATGGAAAACTTGGGATCCTAAAGCATAGAAGAAACTGGGCCATGTGTGTACATGCTCATGTTATACAAATAAACTGGATTCAAATGAAAAACTGAAGTATGTGAAAGTAAGAGTAAAATTACAAGGGGAGGAAAGCAGTCCTCAGCAGCCCGACGAGGGACAGAGAAACCACCATGAGTGCTAGTATCAGAAGCAGTGAGGGTTTTGCAGAACATGTGGGGTGTGGTAGACTTTACAACGCCTTCGATGTCATCTTCTTCGCTTTCTGCATCAATTTCCCCGTTTCTCCATTTCTGCTCAATCTGCTTCACGCAGTATATTCAGATAAAACATATTTTACCCCAAAAGGTTGCAAATTACTCATCAATGAACCAGAATAAAGGGTACCCAGTCAATACGAAGAAACACCATTCCAGAATATCATTGGGCTCATTTCGTTAGCATTCTCAATGTCCTATTCCTAGCACAACTGTAATTCAGCTTGCATTTGCTGGCTTTTCATTTTGAACCACTTCTGGTACATCAGTTAACACAATCAAAGGAAGCATTTTACAATTACACTGCAGATAATGTATATAAGCTGGCCCAGACATCTGTTATGAAACAAATGTATTCCAAAATCCAAACCAAACGATCCTTCTCAAGGGCCACCTGCAATCCTTGCTGTATTTCCCATCAAAATCTTGATATGGTATAAGAAACTCCAATGGTTGCTGATCAAATCTTTGTATAATTCCCAAACAACCCAACACAAAAAAACATTTTTAACCATTTCTTTTGAAAAAGCTATATGCTCAAATCCTTTACCGAACATGTGACCATATCTTTCCCAAAAATCCAAGCTTAACCACAAAAGCTTCTCTAATCAAATTTTGGTGAAATACCTGTCTCACCAAATAATGGTTTATACCCAATCTACCCTCCAAACAACCATGAATCGCTGTCAATCCCTCAATAGACACCAACATGGTATACTTTCTTCAAGTTGCTTATTCCTCGTATGATGAGAATTAGGTTCTTCCATGACTTAAAGAACCACATTACTTATTCCTTATATTCATGAAAGATTTTCCAATCATTAGAGCTGAAATGCAGAATCATAAAAACACAAACCCACACAAATATCTAAACACTCTGCATAAAACCACATTACCACAACTCACCTGCATATCAGGAATTAGAGAAACTTGTGCATAAACCTCGTCAGTGGCCGCCTCCGCCTACCAACAAAACAGAGTATTTAATAACAAATCGAAAATTAGCCAAAACTGTCGAAACAGGAATAACCACATAGGTTTTCTTGTTACTGGAGTGATTTTCAGAAGAAATGAAATAGTGGATTCCTCACTAGCGCATACATTGTTTATTTCTAGAGAACCACAGAGACGTTTTCATTACCAACCAGCATTCTGTTTATTTTCTAGTGAACCACACGTTTTCATCATTACTAATGAACATTCTGTTTGTTACGCGATGTTTTGAAGGCACGTATTTCATAACAAATCCAAAAATAGCAAAATATCACAACTGGAAAATCCAAGTAGAATCCAACCTCTGAAACTTTGAATCCCCCAAATAAACAACTTTCAGGGAGTGTGGCTAGTGGCTACTAGATTGATTTTCAGAACAA
Organism: Vaccinium myrtillus; assembly: GCA_016920895.1. NCBI lineage: Eukaryota > Viridiplantae > Streptophyta > Magnoliopsida > Ericales > Ericaceae > Vaccinium > Vaccinium myrtillus. The sequence continues at coordinate 22,920,432 of CM029272.1, forward strand.
TTAAATGGTGCATGATAACATTTTACTTCTAATGGACATTCTGTTTTCTCTTTCTAGTGAACCACAAGTGAGAATTATAAACTTTTCAAAAGAGTGATATTTCCATTTCAGCTTAATTCTACCGTGCTAAACACTGGCCCACTTGCCGACATTATTTTAAAAGAAAACACATTAGGAGTACAGAAGTAATAATCCTCCATTACATGTATCCGAATTCCCAACAAAACCTACACAATTGCATACTTAACTGATACGAAAATGACTTTTACATCCCCACCTCCTTATGAATGCACTCCAAAATTTGCCTTTTAGTGCTTGTGTTGCCCATAATATTAACCATTAAAAAGACAAAATTTAAGGTACATTTATCAGAAATTACTACAAGAAAATGGTGTGCAAAAATCATGATCAAATCACACACTCCTGTTCTTCGCATATTCGAATGATGACTTACATGGAGCTTGACATCGAGAACTCGACAGAAGACGTGAGGAGGGAGATTGTACGCTGCGGCCGGAAACTCAGAGACATGTTCCAAGTGTCCCTGTGGGACGTAAACCACCAGACTCCCTTTCTTCGGCAACGATATGAGGGGCCCAGCACACGCGTGCCACAGCTCCAAGCACACGTGCGACGACGACGATGAACCTATTGCCGAATCAGCAGAAGGAGAATCGAACGACGCCGCCTCATCGCCGTCGTGAGCGGCGTTGAGATCGATCAGTCCACACATGCTCGGGAAAAAAGCCCTAGGACACAAATTGGAGGAGTGAAATTGAATTTATCAGGAGCTCCGGTGTGAATATGTGGAGATATAGATGTAGAGAGAGAAAGAGAGAGAGAGAGGAGAACCTGCTGCAATTCGCAGTGTTAAAAAGAAAGGAGTCCCTCTTTCTCTCTCTAATTTTCTCTCTCTTCAAAGTATGAAATCACAGTTGTTAAGAGGATATATACAGAGGAGTATATGTGTAGGTGTATGTATATGTGGGTTCTTACCTGCAAGTTGCAGCGGCTGCAGAAGCAGCAGCGCTGCGACTGCTGGGTGGAGGAAACAGCTACTGCTTTGATGTGTGACAGAGTGAGAGGAGAGAGAAAAAGAGCAGAGAGAGAGAGAGAGTGCGTATGTATAGATAGAGAGTAGAGACAGGTAGAGGGAGCGATCACTGTGTTTGTGGTGGTAAATAAACAGACGTGAGGCATGTTTTTTGTTTTTTTGAGTTTTAAAAACTCATTTGTTTTGAATTAATAAGTAGTACAACTCCTACTACAAAATTTTAGACCAAAATAATAAGTGGGGAAAAAAAAAAAGGTTTTTTTCTTTTCCCCTTAATAAGTCAAAAAACAAAAAGTATGCTTAAATTTGTAGGCCAAAGTAAGCTTAATGTGTTTTCGTAGTTTTTTTGTTTTTAAGTCGTTGACAAAATTATGTTAGTTTCTTGGGAAATACTAACGGGTGGAACGTTACATCCATTAAGGATACAAAAATGTACACTTGTAGATTTCATTTGTACTTTAAAGTACACGCACTTACACTTGTGCTTCAAAATACATTTTTAAGTGTGTTTTTATAGTACAAGTGTGCTTTAAAAAAAATGTACTCTGAAATATAAATGGAGCCAACAAGCGTATTTTTTTATACCATTAACTGATGCAATAGTGCACTCGTTAACAAGACCCTTCTTTTATTATTTTGGAACTTTTTATTAGAGGAAAGACTTTTGAAACGTTATGATAAAAAAAGCAAAAAAAAATCGATAAGTAAAACAGGGCCATATATGAACAACACTGCGGGTACAATACCAAACTTGCACCGATCGTGTACGGGTGGCTTTGTATGGCCCACTCCGCGATGTCATACAAATAATCGGATGCGTTCATTAATTTTGAAATGACGTTTGAAACAACCAATTAGAAAATTATTTCAAACCAAATAATTAAAAACGCTTGATCTAATCGTCTGATTTTTTTACAGGATTAAGAATCCTTAATCCTGTAACAAAAGTTAGACATTTAAATCAAGTACTTATAGTTAACCTACGAGTTAATTTTTTGTTTATCAACTTAAAAAATTAATGAATAATTCGGATCATTTATACCGACCGGCAATGGAATCGGTGCACGTTGGTACAAGTTTGAACGGTAGCCTATATTATTGCGATATATGTATATCAGTTTGGAGTATATACGTATTGGATGATCCTGAGACAGGAGCCGTGACGCCCTTTGTTTGCGGGGGTTACGTCCCCTTCCCATTCAACAAATCTCTCTTATGTCCCTTCGATTAGACCACAACTACAAGTATCTTAAATTATTTACTATTCCAATGCTTACCTAAATAAAAAGCCATAGTACAGACCTTGCTACGAGCACAGAGGAAAATGCACTATTCCAATGCTTACCTAAATAAAAAGCCATAGTACAGACCTTTGCTCAGCACAGAGGAAAATGCACACAAAACGTACAAAGCACTTCTCGGGACTCAAACCGTTCATTGATTCTGGGTGATTTTTTCAAACCGTTCATTATTCTTAGGACATTTTTTCGATGGCTCTCCTTCATGTTTTTCGCATTTCTGGTCCTCTTGCTCTCAGAACCTCATCAACCGGAAACCTCCTCCGTCCGCGTAATCTCCGGCGGCGATGACCTTGTCTGCCCGCCTGGGCCTCTTCGCCCATGATGCCGGACCTGGTCAGCTCATTTTTCAATTCAATTCTTTTGATACTGCCAGTTTGGACACTGCGAGTTTGAATTTTTTAGTTGGAATTGGGTTTCAATTGAGGTATCTATAATGCATTTTTCATTCATATTTGGAAATGATTAATACTTTCATTCACGGTGTTTCTCAAAGATTCAAATTAAAAAAAAAAATTGGTACAAAAATATAAAACCTGAAATGTACATACTTTCTAGTTAGAAATATTAGTTCAATTTGTTGTATGTTCAAATATTATACACGGTGTTGGGGTAGAATATAAAAATTACAAATAATTAAAACATATTAGGTGGTATATTCCAAATATTTTAAAAAAACTTTATGATATTTATTTATTTTATTGTATATAAAATTATTAAAATTAATTATTATAGCTTATTTGTTGACAAGTGTAATAAATTAATAAGTTTGTATTTAATATAATTAAAAAACGCATATAATGTAATATGGGTATGCACAAAGGCAATTTTGTCTTTTGACGGTTTTGTTTTTTACATCATCTACCTAACCTTATACCCCAATTTCAACTATCAAACAAACCAAGTACTACAGTATTTAATTTCTTATATTACCAAAATCATCCAAATCAAGTGCTACTTAATATTTCCCTCCATATATGTCACATCATTGTGGGGTCACCCTCACATAATAAATATATCCCTAATACTCATCCGGCATTCAATCGAGCCGTAACTTTATTGCACATGAGCTCCTTACCATGTCCAAGAAATTGCAAGTGACTTGAGTTCCAAAATCATCCATCCCGATTCCCTTGCCTTTAGACTGCGAACTACTCACCCACCCAAGTTTTTTTCTTTTACCTAATTTTCATCTTGGTTGTATGGTTTTCATGTGCAATTGGCAAATCTTTAAAGAATAGTGTATTTTCATTTGAGGGGCAGAGAAATGTACTCCCAAGGATAAACTCTTTTTGACTATTTGAATTGAAAGGCTCCTTTAGCTAATCGCCCTATCACGGGACTCTATAGTACACGAATATATGTAGTTCACGATCTCAGCATACAATTTCTACAATTAATAGTCTAGATTTCATAAAGTGTGAATTATGAAAAATACTTTTGGATGACTCAAATTGTACATTACGCCTCTATAGTTGAACTACATGATATCCCCAAGTTCCGATTGCTAGTCCTGGTTTTTAGAATTTTTATTAGGGTAAGAATATTTATGTGTTGAATATGGGCCCTTAGATCTATATCAATACCTATCATCAGTTTTTGTACTCATGCTAAATAAACTTCTCAAATAACATATAGTTTTATTTAGAAGTTTTGCAAAAGTTCCCCGGGTGAACTTAGGTATTGTGTAATCATTAGTTGATACTTAGATAATTACTAGCAAAATTTACCTCTTTCATAGGGTTTGTTGTAAGCAAAAAATTTATGCACATATACTACTATTAATTATTGTCAAGCGTCAAAAGGTGTAATAATGGGACACTGCATCACTTATTTGAGGTATGTAACAATTAAATTAAACACAAAGTACAAAACAACCTAAAAAATAAATGCTGAAGTTACTTTGCACATACGTATGTGCACAAATAGCTTTGTGGAGCCCATTTCAAGGTTTCACACGAAGAATCCGAACTGTTTAATTTTAAAATAGTTTTTCAAATAATCTCGTGAATAATAAGCTCAATCGAATAATTGGAAGTGGTTGATCCAATCTTTCAATTTTAGATACTGTGATTGGCTCGGATTATTTGTGTGAAACCTCAAAGTGGGTCCCACAAAGCGGTCTCTGAACAGACATCTGTACGAGCAGCAATTCTAAATTTTACCAATTAAAAAAGACTATAACACATTTTAACAAACTATATTTTTGTACAAGGTTTGACCTCCAAATTATACAATAGTGGTCAACAAATCTAAGCCTGATGATTATTATTTCCCTGATATATAAATATCAAACAACTAATCCCTCTGTTTCATATTGTTAGTCCACTTTCATTATTATAGAGTTCTTAAAAATTGTCTATATTTTTCAATTTTGAATATTACATGTTTACAATGTGTATTTTGATAGATCGCAATTAGTTCTATTAAACAAAAGTTTTAAATTATTTAAAACATCATAGACTGTGAGGGATGCTTCTATTGACTGTCAACTGGGCTGACAATAAGCAAAAAAATAAGACAAAAAACACACTTCAATCTACTTTTTACAGTTTTTAATACATTTTCACATACATTCAAACATTTTTCATAAAAGCTTAACAACAGCTAGTGGACTGAATCTAGCATTTCCTAATTACAAGATATAGACAATTTTATAAGCACCGCATACGTGTCGATAGAGATACTTAATAACAATCAGTAACAGAGGAAGTACATTTTTTTTTTTTTTAAAAAAAATACAAAACATTTCAAGACAATCGAATTTATGAAAGTATATATAGAGGACATCTTTGGAGCCAATCAATTTTGAGAGAAGGAGAGGGAAAATGGTCCATGTGAGCCAAAACTAAAGAGAATCTTTTGAGTTTGAGAGACAATAATGATCAATAGTTTGTGTGATAGGCATTTTGGCCTTTTACACATATTTGGAAATTGTAGAAGGGTGTTTTTGTCAATTTCAGGAAGGTATGGAAAAAGGGTTAGGTCTTTGTCAAAGCCATCAATTGCAAAGAACCCAAAACAGAGGCCTATTAGATAGGCTTTTCTTTTGTAGCCCTACAGACTGACAACCCGGAAATAACGGGGTTTTCAACTCACCAGTCCAATTGGCTATGACTCAGTCTATGCTTTTACTAGTAGTATATCTTGTTTCGGATGAGCTTACCCACGCGATTCTTAAGAGCGTTTACAACACTGGCGGCTTTGTTCGGTTTGGGTTTAAATGGAGGATTTTGGAGTTAATGAGTACAGAGAGATAGAAAGAAATTTTTTTTGAAGACCGTGCAGGTTGAGTCTTGAAACCCAACCCAAACAAGATGTGGGATTTTTGGTTTTTTTTACCCCACCCAAGAGAAAACTAAAAATGTTGTGTTTGGTCTGGGTTTTGGGCTTTGATTTTTGATAATGATTTAAGGAAAAAATATGGATAATAATTAAAAATAGGGTTGATGATTAGAGAAATATATAGAAAAAAATAAGAATAGTAGTATTGAAAATAAAAATATTTATTAGATAATAATTGAAAAAATCGGATATCGAGCCTAATGGCCGATGGGCTTATGACAGTAGTACTTAAAAGGTCAGGTCATTTTCAAAGACAACATATGGGTCTTGCTGTTACGTGGACACACAATAGACAAAAAAAATAAATTCACTTCAATGTTCTTTGGCTTATCTGTTGTTTTGGTCCCTGAAGTATGCCACAAATTTCAAAATCGTCCTTTTAAGAATTCTGGTTTCAATTTCATCCTTGTAAAACTTTGACGATTTCAATGTTATCCTTCCGTCCAATGGAAAACGGAAAAGGCTTACGCGGACTAACAGAAGCCCAGTCATCCTATGACATGTACCATTCCACAAACAAAACCAATGGTGTGTCCCTGTCATCCTTCTCTCTCTCCCCCTTTAGTTTCCAAACCAATTAACCAACCACTCCCTATAGTTAAAAATAAAAATAGTTAACTACTTTAAAAAGGATTGAGCTCATGTGATCGTTTTAGTATTTTATTTTAAACGTTCTTCCCCAGTACAGTCGTTGCAAATTGGAAAATGAGAATTTTCTTCATTTTGTCGTTACATGATAAGTTCATTTTTTTTTTCAACAAATAAAGGAAGAGAATTGGCATGGTGTTCTAGTTAAAAACAAAACTATTGTAATTAAGATTTAACTCATACGTATTTAGTCCACACAAATTATGATACAAAAGAGGGTTTTCCATGTAAATGCCCCGGTACGTTTCTCTCTTTACATTTGATTGTTTGTATTTTTATTTTTTTTTTGGATCAATTTGAATTGTTTGTATTTGGGCCAAGAAAAAGGGAAAAGTCTCTACATTTGATTTTTGAATTTACTGGATTGTGCAAGAAATGTGTTTATTGTATGGTCTCTAAAAATAAGAAAGAAGATGGTAATGGAAAAATGGGAGCCGGGTCCCTCTAGTGCCATATGCACCTATTGTATGGTCTATATTGTTCCACCTCATGGTAATCGTGACATTTTTAGTGTCTCGTAAATTTTATATTAAAAAACTCGAAGTAACTTTTAGGGAAATATTAAAATACACATTATATATCTTCTTTACTTTCAAAAATCTATAAAATAAATAAATAACAAATATGTATAAGTAAAATATTATACAGTCTTAACATATTTTATCTACTTTAAATAAAAAAAAGTATATAGAGAACATTAAAAAAATAAAATAAAGATATAAAGAAAAATAGATAAATAAATAATTAAATAAATTACTTAAATTAATAAGATAAAAGAATTAAGAAATTAAATAAAAAAAAGTGATTTAGTTAAATAAAGAATATTAAATAAATGAAAGAGAAAAAAAGATATAGAGAATATTGAAAAAATATAAGAGAAAAAAGATATAAGGAAAAAGAGATAAAGAAATAATTAAATAAAAGAAATAAATTAAATAAAGGAATGAATTAATATAAACAAATAATATAAACAAATGAATTAATACAATTAATTGGGGAGGGGGGTAATTCGATAAAAGAGAAAGGTACAGCTGACTGGGATTCTGTTAGTCCACGTAAGTTTTTCCCGTCACTCAATGGACGGAAAGGACATCATTGAAATCGTCAAAGTTTTACAATGATGAAATTGAAACCAGAATTCTTAAAAGGACGATTTTAAAATTTGTGGCATACTTCAGGGACCAAAACAACAGATAAGCCATGTTCTTTTTACGCTTTTCAAAATATATATTTCGACAAATTTTTTCAAATTTAAAACTGAGCACGTGTTAGCATTTTCTTATCCATATTACTCTCCATCTATTAGTTATTAATTAATTCGGTACCATAAAAAATAGAACTCAACGCGCCATAAAAAAGAAATTTGGTATCGGAGTCAAGTTTTCATCTTGGCCATTACATAATACTAGTGAAAATCCCGCCGGCAAGGCCCGGGATTTACGACAACTTGCCCATCGTAGGGGTGTTCAAAAAAACCGGTGAACCGCGCATCCGGTCTGGACCGAACCGATTTACACATTTTGGATTTTAACCGTGGATTAATGGTCCGGACACGGATTCATAAAATAAAAAACCGTGACTCGCAGTCCGGACACGGATTTTGATTTTCAAACCGTGGATTAACCGATCCGGACCGTGAGATTTTTATTATATATATATATATTTTTTAAATAAGTATACATCTATACATAAATAATTTTGCCACTATACTACCTTGCATTTGTTGTACTTTATCACTTAATTATTATTCCATCAGGCTGGGAGTTGAAGGAGATTATTTTTTAGCCGGATCAGTTGCTATGTAAACAAATTAAACTAGCAACCATTCGCTGAAACATTTGATGATTGGTTTACCATGGATATTTCATAAGCAGTGGAGCAACTATTTTGGTTTTGTTTTTTGACAATTTATTTTGATTCCATAATGTTCAAGTTTAGATTTGTTCAATTAATTTGTTGGAATATTTAATAAGCTTTTATTATTTATTTCAATGTTGAGTTTGGGTTTCGAATAAGTTGATGATTTTTTTTAGAATAAGTTAAAAATCTGTGGACAAATCCAGAACCGAACCGTGAGACTTTTGGATCGGTCACGGATTTTATTTTCAAAAAACCGTGACTCGCGGATTAGGATTGGATTCATGCCAATCCGGACCAATCCGGACCGTAAGCACCCCTATGCTATAGTTCATTGTTCTCAATTATGTAGACATAGAAAATATACTTGTAACAATAAAACAAATAAAATGCAAATGCAACCGGAAAAAAAAAAAAAAAAAAAAACTTCTAGAACTTGGAGGGAAAAAATGGGTTTAGTACTGGTAGTTAAAAAAAACCCAGAATTACATTTGTAAAAATGCATTACAAGTTTTTTTAACAGTTACACAGTGTTTTCTTTTCTGGGATAAATTATATTTTATTAGCATTCCTGAACTCATTGGAGAACGCTTTCTTTCCCAAGTGTAAAGATATATGACTCGGAAGATTATTGAGGGCTAAAAGAAAAGAACACAGTGATCGTGTTATCACATTTCGACTAAAAATATAAAAACAAGAAAAAGAAGAGAGCATATAACAATTCACAAAGTCTGTTCGAATATGATAATAACTGGATCAATTGCCATGCTCTAGGCATTTCAGAATCAATTGTCGTATTCTGCCCTCGTCTTTGAATTTTAAACTGTTGGAAAAATTACAGTGGCTATCCGAAATTTCAAAGAACAATTTCCTCTGATATATAATATGAACAGAATACAACTGAAATTTAATTACATGAACAGAATTAAACTAGACAGAATATGAAAACAGAATACAAACAGTAATCGGAAGGCCGAGTCGTGTGTGACACACTCTCCTTAACAAAGATGCGCCACCTACCGTGGGTGTTGTAGGTTGAACCGACGTCTTCGTCCCAGGATACAACGGCTAAACCACGACCACCGGAACACCATCGCTGGAAGCCTTGGCGAACTATAACTAGCGTCTACCTCTCTCTCACAAGAACGTTTTCTGGACTGAAATGTGTTGCACGAATTTCTAGTTATGAAACACACAATGGAGCTGCCCATTTATAGCTGGAAAATGGAGTTGAAATCATCAATACGGGAATAAAGAGGAGCCTCCCAATTCAATGACGAAATTGAATATGCCAATGAATTCTGCAATTCATTTCAGAATATGTAACAACCAACTTGATTACGAATTTGAATGGGTCGAAATCTGCCATTCAATCTCCATCATGGGGAGGTTACGAGGTGTTTACAGCCAGCAATAAACACCATAAAATCTGCCATCGTATTGAATCCGTGGGGAGGTCTCGGTTGCCTCGGGAGAGCCTCCGAGTGCCCCGGTTTCATTCACAAAATTTCCAACAATCCCCCCCATGAATGAAAATTGGAAGGCACACTAACGCAGAGTACATAGCTGACGCGAGAGAGAGGCAACAGATAATTCCTGCATAAGATGGGTAGCTTTTGGCCTTGAACCTTCCCTTGTGATAGCCTATCGAGTTTACTAGCAGACTAATGTGCGGCCCCGCTTTAAACTATTCCGGCGCCGGTGTAAACTTAGACAACAAACGTAGCTTTTGGCCTTGAACCTTCCCTTTCGTCATGACACCCCCTGTCACATTAAGTATTTTCTTATTTCGGGTATCCTCATATACCCCACTTCATCTCCATAAGTGACCTTCTTATAAAGGGTATCCTGATATACCCCGCTCGGCATCTCCGACACATAAGAGTCTTTAAAAGCAACCCTTAACCTCTTCCACTTTACAGGCTTCACTATTCCGCATCATAGAAATGGGCAAGAGATCAAATCTCCACAGTGACCGTTCTCTATTACACGCAAAAAGTAGTCTCATTGAACCTAGATCTTGGGATCTCCAGTCAACTAGGTTGGCTACCCCCACGGTAACTATGAGCGTAGTGGCTTCAGCCCCATTCCTTCCGATGTTTTCTCAACTAGCTCTCGAGATAACCCTTTGGTTAGCGGATCCGCAATATTGTCCTTTGACCTCACATAGTCAATTATGACAACCCCACTTGAGAGCAGTTGTTTAATAGTATTATGTCTTCGACGTATATGTCTAGACTTACCATTATAATTGGCACTCAAAGCCCTACCAATCGCTGCTTGACTATCACAGTGGATACTAATAGCTGGCACTGGTTTTGACCATCTTGGAATATCTTCCAGGAACTGTCGTAGCCACTCGGCCTCTTCAGTTGCTTTATCTAAAGCAATGAATTCAGATTCCATTGTAGACCGTGCTATACACGTCTGTTTAAAAGATTTCCAAGCAACTGTTACACCACCAAGCGTGAAGACATATCCACTCGTGGATTTTGAGTCCTTCATATCCGATATCCAATTCGCATCATAGTACCCTTCTAGTACTGCTGGATATCTGGTATAGTGCAACTCAGATCACGAGTATACCTCAAATAATGTAGTACTCTGACTATCGCCTTCCAGTGATTGTGTCCTGGATTACTCGTGTATCTGCTCAGTCTGCTTACTGAGTAGGCTATATCAGGTCTTGTACAACTCATCAAGTACATGAGGCTCCCAATTATCCGAGAATACTCTAATTGGGACACCCCTTCCCCCCCATTCTTGGATAAATGGAGACTTACGTCCACGGGGGTTCTTGCGATGCCTGTATCAGACTGGTTGAACTTCTCAAGAATTTTGTCAATGTAGTGTGTCTGAGACAACGCAAGTCCATCAGATGTTCTGGTGATCTTCACACCTAGTATCACATCTGCAAGACCCATATCCTTCATGTCAAACTTAGAGTTCAACATATCCTTGGTAGATCGAATGACCCTGTCGTTACTACCAACAATGAGCATATCATCAACATAGAGACATAGAATAACATATCCTTTATCAGTGTCCTTGACATAAACACATTTGTCACATTCATTGATGCGGAAGCCACTAGACAACATTGTATTGTCAAACTTCTCATGCCATTGTTTCAGAGCTTGCTTTAGACCATACAGAGATCTAACAAGTTTACAGACTTTCCTCTCTTGGCCTGGCGCAGAAAAACCCTCGGGTTGTTCCATATAGATTTCTTCTTCTAAATCGCCATTTAGGAAAGCTGTTTTTACATCCATCTGATGTATCTCAAGGTTTCGCAACGAAGCGATAGCGATTATCATCCGAATGGAATTGATCCTTGAGACCGGCGAATAAGTATCAAAGTAATCTAGGCCTTCTTTTTCCCTATAACCTTTAATGACAAGCCTAGCTTTGTACTTATCTATCGACCCATCTGCTTTCATCTTCCTCTTGAAGATCCATTTATAGCCCAGAGGCTTACTACCAGGTGGCAGATCCACCAGTTCCCACGTATGATTCTGTAGGATGGAGTCGATTTCACTTTTAATAGCCTTTTTCCACAAAGGATCTTCAAGACAGCTAACAACTTCCTTGTAAGTTTGAGGCTCACTTTCTAACAAATAAGTTAGAAAGTTTGGACCAAAGGACGTTGATGTCCTAGCGCGCTTGTTGCGTCTGGGTTCAACATCAATTTCCTTTTCTAGGTCACCACTGCAATAATTAGCAGGATGCAAGGTCCGTTTCACTGAACTGGACTCTCCAATGGATCTATACGGAAAAATGTGCTCGAAAAATGACACATTTATAGAATCCATTTAAGTGTTCTTGTGTATATCTGGTACTCCAGACTCATACACAAGGAACCGATATGCATTATTATTGTGTGCATAACCGATGAACACACAATCAACGGTTTTCGGTCCTATCTTCTCATACTTAGGAGGAGGTATTGCTACTTTAGCAAGACACCCCCACACTCGCAAGTGCTTAAAGTTAGGCTTCTTACCTTTGAGCAACTCATAAGGTGTTTTGTCTAACTTTTTGCGGGGCACTAAATTCAAAAGATAGTTAGCGGTCAACACCGCTTCACCCCACATGTTCTGAGGCAACCCAGAACTAACCAACATAGCATTCATCATTTCTTTCAATGTACGATTCTTGCGCTCCGCAGTTCCGTTCTGCTGAGGCGAGTAAGGTGTAGTGGTTTGATAAATAATACCGTGGTCAGCACAGTAATTACCAAACGGTGATTCAAATTCACCACCTCGGTCACTTCTCACCACCTTAATCTTACTGCTAAGTTGGCTCTCCACCTCATTCTTAAAAAGAATGAACTTGTCCAATTTTTCATCCTTGCTCTTTAGCAAATACACATAGCAATATTTCGTGCTATGATCAATCAAAGTAATGAAATACTTATTTGCATTTGGCGTTTGGACATGCTTCAAATCACACATCAGTGTGGATTAGCCCCAAAGGTTCGGTACTTCTTTCAACCGATCGAAACGAAGTCCTAGTCAACTTTGCTTCGACACAAGTTTCACACTTGTGATTTGTATCAATATTAAAAGCTGGAATATGGTCCAAGTTAACTAATCTACACATAGATTCATAATTAACATGACCTAGTCTACCATGCCACAAAATGGAAGACTCAAGCACATAAGCAACTGGGCATTTGTCTTATTGATAGTAGGGATAACAGTCATGAATAAGTTTCTAATGAGGGCACCCTTACAAAATTTATGCGGGAAACCACTGTTGGCCGTCGGATCGCGACGTTGGATGAACGGCTGAGATTAAATAAACCCACACGCGGGTCGCGGGTCCATCTCCGGGTTAAAAGATACACTCGGGTCAGGATCCGGGTTTAAACCCCCATCCGGATCCTGACCCCCTCATTTCGATCGTCGAACCAGAGAGAGAAGAAGGAGAGGCGATTTAGGCGATTTCGAAAACCCCATCGCGTAATCGATCGAGGTCGAACCAAACCACTCCAGATCTTGACGATTTCGATAGGTATTCACCTCTTCTCTCTCTTCCCTCGTTGTATCTCGATCGTGACCTCGATTTATGAAGTGGTTTTTAAAATTTTAGGGTTTCAGAAAAACGCGATTTCGAAGAAGAAGTCGATCGAACTTAGGGTTTCATTTGTCGAACCAAGTTCCTCTCTCTCTCTCTCTCTCTCTCTCTCTCTCTCTCTCTCTCACTTTGTGGTTCTTCAAACCCTAAACTCGATTTAGGGTTTCCTGTACGTGCAACTTTTAACTCCTTTTTTATGTTTTCGATGTTTAGGGTTTCCAGAAGAAGAAGAAGAGGTACTCAGGTACATTGAAAGTAGTTGATTTTCGAAGAAGAAGAAGAAGAGGTAAGTGAATATCGGCCAATATGGTAAAGCCATTAGGCTGACTTATACGAAAAGATGAGAAATATAGCCTTTAGCCACTTTCAGTTGACATTGTGGTTGTGATTTGTTTGAACCTTGCTACTATTTTTACATGCACTTAGTGGGAAATCAATTCAAATTCTGGCTGTCATGACTTCTTTCTGAGCCTTGCTACTGTTTTTACTTGAACTTAGTGGGATTTCAGTTCAAATTATGGCTGTGATGACTTGTTTCTGAGCCTTGCTACTATTTTTACTTGCACTTAGTGGGATTTCAGTTCAAATTCTAGCTGTGATGACTTGTTTCTGAGCTTGCACTTAGTGGGATTTCAGTTCAAATTCTGGCTGTGATGACTTGTTTCTGAGCCTTGCTACTGTTTTACTTGCACTTAGTGGGAAATCAGTTCAAATTCTAGCTATCATGACTTGTTTCTGAGCCTTGCTACTGTTTTTACTTGCACTTAGTGGGAAATCAGTTCAAATTATGGCTGTGATGACTTGTTTCTGAGCCTTGCTACTGTTTTTACTTACACTTAGTGGGAAATCAGTTCAAATTCTAGCTGTCATGACTTGTTGTTGTATCTTGCTACTGTTTTTACTTGCACTTAGTGGGATTTCAATTCAAATTCTGGCTGTGATGACTTGTTTCTGAGCCTTGCTACTGTTTTACTTGCACTTAGTGGGAAATCAGTTCAAATTCTAGCTGTCATGACTTGTTTCTGAGCCTTGCTACTGTTTTTACTTGCACTTAGTGGGATTTCAGTTCAAATTAGCTCAAATTTTCGAGCCTTGCCGTGATGACTTGTTTCGAGCCTTCTAGCGCTAATGTTTTACTTGCACTTAGTGGGAAATCAGTTCAAATTCTAGCTGTCATGACTTGTTTTTTAGCCTTGCTACTGTTTTACTTGCACTTAGTGGGATTTCAGTTCAAATTCTGGTTGTGATGACTTGTTTCTGAGCCTTGCTACTGTTTTTACTTGCACTTAGTGGGAAATCAGTTCAAATTCTGGCTGTGATGACTTGTTTCTGAGCCTTGCTACTGTTTTTACTTGCACTTAGTGGGAAATCAGTTCAAATTCTAGCTGTCATGACTTGTTGTTGTATCTCACTTAGTTTTTAAATTTGCACTTTTGTTATTTGCACTTAGTGGGATTTCAATTGAAATTCTGGTTGTGATGATTGTGACAAGGAACTCTACTTCTGTTATACCATGAATCGTTACTTACTGCTGCTGATTGCTTGTCGATAGACCAAAGATTTTAGTATATACTTGTTTTTCCATAAACTTTCCCAGCTAATTATGATAGACCAAAGATTTTAGTATATACTTGTTTTTCCATAAACTTTCCCAGCTAATTATGTTTGTTGCTGACAAAAAAACAATAGTAGTTTGACATTCCATTCCATTCTTTGTTTCTCTTGCTCCGCAGCCCAGTGATGTCTACATCAACCAACATGGGTAACAATGAAACTCATTACCCTCGATTTCGAAACATGACGTGTGGGTGTGGTTTGAGAGCGGCGGTGAGAATTTCGGAGTCAAATGCTAATCCTAGAAGACTCTACTATGGGTGCCCAAAGGAGAAGTAAAAAGGAAGATGCACGTATTGGGAATGGTGCAATCCAATTGGGTATCACCAACCCAACCCAGAGGTTGCACGAAATGAACCACGGGTTCAAGTCATTGAAGTGAAAGTGGCCAATCTTAATGTAACCATGTTCTTATTTGCCTTAGTAATAGCTTTGATTGCATATCTTAAGTGACGAAAATATGTATTAACTGGATGGTGGTTTATTGTTGTGTTTTGTATGAATTCAGTAACTTGTTGTGTTAAGCAATTAGATGATTATATGGAAATTAATCTTTTTGTGACACCATAATCAACTGGATTACGAGCTCCGTGATCAACTATTTTTAGGCTAGTAAACCATTTTGATAAAAACCCAATATGATAAATACGTGCAATACAATGGGACAAGAGGTAGGCTAGTAAACCTTTTAAACATTTTTTAAAAGGAACAAGATTGTCTTTTAACATTTTTTCTCAATATGGTAACAAGCTGTCTCAAGCTTATTTTGCTCCAAGAGAGTTTTTCTCCTATTTTTGGATTTTGATGTCACATCAGAGTTGAGATGGAGGCTTCATTTGAGTCTTCATAGCAGCTGTAAGTGGACAGATTCAAACAAAACAGAAAACCGTAACCTACAAGTGTAACTTGTAAGTGACTTTGGTAGTCCAAATGAGGCAAACAGATTCAAACAATAACTGCAAGTGCAACATATTCAAACAGAACATAACCAATTCCTTATACAATAACTTCTAGTTTCAAACTTCCAATCATACACGAACAGATTCAAACAAGTTCAGTAACAGATTCAATCAATTCCAGAAACAGATTCAAACAAGTTCAGCAACAGATTCAAACAAGTTCATCAACAGATTCAAACTTCCAGAAACATAACTTCCAGTTACGAACTTCCAAATTCTCATACACGAAAAAATTCAAAGTAGTTCAGAAACGAATTCAAACTTCCAGAAAAATAACTTCAAGATTCAGGATACGCCATCCCATACATTTTAGGTCAAATAGCAGCTCGAAATTGGACCACACGAACCTCACGATCACACACGACAGCTCCAAAGTTCATCATCAGAATTCCTAATACACAACCAGCAAGAAAACAGAAAGAGATTCAAATTCAGATCATGGCAGTAGCATCGAAACTTCCAGAAAAATAAACCAAACAGTCGTAAACATAAGTGTTTGACCACTTTAACCTTTAAGCACACATAACTTAAATAAACCAGACAGTCAATACACACTTACTATCATCGTCAGAGTCAAAATCGTCGTCACCATCGTCGTCGTCGTCATCATCGCCATTAGTAAAGACAACATCTTGCGAAGACCTAAAAAATTGAATAGAACAATTAATATTGTAATTTATTTCACATTATTTATAAATGAGCACATTAATAATTAGATGAATGCACGTACATATTTCGAAGTTTAGGACAATTCCTTTTGTCATGGGACTGTCCTGTTAACCCGCATCTAGTACAACGCCTAGCTTTCTTGATCGCCTTCTCTTTCCCTCCCTTCAATCGTTTACCACAACCTTTAGACCTAACCTTAGGTGGTTCTTTAAAATGATGTTCAGTTGGAAGAGAAACACATGTTTTAGTACCACTCCCTTCACCATCACCACTCCCTAACACCACGTTAGCAAACCTTTTGAGAGTGGATAACAAATAGTCCTCGAAAGCTTGACTCTCATGTTCACTGAATACAACATGCTCAACAACTGAAGAAGAAAGTGTGGAGAGCCTATTGTGTCTCACTACCAAAGAAGTGTCACATACTTCCTTCCTTGTCCCATCCAAATCACCCACAACTGAACGTAAGTTTGTTGCTTTGGTCCACCTTCACAAGATGTACTGATCAGGCACTTCCGTAATGAGTTTTTTAGTGAAGTATGCCAACATGTGCCGACATGGAATTCCATCACACTCAAACTTCATACAAGTACATTTAACATATTTTGATGACTTGTCTAATGTGACTTCACGACCCTTGGACTCACTCGCCATGTCTCTCTGAACTTTGTACAAACACCGATGGTCATCTTTAAATGTACTCTTAGGCAAATATGCACCACTTTGCAAGAGTTCCTCTTGAAACTTATAGAAAATATTCCGTGTGTACACTTCACTCAATTTCAACTCCATGACCCGCTTGGTTGAAATAAGTGGCTTCTCATTGATATCTTTATGATCTAGATCAATTCATTATGGCGTATCTTTGCAAGTGCCCTATCAAACCGTGTCACAAAATCCAACAAAGAATTTTGTCTCGACACGTACTTCTTGAAGAATGAATGAGCACCTTCAGCTCTTTGACTACTAGTCATGTGAGCAGAAAAAATGTGTCTCGTATATGCAGGAATCCATTGGTCACGAATTTGATACAACGAAGCTAACCATTCATTCCCTATCAAGTTAGCTTTTGCTACAATCTCCATCCATCTACTTTCAAACTCCTCCGGGGACTCGGAATTCCATATACAACTACTAAACTCGTCATAATGTTGCTTATAGGCTATTGCACCTATTTTTTCAGAGAACTTACTCACAATGGGCCAAATGCAAAACCTATGAAGCGTATTTCGAAGAAGATTAGCAACAACTTGTTTCATTGCTGGATCCTGATCAGTAATAATCATTTTGGGCGGCCCAGCCGGCATCGCCTTCAACCATTCCTCCAAAAGCCAATGAAAAGAGGACACATTTTCATGATTTAAGAATGCACACCCAAATAGAGTTGTTTGCCCGTGGTGGTTAACCCCTAAAATCGGTGCAAATATCAAATCATATATGTTGGTTTGGTAAGTTGTATCGAACACCACCACATCACCAAAATGTAGGTACGCCTTCTTAGAAGTTTCATCGGCCCAAAAGCAATGACTCATGAACCCCGTACCATCATCTTGAAATTTAAATGTAAAACCTAGATTCTTTTTTTGTTGACTTCGAAAATGCTCATACATAAGATTAGCATCATGTCCCTTTAACTCCTTCCTCCTATCCCTTTCCGCATTATAAAGATCACGTTGTAAAAACCCGACCTTATAAAGACCTCCAGATTGGACCTCGAAAAAACTCATTTGTTGGGAGGCGGACACATTTGCATCGGATAGTTGTTGTGATAAGTTCCTTTTTGCCACTGAGATCTCACGATGAGATCGCAACAAATGCACCCGACATGGCGTCGTAAGAGGGTGGTTATGACCCTCGACAAATCCCTTCACAATAAATCCCGCACCCTCCCGGTTTTTGCCAACACACAATTTTGCACCACAACCCTCTCTAGTTAAGCCCCGTCTACGTAGTGTGTTTTGAGAAGTTTGTGGTTTATCTTTTGTGGACCTCACCCCTTCTTTGAAACAAACATACTCTTTTCTAACGACATCACCTTCCTTATTCTTCTTGCTAGAATGGAGTCGCGTACCAAAACCACCCTCTTTACCATAATTGTTGTAAAATTTATGAACGTCATCTAAAGTATCAAACACTTGTCCAATTTTCGGTATCAAGTCGTTATTGACTTGGGGCGTGAAAAGTATTTGAGAAGAATTAGCAGATGAGTGAGATGGTTGACATGGTTGAGATGCTGACGGTGACTGTAAAGTATCATCCAAATTTTGCATCCTAGTAACAATTATTTAGAAGCAATTATTTAACCATACCATATGAACCATAAATGCTAAATGAAGCACAAAACAGAAAACCATTTATAGATTACCTAATCTGAGGGGCATATTGGGTAGGGTACCCTCCCATTGGGTACCCTTGTGGCGGATACCCTTGTGGAGGATAGCCTTGTGGCGGATACCCTTGTGGAGGAGGCCAATACCCCTGTGGAGCACTGTGGAGCAGGAGGATATCCTTGAGAATACCCTTGTGGAGGAGGCCCATACCTCTGTGGAGGAGGAGGAGGATATCCTTGAGGATACGGCTGTGGAGGAGGCCCATACCCCTGTGGAGGAGGAGGAGGAGGATATCCTTGAGGATACGGCTGTGGAGGAGGCCCATACCCCTGTGGAGGAGGAGGAGGAGGATATCCTTGAGGATACCCTTGCGGGGGAGGAGGATACCCTTGGGGGGTTCTTGGTTGTTGCTCATGCTCAATCCCTTCTATATGATGCAAGTTTGCCCGTTAGGTACCCCCTAACATATTCAATAGACATGTTGAAAATTAAGTAGCAAAAATGCTTGCGACCTTGGATTGTGTCGTAGATGGTGTCACCCCAAGCGTAGGGCTAGGTCGGCAGTAGCATAATAACCGGTAAGACCGAGTCGAATCCACAGGGACCGAACGCACCCGGCGTGAGAGTTGTCTTGCGAATGAAGTGTTTAGCCTTAAAGCGGCAAACTTGGCTTTTGGATTTTGGTTGGTGGAATTCACTTAACTTCGTGAATGACTCGGAAGATTAAAAAGACTAATTAAAACAAGGCTAAGTCAAGGGGTTCACAACACCCATGCCTTAGGCCGATTCGTTCTCCTCTAAGATAACCGGCTCGGGGACGTCGTTAAACAACCCCGAACGGAAGGTTTGGAATTTAAACTCATTCAACTAGAAATGGTGTTTATCAAAGATTAGGATTTTTTTGGTTAATTTGGCAAACGGCCGAATTGACATCGCCCTAAGCATCACACGTGTCAAGTAGATAAACCCTTGGCTACGTGTGATCAAAGAGATTAACAAACCCGAGCTTTGGTACGTAAAATAAATCCTATCTCTTTGTTCAACAACCGATGCTTGCATTATGGCGAGGAGAGCGAATAAACCTAAGTCATGCTAATCACCCCATGACCGAACCTATAACACTACTCAATCATAACTAAGAAAGACATGCCTAATTTTGCAAAGGAAATAAAGAACATGACAAATAACTTAATAAACTGATTTTTAAGGTGTATCCTAGATTAGCCTACAACTTTAAGTCTTAAGAAAATCACCAACAACACTTATTAACTTGAGTTTTATGAAGGAAATGACTAGAACAACACAAACACTAAAAACTTGATGAAAATGCAAATTAACTAGATTACTAGGAAGGTCTAAGCAAGAGCTACAAGATTAATAAACATGAAATTAATGTAAGACAATAACTTACATGGGAAAAACTAGAGAGAGAAAGCTTCCAAAGTCCTCCAATGGAGGAGCAAAAACTAACTAAGGAGGAAGAAGTAGGAGAGAGGAGGGAGGAGGGTATTTATACTAAAAGCCATTTACATTGGCTAATTATCCCAAAAACATACTATAAGTGGAAAGTTTCCTTAAATGGAAGATATTAAAACACCCAAAAATCTGTAAAAAATCGCCATAATTGAGTTTGGATCGATCCAACTTCATCATGGAGTTTTGGGATGATCTGGATCGATCCAACTTCATCATGGATCGATCCAGATGAGTCTGGTCAGGCAGATTTTTGACCCAACTTCGCGGGCACGCCCCGGCTTCGTCCGAACTCGGAATGAGGCGATTCTTGAACCGTTGGAAAGCTCTATGAGTCTACTTTCCAACCCAATTGACCTCATCTTCATAGCCTTTGTATATTGAAAGTTATAAGCCTTTTTCTATCGGTTGGTCAGATTTTCTCGAGGCTCATAACTCCAAATTTCTTGTTCTTTTGTTCCGGGCCTTCCTTGAACCTTCCAAAGCTTCTTGAATCGACTTCTAAGCTTCGGCGATTGTCCTCAACGGCATTGCGGGACCTTAGCTACTTCTGGATATAACCGGGGATTATTTGGAGCTTACGGATACGCCTTTTGCTCCATTTTACCTAAAACTTGGAAAACACACCAAACGCGCAATATGAAACAATTCAAAGTATTTTAAATGCGAAAGTGTGTGCAAAATGAGAGAGATAAGCCCGGATTATATGCAACATTTGGGGCTTATCATAAATCTTACCTTTACTACAAACACAAAGGTCAAACAAAACCAGTGGATAGAAGTACCACATAGCCAACAAACTCAGAACTACGAACAGAGATACGAACAGATCCAGCAAACTCAGAACTACCAACAGAGCCAGGAAACTCAATTCTTCATCTTCATTTCCACAGAGCCAGCAAACCTATTTTCTTTTTAACAAAAAAAAAACCCCACCAATGATGAAACAAAATCAAACTTACCTTTTCTAGATAAACAAAATGCAGATTCACAAACAGATTGAAATAGAATGCAAATTCAATTTCCAGATTAACACAACAGATTCAAACTTAGCTTTTCCAGATAAACAAGTTAAGATACCTCGCCATATTGCAGAATCAAAGTTGCAGATACCTCGCCAACTTCCACTCCTACAACACGGATAGGTCATCATATGAACCAAATAAACAAACAAACTCCAAATTACTCACATTTATAAAGATAAATGGATGGTAATCGGGTATTGTGCTTTTCTCAAGTGAAAGAACATCCACAAAACTTGCCCAACAATAAACCCCGTCACAACTGAAATGTAATTACTAGATGTGTTACTAGAAGTATTGCTTAGCTTACAAATATCCTTTTACAGTATCACTGATACTTTCCTCTACATACAAATTTCTTTGATTTCCAAAAAAAATGGAAAGAACAATGAACAATAAAGTCTATGAAATTGACACTGTGCATCAATGAAGCTTAATGAAATATATCCTTTTACAGTATATATACTAACGACTGTTTTGAGTACAGATTGAAGGCTATGGTTTATATATACTAATATCCATGCTAACACTTATTAGTTATTAGGGTTTCAAAATTATAAATTCAAATTTTGAAATAAAAAATTAGGGTTTCAAAATTTGAAAAAAACCAACAAATCAATTTCATGTTCTTCGACCAGATTGAGCGAGGGAAGAGAGAGAAGATAGATATACCTGAGATTTCTTGCCCTTCGACCTCTTGTTCTTCGATTTATGTTCAAACCCTAGTTCCTGCCAACATCAAGAGATTCAGTTCAAACCCTAGTTCCTGGCAACAGCAAAAAGATAAGAGAAAGAGACACAGGATGGCAAACAGCGACACCCACTTCATAAATCGAGGTCACAATCGAGATACAGCGAGGGAAGAGAGAGAAGAGGTGAATACCTATCGAAATCGTCAAGATCTGGAGTGGTTTGGTTCGACCTCGATCGATTACGCGATGGGGTTTTCGAAATCGCCTAAATCGCCTCTCCTTGTTCTCTCTCTGGTTCGACGATCGAAATGAGGGGGTTAGGATCCGGATGGGGGTTTAAACCCGGATCCTGACCTGGGTGTATCTTTTAACCCGGAGATGGACCCGCGACCCGCGTGTGGGTTTATTTAATCTCAGCCGTTCATCCAATGTCGCGATCCGACGGCCAACAGTGGTTTCCCGCATAAATTTTGTAAGGGTGCCCTCACTAGAAACTTATTCTAACAGTCATTACATTCATTTTAAATAAACCATCGGCCATATAGCCTTTCCCTAAATATGATCCAGCCTTAGTCAAAATGACCATATCTGATTCAAACACCATGCGAAAGCCGTGCTTGTTCAACAGAGAACCAGATATCAGATTCTTGCGAATGTCTGGCACGAACAACACCTTGTTCAGGGTCAATGTCCTCCCCGAAGTCATCTTCAGGACCACTGTTCCTTCACCAGCAATATCTGAGGTCGCTGAATTCCCCATAAACAGCTTCTCCCCATTCACCGGCTCAAGTGACGTGAACATCTTCTTGTCACAGCAGATATGGCGAGTAGCCCCAGTGTCAATCCACCACTCCCGTGGATTCGAGCCCACCGTGTTCACCTCAGATACCATGGCTGAGAAGTTCATGTCAGAACTACCTCCCGAGGCTTCTGCAATATGCGATTGTGGACGAGGTGGCTTCTTGCACTCCGATGCTTTATGGCCAAACTTGTCACAATTGAAGCATTTCCATTGGAACTTCTCTTTTTGCTTCTTAGCGACACCGCCCTTTGGTCCCAGATTGACACTCTTGCCCTTCTGCTTGTCAGACCGCTTGTCATGATGGTTCTTTCTCACACCACCACTTGAGGAAGGATGACCATGCTCTACCATGTTGGCCTTTGCCATTTCGGCCTCCTTGGCAGCCTTCTCCCTAGCCCGATTTCCTTCCATGATGGAGTGGGTAAAATCTGACTACCCTAGAGATAGACATAGCACGTGCCCCAATCATTCACCACGAGAGGTGAATAGCTCGGCACCACATAGGGAGTCCTTAAGCCCTGTGCCGATCAGGTTTGGCTATGAATAAGGCCAGATTAATAAGAGTGAACTAATAAATCAGGATGCACTGGCTCGACGAGGGACATAAAAGGATGCTCCTAATATGGTCGAGCTAGGCAAGCTACATGTATAGTTTAAACAGCATTCTGGAATACATAATTCAACTCGGCGTAATGAGCTGAGCTATGTACGGGTTATTCCGAGCTACGTGGAAGCACGGCACCGCCACGTATAGGGCGGTGAGACATTCCAGAATATTCTACAACGACTCCTTATGAGATAAGGAGCAATCCCGTAAGGAAAGGGATCAATATGGGAAGTCCTAATGTGACTAGGAGTATGCCCCATATAGGGAAGAATCCTATATGGAGAAAAAGACCTCTGCTAGACGAGATCTAGTAGGATATGGAAGCTCGTCCCTAATAGGAAAGTCCTATTAGGAGAAAGATTCCTAAAGAAAATAGGAAACAGGGGGCACGAGATGCCTAAGTTGATGAACGTCTACACCTATAAATACAGGACTATGCCCATGAATAAAGGTACGCTGTGAATTGCTTTCATATGCATTGAGTAATTTGGGAATCCAAGTACGAGATACTAACTTAGGCATCGGAGGGCCTTTGCCAATGAGGGGCAAAGGTGCTCTAACCTTTCTTTGCCTTGGAGATTTAGGGTCGAGTCAAGGCAGCACGTGATCCAGGCCTACGTGGATTTACTCCCCCTACACGTGACATTGAGCTTGTAGAAGAGAGTCTCTAATGTCATCTCCTTGTTCTTGAACATGAGATAACTCTTGAACTCCTTCCAAGTTCCTGGAAGCTTGTGGATGATAGCAGCCACAAAAAATGGTTCAGGCAACAACATCCCTTCTGCTTTGATTTCATTGATCAACATCTAGAGCTCTTGGACCTGTTCAGTCACATGCGTTTCATCTTTCATAGTATAATCAAGGAAGCGGCCCACCACGAATTTTTTAGGCCCGACCCCCTCAATCTTGTACTTTTTGTCCTAGGACTTCCACAGTTTCTTGGCCGACTCTACCTCATTGAACACAGAGTACAACAAGTCATCAAAAGCATTTAAGACATAGTTCTTGGCCAGATAATCAGCATTCTTCCACTGGTCCAGAGCTTGTCGCTTCTGGTTATCTGTCTCATCTTCAGCAACAACTGGGGCATTCTCAGACAAGCACCCAGCAAGATGGAGAGTGGTCAGATAGAACATCATCTTCTGTTGCCATCTCTTGAAATCAACCCCTGGACCAAACTTCCCTAGCTTATCGACATGGGACATCGGTATCGAAGGGACTCCATGCAAAGGAGTAGCAGCACTCGAGCTTCCCACATTTGGAGTCTCATTGCTCTTTCCAGTTGTCATCTTAATCTGAGAAATGACAAACCACAAATTAGTGAAACTATTTTCACAATCATGACAATAAGTATAGATTAACAATCTAAACTTAGCAACCAAACATGGTCTTGCACCCACAACGCACAAGCGTACCCTAGGGGTCCTAGGGGCTTGCCCTCGGATGGGGTTCTAGGGGGCCGTGCCACTGGCTGATTCTCAAACCCAACACAAGGACTGCTATCACAAAGCAGAGATCCAGGGGACTGTGGCTAAGCAACGTCACTGCTTAAGCAGAGTAGGTTGCTCCAGAAGCCAAGCAATCCAGTGATCACAAGTTTCTGGCCGAGCAATGTCAAGGCTTAAGCCAAGTAGATTGCTCCAGAGGCCAATCAAACTTAACAGATCAAGGCAAGTTGTGCACAACTGCCTGAAGCCGTGGCTTAATCAGTGAAGTCCAATCGCGCACGATTGACTTAGGCCGTAGCCTCTGATTTAAAACTTTTCCCACACAAGTAATCTGTTCTTGCAACTCAAAGGTTAGTACAAAACAGAATTGTTTTCTGGAACTCAATTGCCAATCGATAAGAACATCTTTGTTAAGCTTGTTGGGAAAATTACAGTGGCAATCCAAAATTCTAAAGAACAATTTCCTCTGATATATAATATGAACAGAATAGAACTAAAATTTAATTACATGAACAGAATTAAACTAGACAGAATATGAAAACAGAATACAAACAGTAATCGGAAGGCCAAGTCGTGTGTGACACACTCTCCTTAACAAAGATGCACCGCCTACCGTGGGTGTTGTAGGTTGAACCGACGTCTTCGTCCCATGATACAACGGCTAAACCACGACCACCGGAACACCACCGCTGGAAGCCTTGGCAAACTATAACTAGCGTCAACCTCTCTCACAAGAACATTTTCTGGACTGAAATGTGTTGCACAAATTTCTAGTTATGAAACACACAATGGAGCTGACCATTTATAGCTGGAAAATGGAGTTGAAATCATCAATACGGGAATAAAGAGGAGCCTCCCAATTCAATGACGAAATTGAATCTGCCAATGAATTATGCAATTCATTTCAGAATATGTAACAGCCAACTTGATTACGAATTTGAATGGGTTGAAATCTGCCATTCAATCTCCATCATGGGGAGGTTATGGGGTGTTTACAGCCAGCAATAAACACCATAAAATCTGCCATCGTATTGAATCCGTGGGGAGGTCTCGGTTGCCTCGGGAGACCCTCCGAGTGCCCCAATTTCATTCACAAAATTTCCAACATAAACAAGATTCCAAGTGTTTCCGTCTATTCCATAAACGAAACTAAACCATTTAATCTAATTGCAAATTAAACCATCACTACAATATCTAATCCATTGCAAAACAAATAAAATGAGATTTGAATTCACAGATTGGAGCTCTTCATGTGGGATCTTTTGTTATCCTTAAACAACCCTATTTGAAAGGAACCTATCCTCTCCGACGACGGTCGGCGGCGTTTTTCACCAATTGATTGCTGCGGGAATGCGACTGTCACCTCCTCTTCTCAATGCCCCCGTTTCAGATGGGGCTACTGGTACGGTGTCTACTTTTATTTTAGATAAAATCTCTGCGCATAAGGACTTTTTGAGCGCAAATCAAATGGTTTCTGGTAATCTTTTGGATTGCTTAGAACGGGCCACAGTTGCAAAGACTGATCATCTGGTAATTGTAGATACGGATACTCCTACCGTTAAGCAGTTGGGTAGGATTCATCATGTCTCTGATTCTTTGACTCCCCTTGAGGGGTTGGATGTAGTGCATCATGAGAGTGCAGGAACTCATGGTATTAGGGCTGATTTGGAGCCCATGAAGAAAGTCAGTCCTAAATGGGCTGAAATTGTTAAACCTCCTAGTTCTAGTTCCTCTTCGATGAAGTTGACTTACTATCCACCAGAAGTTAAAGATGATAAAGTTGTTGTTTGCCTTACTGAAGGTATAGTTAAAGATGGCAATGCTATATGGGTTGAGTCTGTTGTGGGTTATTTTCTGGATAAACCGCTTCCATTTCCGGTGATTCAGAATATAGTAATGAAAATATGGCAAAATTTTGGAGTTTATGATGTGCGCTCTTATGGCAATGGTTTTTTCCTTTTCAAGTTCTCGAAAGAGGGGGTTTATAGGAAAGTTCTCGAGGCTGGACCCTGGCATATTTTTTTTTTGATCGGCAAAAATAATTTCATTCATCACGAAAGAATCGGGATACAAAATGAAATCAACAATGCACAGTAGGAAAAGAAATGCATTGAGCAACTTCTTCTCGCGAGATCTTAACCTACTTCTCCGCCTCTCGATTTTAAAAAAAAGCTATTGGTAAGATGCTAACAACACACCCAGTGGGCTAAGCCCCAAATAACACCTACAGAAAAACCAAACTTCAAATCCACAAAAAACAAAAAAAATGGGCCAACCCATCTCAAAACAACCGACCCCAACCCTAGCCCCAATCATCACCGACGCCGCATCTCCAAGCCAAGCCCCTCATGGAATCGCCCAATCGCCACCACCGAAAACCTCTGGACCCTGGCATATTGCAGGGAAATTGATGATTCTTCGACAATGGCAACCTCAGATGAAATTGGAGAAGGAGCAGCTTAGTAGGGTTCCTATTTAGGTTCAGTTTTCGAATATTCCTTTGGAATTTTGGAATGGTCCTGGTTTGAGTTATATTGCAAGTGGGGTAAGGGTACCCTTACAAGCTGATTCTCTTACTGTGAGACAAGTAAACGTTTGAGTTTTGCTCACATTTGTGTGGAAATTGGAGTTGGTGATCCATTGCCAGAAACTGTAGAGGTTTCGTATTCAAATGGTTCCTCTGTTGTTGTTAATGTAAAGTACCTATGGAAACCTGTTTGTTGCACTACTTGCAAAGTTTTTGGGCATACAGATGCTCAATGTGGGCGTAAGGAAGGGGTGGTAGATGATGAAAATATCAGCCCTGCTATGGTTGTTCCTGCTGGGACGTTGGGGGGTGATACTGGTATTGTGGGGGAGCCTTCTACTGTTCTTCTGGGCAAAGGGTTTTCTGTTCAAGGTGACTCTTATGTTGGTATTATGGATAAAGTTGCTATTGTTTGTTGTTTTGTTGCTTCTAAGGATCTGGGAGGTGGGCCTTTTGGGTTTACTGACAAGGTTGTGGGTACTACTGGTTTGGGGGATGGTGTTTCTGCTTCCCCGAGAAATGGTGCTAAAACCTCTTCACCACCTACGTCACGGATTCAAATTTGTGATCAGGCAGCCATTGATGAGATTGTTGATGTTTATGGTTCCTTATCATGTTTGAGTGAGACCAAACAACATGGCAAGGGCCTGGAGTTGCAGTCGTTATCATCTGAATTTGGGGACAATGGATTCATCACAAGTCCTTCTGGATTATTAACAAACAAATTTTCTCCTTTGAATATCAAGGATGCAGATGTGGACGATGGGCATGACCATGGTCTAGTTGATGATTTTCTCCTTGATAAGGAGCTTGCTGGTTCCCCTACGGTGCCGAAGGCTGGTAGGAGAGGAAGGAAGAGAGGTGGGGGTAAGAAACCTAATCCTTCTAAATGACTAAAATTGGCACTTGGAACACAAGGGGACTCAATGACCCCTTAAAGCAAAAGGAGGTATGTTCTTTTATCAGAGTTAACCACCTTTCTCTGTTTGGTATTTTAGAGGCTAAAATTAGGCCTAGTAATTTGTCTAGTGTAACTACTAGATGTTTTCCAGTTAACTGGCAGTATGTTCATAATGCTGGGATCTGTCATGTGGCAAGATTTTACTAGGTTGGGATCCATCCAAACTCTCAGTCTCGGTACTTTCTTGTTATGATTAGATGATTGCTGTCTCAATTACTATCTTAGCTAAGCATAAAGTTTTCTCTATTTCTGTGATTTATGGTAAGAACCTTGCATATGACAGACTTCCGTTGTGGTCTGAATTATGTTCTTTATTTCCTCTATTGGGTAGCACTGCATGGGCTCTAATGGGGGATTTCAATGTCGTTCGCAAACCTGAAGAACGAGTAAGTGGTTTTGATGCTGCAGCTGCAACAAATTTTAATGATTGTCTAGACAACCTTAATATGAAAGATATGGCCACTAAAGGTTTTTGGTTTACATGGACAAACAAAAGGGGTGGCCTAGGTGATAACAAAAGTAGATTGGACAGGGTATTGATCAACAATGAGTGGGCTGACCTGTTTAGTGACTCTGAAGTAGTTGAGCATGCTCCAGGAGTATCTGACCATTGTGCATTTGTGTTAACCGTGCTCCCAAAGAAATTTAAAGCTTGCCCATTCAGATTTTATAATTTCTGGATGGCTGATTCTAGTTTTAAAGATCTTCTTATTTCTGCTTGGTCTCAAAAAGTGGGGGGGAATCCTTTGACTAGACTCAGTCTAAAGCTTAAAGGGTTTAAACCTTTGTGCAAAAAGCTACATAGGAAATCATATAGTATGATCAATGCAAGGGTGTTGGCAGCTCGAGAAAACTTGGCAAAGGTTCAGAAGCTTTGTTTCAAGTTTACCCAAAATCAGTTTCTTAGTGATCTTGAGAAAGATTTGTCTCAACAATTTTTTGCTTTGAGTAGTGCCGAAAAGGCCTACAAGAAACAAAAATCAAGAGTCCACTGGTTGGCTTTGGGGGATAAGAACGCGAAGTTTTTTCACCAAAAGATGAACGCTCATAAGGTTAGGAATACCATTCTTAGCTTGGTTAATGATCAAGGTATCAGACTTGAGCATTTTAAAGATATTGAGGCTGAAATCTTGGGGTATTACAGAAATCTATTGGGTTCTGAATTCAACCTGAGGAGGGATGCTTCTACAGAATTGTCTGCTGCTATTCACCGTAAAGTTCCTCCATAGATGAGGGAGGGTTTGGTTCTTCCTGTGACAGAATCTGAAATTTGGAATGCAATGAAGTCTATTCACAGAGACAAGGCTCCTGGACCTGATGGTTTTAATTCTGCTTTCTTTCATGATAATTGGCCCATTGTCAAGGATGATGTTATTGTTGGGGTTCTTCACTTTTTTGAAACAGGTATTATGCCTAATGGTTTGAACTCCACATCTATTACTTTGGTGCCTAAAACCCCTGCCCCAAGTACTATAAGGGATTTTAGGCCAATAGCTTGTTGTAATACAATTTATAAGTGCATAACAAAGGTCCTGGCAAATAGGATTCAGCCAGTTTTACCTTTGGTTATTGGGCCATCTCAGTCAGCCTTTATCAAAGGTAGATCAATTATGGACAACATTCTCCTAATGCAAGAGCTTGTGAGGGGATACCATAGAGATCAAGGGTCCCCTAGATGCGCCATCAAATTGGATTTAATGAAGGCATATGATAGTGTTGATTGGAACTTCCTCTTTGGGACTATGCAATATATGGAGCTTCCTATAATCTACATCAATTGGGTTAAAGCTTGTGTGACTACCCCAAAATTCTCCGTGCTTATCAATGGTGAGCTAAAAGGTTATTTTCCCGAAAAGGAGGGTTGAGACAAGGGGATCCTATCTCTCCTTACCTTTTTTTGCTGATTATGGAAGCATTTACTGCCCTTCTCCACTTTAGAATCAGTCTTGGGAGTTTCTCTTACCATCCAAAGTGTGAAGCTATCCATCTATCCCACTTAATTTTTGTTGATGATATGTTCATTGTTTGTGGGGCTAATTCCCAAACTTTTACTACTATTCATAGTGTTTTGGAGGATTTCCACTTCTTCTCCGGCTTGCAACCAAACTTGAATAAGAGTGCTTGGTTTTTTTGTTGGAGTGGATATCAGTTTGAGTTTGAAGCTCTGAGGGTCTGAGGTCTATCCTTGATATTCCTTAAGCAAGCTTGACTGTCAAGTATTTAGGTGTGCCTTTAATTTCAACTAAACTAAGACATTCAGATTGTTAGATCCTCAAGGAGAGAATGCTTCGCAGGATTCGGTCATGGTCCAATAAGTTGCTTTCTTT
Source organism: Vaccinium myrtillus (assembly GCA_016920895.1). Taxonomy (NCBI): domain Eukaryota; kingdom Viridiplantae; phylum Streptophyta; class Magnoliopsida; order Ericales; family Ericaceae; genus Vaccinium; species Vaccinium myrtillus. Next base: position 22,951,144 of record CM029272.1, read on the forward strand.
TGGAGGTAGAGCACAATTGATCAGCTAAGTTCTTTTCAGCATCCAGGTATACTGGTCTTCTATCTTTATCCTACCACAACAAATTATAATGGACATTGAAGGAATGCTCAGTGCTTTTCTTTGGAAAGGTTTGGAGTTGAAATCCTCTGGTGTTAAGGTGGCTTGGTCTGCAGTGTGTCTCCCTAAGAAAGAAGGTGGCTTGGGCTTTAAAAGAATGAAAGAATGGAATAGGGCAGCCATGCTATAGCACCTATGAGCTGTCTTTTAGAAGGAAGATATCCTTTGGGTCAAGTGGATCCATTCAAATGTGATTAAAAACCATTGTATTTGGACTATGAAACTCCCTGCTGATTCTTCTTGGACTCTTTGAAAGATTTTTGGTTTGAGAAGAGAAGGTCAGAAGTTTATTTTATCCAGAATTGGCAATGGTTCTAATACTTACCTTTGGCCGGATAACTGGCACACTCTTGGTCCCCTTTTTCAGAAATATGGGGATCAAGTGGTTTTTAACCTTGGCAGATCCCTTCATGCTACTGTTAATTCTATTATCCATAATTTTTCTTGGCGATGGCCTAGAAGTAGGCATCCCATTGTTAGAGAAATTATAGCAAACACAGATCATGCCCCTGTCCCACATGTTGACAGAGATGATTCAGTGGTATGGTCCTTAACGACAAGTGGTGTTTTTTCTGTTAAGACCGTTTGGCAAGCTTTAAGATCCAAGAGTCCCAAAGTGTTTTGGTCTAGTATGGTTTGGTACAAATGGCATGTTCCCAGATGGTCTTTTATCCTTTGGCTGGCAGTACTTGGCCGATTGGCTACCAAGGATAGACTCAGGACTTGGGGTCTACTCAGTGAAAGTTCTCGTGTTCTTTGCTATGGTGGCTCTGAGTCCCATTCACACTTATTTTTTTATTGTTCTTTCACTTCTCTTATTTGGAGGGCTATTAAATCCATGAGTGGCCTTGGTATTCCCTCTTGTGGCTTGATAAATGAGATCCTTTGGGGTTCAAATCACTGCAAGGATAGCTCTATGTTGTCCAGTGTACTCAAACTAAGTTTGGCTGCTTCTGTGTATTATATTTGGGAAGAACGTAATAGTAGGATCTACCAGCAAGTTGGGCATGATTCTGAGTATGTGCAAAGATTGATTGTGGAGGCAGTTAAAGCACGAATGAGCTCTTGGAGACATATGCGTAGGACTACGAAGAACTTAGCTTTGATGTTGGATTGGGGACTCTCTGCGTCAGTACTTTGTGACATTTAGTTCTACGGGTCTAGTTTTCTTTTGTTTTGACTTTGTTATGCTACAGCTAGGGTATGTCCTAGTGTGGTGAGTTTTGTTCTCCTCAGGGTTTCCCCTTGAGTCTTAGGCTTTGTCCCTTTTGTTATATAAAATCTGGTTCCAAAAAAAAGTTTACCCATGTTCCAAATCCCATGATGCCAAAGTTAAAACAAGAATGGCAAAATCTTTTACAACCTTATGCCAAATTCGGTAGACTTTGGCAATGTCATTTAGCATAGTTTCCAAAAGATTTTAGCAACCCAGTTGCTAAAATCAACCATGATTTTAGCAAATGAGTTCAGCAGGTGCTAATATCATGGTATTTCAAATAAAAAACTTAAGTGTTTCCGTGTATTATTTTTTGAATTTTTCACACCGAATTAAGATACACGAGGAGTACTTTAATTTGGTGCGAAAAAAATTGAAAAACGATACACTGAACAACTTCATTTTTTGATTTCAAAACTATGATTTTAGCATCTGCTAAACTCATTTGTTAAAATCATGATTGAGTTGCTAAAATCCTTTGAAAAACTGAAAAAAAATTCCCTAATTAGCTTCCATGAATTGCAAGTTCATGGAAACATTCTATCACCAGCCTAGACTTTTAAGAAAAGCACCAACATTTTGGAAGTCAAGTAACTTGAAACTCTTGCACATGCGGTTGTATCGTTAAGAAAAGTCATTCCTACCAAAACCTCACCATTACATTCTCCAATTGCATAATTACTTTATTGTTTCATCCATTTTTTTTTATAGGCCTATTTCATCCAACTTTTACAAAAACACATTGAAACATTACTCTCTCTCAATGCATTCCAATTTGAATTAGGCATCGGGTTAGAACTTATAAATGCCCTAAGATGGTTCTTTCGTCACTAGATAATTTGTTTTAATTAGGGCATCCTTATCTGGACACACACAAAAAACATCAAATTTAACCTCAAAAACACCTTTTATATAGTAATTTAGCAAGTCACTTTTCAAAAAATTCACAAAATCAGACTCTCTATTCAAACTTTAGCAAGTCAATTTATCAAAAACTCACAGAATCAGACTCTCTATTCAAACTTTTACTCTTCCCTCCATCCTCCTTTTTTGGTGAGTGAACAGTAACACACCAAATTTGTTAAGAGCATCCTTATCAAACTCACCAAAAAAAACACCAAATTTAACCTCAAAAACACATTTTATAATTTAGCAAGTCACTTTTTAAAAAATTCACAAACATCTCCCTCCCTTCTCCTCTCCTGTACGCGCAGCAGATTAAAAAAAAAAAAAAAAAAAGAGAGTTTGATTTAGCAAGTCACTTTTTGGTGCAAATCCAAGAGTCCCAAAGTGTTTTGGTGAGGAAAATAGAGAGTTTGATTTTTGAGGGTTTTTTTGGCTCTCCACTTTAACCAAAAAGTTAAAGTGGAGAGCTTGATAAGGATGCCCTAAGTTACTGTAGCAAAGTTAAGAAATCTTCAATTTTGTGAGTTCGTTTGGTGAGTCTGATAATAAGTAGTTTTGAAGATTTTGCTCCATATTTTAACTTAAAAATTAGTTTGAGTATCCTGATATTGATGTTCTTATCTAATTACACATTATTACTCGTCTTGATCTTGATTAGTTAAAGGGTAAATTCAGCTCTATTTGATTTGAAAAAAATCAACGGTCCGGATTCATTTGGAATGAATCGGGCCATTGATTTTCAAATTCGTAGGATCAATTCTGAATGTGCAAAGATTGTTGTGGAGGCAAAAGACGTGATCTTTCGTCGATTAAATCGAACCCAAAATCTTGAACAAACGGCTGGCATCCAATATCAACCAATTGTGGTTATACTCCAACAACAAAAGCGGAATTAATTGTCCTGCTACCTGGGGCTATTTCTAAAGCAAGAATAAGATTAAATAAATAAATAAAAATGTCAAAAGGAAATTGATTTTCCTACTTTCCTTTTATCTTCATGGACCCTTTTTTTTTTTTTTTGTAGTTATTCTCTTGAAATTACTGAACTATTCTTCTTCTACATTCAGGCTGAGTTTCAACGAAAAATACTTTCGGTATTTTTTATATTTTTGGTATTTTCACACTCACATTCCAACACCGAAAATACTCACCCAAAGTTTTTAATTTTTGTATATATAAAAGGAAGTTTGATAATGTCACATGGCTAAAGACAAAAAAGAAAAAAAAAAAAAAAAAAAAAGGTGTGTAAAGGGATAAAGGGAGTGCAGAAATCATTTTCGATGTTCTAGTTGATTTTTTGGGTTTTTTTCTTTATTTTATATTTTCACGTGTTCTTTTTTCAATTTGGTTTATTTTTTAAATTTTTTTATTCCCCCCATCAAGATAAAAAAAATGTAGTAAAAATTTGATCCGAATCTAATAAAGATTAATATAAAACAACTAGGACCAAGTTTTCCAACTGATAAAATCTATATTTTGATAAAATCAACACTTGATTTTATTAAATGAGGAAGATATTTAATAAAATCAAATACTTTTGCAATAAACTCCTAAAAAGTTCAGTAGTAATCCCTCCGTCCCAATTTTATAGTCTCAGTTGACACTTTTTGTCATTCCAAATATATTGTCCACTTCAAAATTAAATGGGTAATTGTTAAAAAATTTCCTCTTTCACCCTTAGATTTTGAAGTTAAAAGTAATAAAAAAGTAAGAAATTGTAATGACGGAAGGGTAAAATAAGAAAACCATGTTTTCAAAAGTACAATGATTATGTCCCATTTATTAAATTGAAATACTTAAAATGAACTATAAATGCAAATGGCTTTGCGTCCCCCCTGTCCCCCCTGACACCCGCACCCCCGGCCCCACACTCCATCTCCCCCAATTGCCCCCAGCCCACCCACCCCCTCTCTCTCGGCCCAATTTTTTTTTTTTTTTTCTTTTTTTTTTTTTTTTGTTCAAATTTGTACATGGAAGTTATATATTTTGGTAGCCAAAAACTTTGAGTATTCCACAAAATGATCTAATTACACATTAAATAATTTTAAAATACTTTTTGACCGGTAAGAGTATTTTAAGATACCATTTGTGCATTATGCGTATGGGGGTGTGCGTACGCGTTGTAAATTTTGTATCCAAAACTGCTCATTCGTATCTTGTAGCAGAAGTAATGTTGACCGGACCCTAAGCCGATCACTATTATTTCGTGTTTTTTTCTTCAAAAATCTGTCCAAAATTGAGAACTCCAATAAAATATGTATGTTAATTGCATTTTAATTGTTCATTTCAACAAATCGATCTAAATGTTAAAATACTTTTTGACCAAGAAGAGTATATTTAACATCCGGACCGTTGGAAATGTTATTGAATGGTTAATATACCATTTGTGCATTATGCGTATGCGGGTGTACGTTATTCGTGTTGTAAATTTTGTATCCATAATGTTACTAGTAACATCCAGGTTTTAAACAAATTTTTTTTTTTGGAGTCAAATTTTGTGATCTATTTTATGTTGGAATAACCTACATTTCTAATTGTTTTTTTATTTGAAAATTGATCCCAGAAATTATTTCTTCAGTAAGAGGAAGGATGTTACCAGAAACATCTTGTCTTCGTTAACAAACTTTTTTCCTCGGTATAGTTAAAATTTTTGGTTCTAATTTTTTTTTTTTTTCATTTTATTACTTTCAAACAAACCAAAAAAAAAAAAAAAAAATTAATACTTTCCCAACGGCAGTTCATCCATGTCATACACTCAAGTCACACACCCATGTCATACACTCATGTGATACACACATGTGATACACTCATGTGATACAAATTAATTAATTAACTAAATAAAATAATATAAGTGTGATTGTAATATTATTTACTTTTAAGTGTGACTTATTTACTTTTAAGTGTGACTTATTGCCCACTCTACAAATTAATTAATTAACTAAATAAAATAATTTACTTGCAAATGTACTTTGAATAAACCAAATTAAATGAGTAATTAAATAAATAAAATTGAATAAACCAAAAAAGAAAAAAAAGAAGAAAACGAAAAAAAAAAAACAAAAAAAACCGAGAGGGGGGGCGGGGGGGGGTAATTTGGGGAGAGGGTGGGGTGGGGCCGGGGGGCAGTTGTCAGGGGGGGTGTGCGGAGCCACTCTCACTATAAATTGGGAGAGGGGGAGAGAGAGAGAGAGAGTAGTTCAAAATCATCCATTGGAACGTGTCTCCCCACGCACTCTGAGAAGGACTAAAGGAGTGCAGGAAAGAATCTATACATAAACTTTATAGATTTCTCACTTTTTATCCCTTTTGAGTCAGACCCACCCACCCCACTACGGATTGTTTTAATAGAGTATTGGAGTATTACTTTAAGATAGTTTTGAAAAATCAGTCGTGCTGACGTTAAAATTTAGAAAGTGTATTAAAAATGTAAAAAGTATATATTTTTTTTTGTCATTCGCCATTATTAATCTATTACAAGGGGATTGGGTAGGGGGGAAATGAGACTCGATACCAAGATGCAGCGTGGAGCATCCAAAAGCTCTACTACATGTGCTAGCCACCACTTATATACATAAAAAATACATTGAAATGTGTATTTTTTTTTTGTCTTTTTCTTTGTTTATTGTCAACCTAGTGGACTGTCAATAAAAACATGTTTACTCTATTGGGGTTTGTAATTTTTATACAAACACTCACCTATTTTGGGTAAGGGTCTTGCTAATGGGTGTGAGTTTGCACTCGTTAATGGTACAAAAATGTACATTTGTTGGATCTCATTTGTATTTTAAAATACATTTTAATTTAAAGTACACTTGTACGTTAAAGTACACATAAAAGTATATATTTTAAAGTAAAAAGAAATCCCACAAATATACTCTTTTTTTTACCCTTAACGGGTGCAATGTTACACCTGTTAACATTTCCCTTTGTTTGTAAATAAAGAGACTCATATTTAGATCGAGTAGCTGAATGAGCCAATTGGCCCTCCTTATTACACAGTGTTACAGACACCAGACCCCTCAAGGGCATACTGTTGTATGAAAAAATGAGAGCGCCCAAATCACTTTCGAAAATATCCTTTTCCACTTTTGGAGGTCAAATGATAAAATTATCGGTAAATTAACAAACCCTTGTTAGGGAAAGAGATACCATTATTATATTTCCATTTTTAACCCCTGCATCTTTTACTGGCCTTGGATTGTTGTAGCTTCAATTGAGTCACTCCTATATGTCATGGGTATTTTGGTGTTTCTGTGTAATGAATTTTACTTTGTTGGTTGATTGGTTCCCATATCAAAAAAAGTTACAAATCACAGATACAAAAATTCTATGTTTGTTAACACTTACAAGAGACTAGGGGTGTTCCACTTACTCAGTTTTTTGAAAAAATTGGTTTTCGCGGTTTTTTATGTGATGTGTTGTGAGAGAATTACCTGTCTCGGTGTTTGAAAAAAATAGTTTTTTGTTAGTGGAACACCCCTAGCTTATTTGCTTAGAAAAATTGAAAATATGATGAATGATATTAGGTAACAAATGTGAATAACCATGTATTCAAATTTTCTAAATTTTTAACTCAAAAAGTGAGATTTGTTTAATCTTCAATTCATAAACATTGATATGATAAATTATCACATGTGTGACACCATCTCCAACCCATCACCTTTTTTTTCTGCCATCAAATTTCAGGGAGTGTTCCTCAAACTGAAGCTTAAACTGAATTAGTCAGTGGAACTGGCTTATTCAGTGATATTGGGTTGATATGTTTTGGGAGAGTAACCTGTCTCGTAAAGCAAGATAAGACATTTTAAAGTTTAAGTCAGTTTTGTGGAACAACCTTATGTGGCCAAAAGTTTGATTGATATTGAGAGCTCAAATGGCTATCAACAAGTTTTTCACAACATATTTTATGTGCAATATGAATCTTATTTAATAGATCTCAATTTGTTTTACTATACAAATTAGTTTTTAAAATCTCTAAAGATATAAACAGTTTAAAAATTATATTGGAATCCAAACAAGACTAACAATTTGTGACAGAGGGAGAATAAATTTTTGAGGCGTGTGAAAAGAGTGAAAGTGGACTAACAAACACGGACGGAGGGAATACAAGGCTCACGTGCACCTTTAATACGAGACAAATTTATGAAGTTAGCAATGCTTATGATATCATTCTGTTTTGAACAATCATGATTTAGGTAAATCTTATCTTAACCAACCTTAACAATGATGTTTTTGACTAATGTGGAGAACAATTTTGGCTCACTTTGTCCCCCTTATGGCACTAGCTGACATGATCATTTTTTTTAGGTGCAAAAGTCTATTAAACTTATCCCAACTTGGTCTATAAAAAAGTACCTATAAAGGCATTCTTAATTTTTCACAAAGCATTGATGAAACAATATCTACCACTTTCCCTTAATTGGGTTAGGAGGAAAAAAGCAATGGGGCCTTTCAAAAGAGTAGGTTCTTTTGTATGTCTATTTATTGAGGGACTACATAGGTTCCCAAATCCCAATTATAGCAAATATTGGCCAATAAATTGAAAAAATAAAATAAAATGTAGTACCAATAAACCATGAAACGAATTTATCAAGCATACCGGTATATGATTGAACTAGTTTTCAACGGAGCAAATTAGAAAATTAATCCAAATTATGTGTGAGCCTCGAGGTAGGCCCCACACATTAGGTTGTCATCGCAACTCAACCATTGTTCTTTTTATATGAAAACGAAATAAAATGTCATTTCTCTATAATAATAATAAAAAAAAAAGGAGGACGTGATTCCTTCAACTCTACATGATCTCAATTACTCTATTCTGTCCCTTACATTATAGTACCTTTTGTTGGTAACAAAAAACGGACTTGGGAGAGGTGTTGTGCACAACACGGCTGTGCATGGTGTTGTGCACCCCTCGGTCGTTAGATCGAGTTTTGGAAGGCTCGGATGCATTCGGAAATTATCCTTTAATTTTGATTTTTTTTTACGGTAAAAAATCAAAACACATCCGAGCCGTCCAAAACACGATCCAACAGCCGAGAGGGTGCGCCCTTTTCCACAAAAAAAACTATGTCAAGGACATAATTAATAGTACCAAATTTCAATAGATTGTTGCCCACTCACGTTGAAATTATACTTGTCCCCCTAAAGTACATTAAATCATGCTAGCTTTGATTAATTTCTTAGCAATCTTTTGTGTTGAGAGGTAGAAATTATGAATCATTTTGTGCAACCCCTCCAAATTAAACACAACATGCTCATAAATAATTCAAAAAGTATCCTCCATCAGGGCATTTATTATAAGTCTTCCATTTTTTTTTCAATTTATTATATAGCACTTTAATTTTGATTTATTTTAGTTGGTAAAAATCAAAACACATTCGAGCGATCCAAAACACGATCGGACGGCCGAAGAGCACACAACACGGTGCGCGGCACGGTCGCGGTCCGTGCCCAAAACATTTTGGTTTAAAAGTGCACTAACCCATCCCCCGGTTCCGGTACGTTACCTGTACCAAAGTGGTCCGTGGCCAAAACATTTTGGTTTAAAAGGAGGTGACCACAAGAAGAAAGCTAATGAAGAAAGGAAAGGAGGGGATAGGCTTTTTTGGCAGAGAGTCAGAGCACAGAGTCACAGACCCCCTCGACTTTTGCGGGCTTTCGCTGTCTGTCTTTCTGCTTGCACTTTAGGGCAATTTTTGTTCTGGCAGTGCTACGTACATAAAATATTATATAGAAAAATGCTCCAAATTTTAAACCAGTGGCTCGGATTCATTTGAGATTAAATCTAAGTCACAAATTTTAAATTTTGGGTAATTTTTCGGGTAATTTCTATGTTACTTAGCATTTTTCATTTTGCTCACCCTCTTTTAGTTGAAATGGTACAGATCACAATTATTTTTTTTTGGCTGAAATGGTACAGATGACGCCCTTTTTTTTATTTTTAATTTGGGCAGATCACATCCTTCTAATACATTTTTTTAATAGAATATACATCATTTTAAAAGGAGCATGAACAAAATCTCACTCGCTTGCGTCTTGCTAAACCCCTCTCTCTCTCTCTCTATATATATATATATATATAAAATAAGTTTATTATGTGTGTGTGCGTACACAACAAATATCTAATAAGGGCTCTCTTAAACTCTACGGTGCGGGATCCGTTAGATATGTTTAAAACATATTTTTATGGTCTAACGTAAGGATTCGAAAAAAATAAATAAATAGCAGAAAGGGCTTGATCTGAGCCATTTTTTATAAAATGTGTGTATGTACATTTTTATCAAAAACTGTTCGGATAGAGCTCTTCCGGGTAAAATTTTTTTTTTTTGACGGATGAAGCCCTTCAGAGTTTTTTTTTGTTTTTTTGTGACAAATCCTCTTGTTAAACCTGAAAACAAGTTTTAAACATATCTAACGATTCAAATCGTTAAAATTCGATCCCAAACAAAAAATCCCGCAACGTAGCTTATATAAGGGAGCCCTTACTAGAAATGTCTCTTATATATATTATGGGTCATTTTATTGACAATAATCAAACAAAAATATAAAAAAACACATACTGCAATGTTTTTTTTTTTTTTACCTTTTAATTTAATACACTTGCACAAACTGTTTTAATTTTTTTTTTACATATTTCAATACACTTTTTAGACTTTAACGACAGTCCTGTGGGCTGATTTTAAAATCCTTATATTATTTGAGTCTTGCTAACCAAATAAAAAGTATACAATGACAAACAAAATTTGGATATCAGTACACATTTCTCAAATATCCATTCATTCCGGTAATTCCTTCCGCACAGATGAAGGAGGACAGACCACGTACCGACGGCGCCGGGGACGCCGTTGTGGGTCCCAAACGATCGATCCGAGCCGTTCATCCTTCTCAAAATCAAATTCCGAGTGGAAAAATGGGGTGATTTTGGATCGAGCTCATACAGCCGTCCGATTGCCTCGATTCCCGCGTAGGGCCCACTCGAAATTCGATTTTGAGAAGGATGAATGGCTCGGATCAATTGTTTGAGACACACAATGGCGTTCTCAACGCCGTGGGTACGTGGTCGGTCCTCCCACATCTGTGCAGGTAGAACGGTTCTTCATTTTCTACTTCATATAGTACTAGAGTATTTGATTCAGCTGAGCTACACAGAGATGAGAGATAAATGAGATACCACACCCAGCCTTTCATCGTACTTTAGTCCAACATCCATCACTGTCACACCCTCTTCGAGGGATCCTTTTCCTCGGTCCAGTTACAACCTTCCACGTGTCATGATCTAGCATCACATAGTAAATTTTTTTTGGATTTACTGTATCACAAGGACAAAAGGGATTTTTAGAGCAATAACGATACATTAACAAAAGTCTCGAACACATCTCCCCACGTGAGTGTGTTAGAGATGAATTCGAGACTTTTGTCGGAGATTTCTCATTTTTGTTTTTAGAGACCAGCCCCTAAATCAAGCCGGGCCTAAAATCACCGCACGTTTGTTTCCATTCTAAAAAAAAAAAAAAAGAGTCCTCCAAACCGAATCTGACATGTTGGCGGAGTTAGGGACCGATATACATCTTGGCTGAGTTCGGAACCGAATGTAGTAACTTGAGACTAAACCGACATGACGACTGAACTTGGAGCCTTTCTAGTTGTTGGCGAAGCAGAGTCGGGTCGAATGAAGTCCGACCTGAGTAGATACGGATAATCCGTGTACAAATCGGAGGTTAGTTCGCTTATGTGACACTAGATGTGTCATCCATGACGTCACTCAAGAAGTGGTTAAGTTATGTGCCTATCACGAGCTTATTTGGGTCCAAAGTCAGGTCACTCTATAATAAAATATGGTTCTAAACCCTAGAGATGTAATTTGCTACTACTCATTTTTGAGTTTTGTATTTTTCCTCTACTCCAATGGAGGCTAACCTAGGTATCGGAGTGCCAACTAGTCGACGGTGACGGGTAAACACTAACGGTGTTCTCTCTTATAGGCCTAGGTAGAAGAAGGCGTTGCTCCATCTAGATCGGAACAAAAGATCAAAAGGAGAACCAAATCAAACACCTCCTAACTATTATGAAGATTCCCGTCTAGTAGTTAATTAAAGCATGTTTGTTAATGTTGATTTGGGGAAAGTCTATATATACATATTTGTTCGCACACATTTTTTTTTATTTTTTTATTTTTTTTTATGGTATTTGAATTTTAAAGGCGCAAAACCTTAATATTATTTTTGCAAAACAAACTCCAAAAATTCATTGCCCGGATAAGGAGCTGCTCATTAGGGCCCAAAGACGCTTCTAAATACGGGCCAGATCAATAAACTGGACCTTTCCCTATTCACCCAAAAGCAAAGTTTGGCCCAAAACACAAATACAATTTATCAAGTGGGCTTATTGTGAAACTCAATCAAATTTTTTTTTTTTGAAAGAAAACAACTACACTCTCTCGAATGCCACCCCCCTCATGTCTGCCTCGATGAGGGGGATAATATCATCAGGTGGCGAAATGTGGGACACCCACTTCTCCTCTTGATCAACTCCAATATTGGCAAGCTTGTCTGTCACTTGATTCCCCTCTCGGAGAATGTGCTTTAGGGTGCATCCTGTGCTTGAGTAAACTCAATCAATGTGTGTGGGGTATTTCTTAGTCTCTACGTTGAGTAAAAGTAAAAAAATAAATAAATAAAAGAATTCAGCTTGCGGATGTAGTATTGGTGAATTAGATGTGTATTGGGCACAATCTGTCCAGTTTGCACCTTGGTGAGGCTATGGTGATAGACTATCCTGCCAAGAGTAGGGACTACTCCGAAAAAACGATTCAGTGAGCTTGAGTCTTTTAATGAGTGATACTGACTCACTGCTTAAAAAGGCTATGGCGATTGGGAGATTGCACCTCTGGTCTCCTCACGCAACCTTCTACTAATCAAAGTGGCCATGTTGGTAGAAGTTTATGAATGTAGCTTAGTGATATCTTAAGCAATTTATCGTGGAAAATTGAGAAAACAAAAAAAACGATCGGGAAATAAGGCTCATTTCATTCAATCGACACCTAAACAGGCCAAACCGGATAACTGGAGCCAGATTTCCACATGCGTACCATGTACACAATATTAATGAGTCATGTTTTTTTTTTTTTTTTTGAAAGGATTAATGAGTCATGTTGATCAGGCCGAAAGGACGGAGAATGACTGGTCCTTGCGTGTGGCACAACAAATTAAGGGCCAATCAGTCAGCCTACCATGTGGTATTTTTTGAAAATAGATATATATTTTTTTTCATTTTCTATTTATTTATACTATTACTATTTATACAAGTTTATTTTTTTTGTTTATAGCTAGCATATTCTGTTTACGACGTAACAAATGACATGAGAGATTATTGTTTGTAAAACTATACTTCTTTCGTCTTAATTTATTTGTCCAATTTGAAAGGAAAAAAAAAGGTTTTAAAAAGGGAAATTTTGTTCATTTAAAAGTTAAATGGACATAAATTTTGGGACACTTAAAAATTTAGAATGAGACAAACAGATGGGGATGGAGGAAGTAGAAATTGCTGATTAGAGGTCATACTATTTTTTCAGTACAGAAATGCTAGCTAGATCTATCTTATCTAGCTAGTCACTTGCATCCTGTCAAAGAAGTTGCTTCTAAAAGCAAGAAAGAAGTTTATGACCATATTCCACTTAATCAAAAACGATACAGTATTTGTCATCAGATATATATACTTACTATTTTTCCATTTAATAACAAAACAAATAATTGAACTCTTTCTTCTGCGAAACTCAAAGGGTCAATGACTGCTTCTCCGGCAACCGGTGCCGATGCAACGTGGTTGTATTGGTGTCAAGATAATAAAGGAGCCCCACCATAAGCACTGAGGTAGCAAACATGGGAATAGGGCCAAAAAACCATAGTAGCATATTGATGGCAAAGTATAGGGCCCTAAGTCCAAGTGACCAAAAATCACCACCCCTAATGACAACCAACTCCACATATTTTGCACCTATTTTGCTATCTGGGATCATTATAAGGTAATTTGCATGAATAAAGGACCTGGCTGATGTCACAAAACATGCAAATGCCAATATGAAACATATTAAGAGGCTTATGTACTTGATGGACATGGTGGAAGGCCTTGTGTCCCCATAGATCAATTCACTCTGGAAGATGCTGGAGCTATTCGCGATCCAAGCTCCGATGAGGGAGGATAGAGTCAGAGACACCGATGCAAAGAAAGTTGCCGCGGTGGTGTTGGATCCTAACACGGTCAAAGCATTGTCCTTCCTCTCCATCTGAAAAAAACTCAAAAAAATTTGTAGCAAGTCTAGCAGTGTAGGGCGATGGCCGCCCAATGGTAAGACATGAGTTTGAGTCACGAAAATAGATTTTTCGACAATGAAAGTAAGGCGCATAAATCTTGTTTCATGATACAAGCCCATTTCGATAACCATTCATTGTCTTCTTATTTGCATATTCTGTGTCTGAATCTAGACACACAAGTGTTGTGATTCAAAAAGAAAATAAGTAAGTTAGACCATAAAATGGGCTAATCAAACAGGCCCTCCAGTTTGAACTTTATGTGAGTTTATTGAAGGCAAAGGAGGGAAGAGAAGGAGGAATTGTCTTACCTGAATAGCTTTTTCAACCCAATACTTCTTGTCAATGTTTTCAAAGCCAAAGACTGTGGTATGGGGGAGATTGAGGTATCTATAGAGGATGAAGAGATGGTATCCAAACATGAGGAGCAACCCACTTGGGACTAACAACAAATCTAGGTACTCCTTTTGGAAAATCATGTTTAGGGGGATTTCTCTCCTCTGAGATCAAATCAAAGTGCTAGAGGGTTCTTGTATGGGTTTTGAGGATTTGACTTAATATTTCCTTGTTGGCAACAAAGGTATCCAACCCCAAGGGGTTGCAAAGTGGGTATTGTCTTGAGATTTGGGAGTTTGCTACCAACTAAGGTTATAGGTTCGATATCATTTGCCAGCAAACTCTTGGAGTCACTGAGAATTATGCCCGGTCCTTACCCCCAGAGCCCCGAACTTGGTCGACGTGCGCAAGCTAGCCCAGATATCAAGTTATAAAAAAAACCAAAAAAAAATTTCCTTGTTCTTTGAAATACAGCTTTGAAGGGAAGAGCAAGCTATTTGTTACTTCAATGTAGGACTAGTCTTTGTTTAAGGCACAATTGACTTGTCTTAAGGGAGTTGCGAAGACAGCTTGCACTCTTTGAAATTCCCAATTCTGGGCCCCACTAGATGCGGAATTATGATTCAAGAGTCTTTCTATTACATTTGGGTGTATTTTTTTAGACTTTTTAATATAATTTCAAACACTTTAATTTACGAGTCACTTTTCACATATTTTAATACAGTATATTTTTAAATTCTTAAAATCAGTCCAGTTTTAGTATTTTCCATAATTCAGTGCAATTTTGCCAAGACTAAGAATAAAATTTGATGAGTATTAAAGTGTGTATGGTCCTGTTTCGAAGGATGAATACAGTATTGATAGCATAGAGTGAGTTTTTCCTAAATTTTTGGTCTGATATCTTTTTAGTTTTTCTAATTTTTTGTTTAGCTTTTCGCCTTCATTTTTGGATTGATCATTAATTTTAACAAGAAACATAAAAAAGTATGATAATATAGAACGAAGTTGAAAAAAATTTGATCTAAATAAGAATAAAATTGCAGGGCGCTCAAACTGATTGAGTATTATCTGATCTAAATAAGAATAAAATTTGGAAATGCATATGCGCCCTGCAATTTTGCCAATGCTAAGAATAAAATTTGATGAGTATTAAAGTGTGTGGTCCTGTTTCGAAGGATGAATACAGTATTGGTAGCACAGAGTGAGTTTTTCCTAAATTATTGGTCTAATATTTTTTTAGTTTTCCTAATTTTTGTTTAGCTTTTCGTCTTAATTTTTGGATTGATCATTCATCTTAACAAGAAACATCAAAAAGTATGATAATATAGACTGAAGTTGAAAAAAATTCATATAAGACGACGACACTATACACAAAAAAAAAATACTAGTTGTTTGGTATTTTATTCGTCTTTAGTGAACTGTTGTTTGCTTTTGGTCATAATTTTTTACTTTTAAGCTCATTTTGTCGAGGCAAATGATTAATCCGAACAATAAAATGTGAATTTAACAAAAATTCAGAAAAGATGAACAAATATACCAGATATTATATTTGAGATATTCTCGTTATTTGGTGTAATCTGTGTTTTAAAGGATGAATTCGTAATTGCCATTGGACGTCTTTTTTTGGTGGGTGTTATAAAATACTTCCTCTGTCCCAAATTGTTGGACCCTTACTAAAAGACGTGTAATTTTGATATCAAAAAATAAAATACTTCTGCACTTCATTTTTTGATTTTCTTTGCACCATATTAAAGAGCTCTTGAACTACTCAAATTTGTTGTAAAGAAACTTGAAAAATGATGGTTGGAAATACTTTATTTTTCAAACCGAAAATTACACGACTTTTCGTAGGGGGCGGATAATTTGGGACGGAGGGAGTATCATGTAGAAGGATAAGCTGTGTCATGCATTATAAGTGGTTAGAGAAAGAAAATAGAATTGTAAAGTGGAACATGACTTAACTCTTAAGCACCCAAAAAATAGTAGTAGAATTAAGGTGAGTTTCCACCAAGGTTGTGTTTGGATGATTGGAATCTTGGTAGAAATAGGAATATGATTATTAGGAATCGAATTTCTAGGAATTTAATACTTGGAGGAATTGCATTTCGGTGTTTGGATTAATTCAGTAATACGGAGTATTACGCAAGAAACAATTATTTTGAAAATTTATTAAAGTCAACATTTCATTTTCTTAATGAATGAGCCATGAATCGGAGATTCCCATGGGGTAAGGGATGGATCAGATTCCCACCCAGTCTGAGAATGTGATTCCTGGTTGAATGTCATTAAGAATTACATTCCTATTCTTATCTCTGTCAAACGTCAAAATCAGAAAAACTTGGCATCATATTTCCGTTCCTGTCTCTTCCAAATGCTGGAATAATGGATAGAAGACATCACATTCGCATCTCCACTTGAGATTACTTCCATCCAAACTAAGCCTAAGGTATTTCGATGAATTTTATATTCTCTCATGTCATTCTTATCAAATACATCAAATGATTTAACAATTTGTAATCCAAGAACACCAAAAATACCGTAGTGGACATCAGTAGCTGCCAACCTAGAGTTGACAACTAAGAATTAGGTAGATAAAAAAAAAATAGAAGAATTTTTTTTTAGCTGAAATTCTCCTTATTTTCGTAAAATTTGGCAAAAACTCAATAACATTCGTAAAAAAAATAAAATAAAATTGATGTATTTGAAATGAACAGGGGATGAAAATTGCTATGGGTTCTGAACCTACGGGGTACTGAAAACGCACAACGGTTTGTGAGGCCCACCCAAATAATTCGAACAGTTTATTAATTTAAAAATTATTTTTCAGATGCCCTTGTAAAAATCAACTCAATTGTTTATGTATAAGGGAATTTCAGTACAATTTTGGGAGAACTTCTGGTAAATAGTAGTAATCCTGTTTGACTAGCCATAGTACTTGAATCAATGAGTTATACTTTACGCCAAAAATGAGAGAGAAGAGAGGGAAAGAAAATATCGAGATTTCAGATAGTATATAGATCCTTTTTTACGGTCACAAGATTTCAGATTTCTCTTCTCTATCCCCTATTTAACTATCAAATGATATGTTTTGTGGACAGATATCGAAGATATTTCTCTTTTCTATCCTTTTCTTTATTGTAAAGGATCACCCGCTATTTAGCCATCAAATGATATAAAGTTTTTATGGGCAAATATTGGCGCTTCGATATCTAAATATTTCACTAGGATTTGTTTTCGATTGAATCTCCTGCATTCGCAGGTTCTGTGTTGCCATCGCTTCTCAATTAATGGTTAGGTCTGTATTTTACGTTGGAGATATATCCAAATGAAATTCATTCATGTGTCAATCTCGTCAGTCTTGATTGGCTGAAGGCACGCGTCCTTAATCTTTAGTGGCCGGAGACGAAGACCTGTCTCCTATTTTCTTGGAGGGGGCCTCGTGTCCCTCACCGTCGCAAGGAGTGTCTAGGACATCAAACCTGAATTTTCGGAACATTTTCTACCCCTACAGAAATTGGCTTACTCGTGCACACTCTATTGTTAAGAATAAAAGACACATTATGATACTAACTTTTTTCTCCCAGAACGGGGGATATCTCATTCATCCTGGAGATCAGATTGAATCATCAACGTACAAAAGTCTGAGGTAAACACGGCGATAGGACTATAGCAGGGGGAGGGAATCTTTCCTAGCATTTGTTGCTAGCTATTCGCGCAATGAATTGGCATTGCAGAGAGTGCTCTTTTCAAATAGAGAACCTTTTGCATCTTTCTGGTGGAGAAGCACAAACTTGTCAAATAGAACCTCAATATGGTCATTTTGCGATTTCTTTCAAAGGTAGGTTAGAAACAAATGATGGGTACTATTTATGTTTGTCCCCTTCAGCACATGATTCAGCCGCTGGCCCAGTACCCAAATTCTTCGCAAACAAGTGCTTTTCGTCGCAGATTTTCCAACTGCTTTCGCATTGTTTGGATCCATCAGCATCACCGTGATCAGGCTAGGAACAGACATTACCAAACAGCAAACTTCATTTGTGGTGCCGCCACAACAGAGTGGCATTTCAGCCTTTGGAATTCCAATGAGGGAAAACAGTTCAACCTCACTTGTTTTTAATGCAATTCCATCAACCTTAACTTCAAGCCTTTTAACAGTTTTATGCAGAGTCCCTGCCATTGAAGTGCAGTGGAGCGAATGAACCGAGCAATATAGCACTAGCACATTTGCCAGACGGGGGGATACAGTTTCTTTTACCGCGATGGGAAGAGAGCAGATTTCAATTGGAAATGTAAACTCAACAAAGGGATAAAATCATAGTCCCTCTGAAAGTTGATAAACAACCAGAGGAAAGAACAAAAAAAATTGCTGTACATTTCACAAATATAATCACTCCTTTAAAATTTACTTGGGAGAATTTGAGGACTCAAGGAAGTTGCCACACATTCAATTTTATTAACACAAATCAGTAATTTTATAGTGCAATAGATCATCCAAGTAGAAAGATTATCCGAATTGGTAAGCGCCTAAGTGGTGCCAATTTAAAAATTCACCATATCCATATGGTTGTATAAAAAACTACAACAAGTGTTTCAAACCTGTTCCTTCAGAGCACCCAAAATTAACAAATACAATGTGACAAGGATTTCCAATATCCAGATGTTACAGCACAATTTCAGTCACAATAACCTAATACAACAGAGATCACTTAAAATTGAAATACCGGTACAAAGAAAAACCCTAGAAACTATTAGATGCCCTAATTTTGAGTTTGAAACAAATAGTAAGTGTAAGAATTAGAGATGTTCTAAGTTTGAAATCAATCACTCTAATTGGGCCATCAAAGAATCATTACTTGATAAACATATAGGCATAAAATCGTATCAGAGGGAGAAAGAGGAAGTAATTGTAGCCAATGGTAAAAGAAACAACACAATTTCATTCATTCAGGATAATTTGATGACTAATTCAACAACATAGGTCGCTGAACTCAACATACTAATACGAAAGAAACCCTAGAAACCAGATGCCCTAAACGCGTCATCTATACATTCACCATCTGACTAATTCTTCAATCCGAATCTCAAAAATCAAGCACGTTCACCTCGGATCCTCCTCGCAAGCTGAATATCCTTGGGCATAATCGTAACCCTCTTTGCATGAATAGCACACAGATTCGTATCCTCAAAAAGTCCAACCAAGTACGCCTCAGCAGCCTCCTGTAGAGCAGCCACAGCAGAGCTCTGGAAGCGAAGATCGGTCTTGAAATCCTGGGCAATCTCTCTCACCAGCCTCTGGAACGGGAGCTTTCGGATCAGAAGCTCCGTGGATTTCTGGTACTTTCGGATCTCACGGAGGGCCACAGTTCCGGGCCTGAACCTGTGGGGTTTCTTCACACCGCCGGTGGCCGGTGCTGATTTTCTAGCGGCCTTGGTCGCCAGTTGCTTCCTTGGCGCCTTGCCGCCGGTGGATTTGCGAGCAGTCTGCTTGGTGCGGGCCATTGGAAGATCTAGGGTTTGATCTGAGAGAAAGTAGTGAGAGAAAATAGGGAGAGAGAGATGATTTGGCGGTGAGATGGGGAAGAAGGAGTGGGAGCTTATTTATAAGGTGCTTTGAAATTTTGTGGCGGGATTTGGGAAGGGATCGAAGCCGTTTATTTTTGGTCTGGTGTGCGAGTTTGGTATGGACGGTGGAGATTGATTATAGGGGTTTTGACGCGGATTGATGACGTGGTGAGCAACGATGATGATAGTCGTTGATTTCGTGCGTTTGTTATGACGTTATCGACGGCTCTAGTTGATTTGCTCGGTGTAGTTCGCGGATCGGTGACGTGGTTGGTTTTTATATGGGAAGGATTTTTTCCTCAGGTTGTCTTGCATTTTCCCACTTCTCCCAACTTCATTCGTAAACATCCAATTTATTTGTTTAATTTCGAGATTTGTTTTTCTCAAATATTTCCGTCGCGTGGTTGGAAAAAAATTTAATCCCGTCGTCCCAATTTATTGATATATTTATTTGTTTAATTTCGAGATTTGTTTTTCTCAAATATTTTCGTCGCGTGGTTGGAAAAAAAAAATTAATCCCATCGTCCCAATTTATTGATATTGGTTGTCAATTTTTTTTGAACTAAAAAGATTGCCTGCCCTGTTTGAAATTAAATGGCTAAAATTACTGAATTTTCCTCTTTTGGCCATTCCATTTTTATTAGTACCAATAAAAAAAACATTTATCAACAGTGCAAATTCTGTCGGCCCCTTTTTTTTCAGGAATAATTTGGGGGATTAATTAAGAAGAAAATATGGCGGAAAGGGATTGGTTGGGATTGGTTAGGAAGGGGTGATGACTGATAAGTAATCCTTGGTTTGGTTGGTTGTTTGTATGGGTGAATTTGATTAGGTTGATAATGAAAAAAATGTATCAAATTACTTGCTTGTCCAAGTTCTTGGGGGTCCCACATTTTTTGAACGAAATAGGGTGACTTTGGATCGAACACTTAGGAACGTCTGCTTGAGGTGATTTCCGTGTGAGCCCCTCGGAATCGGAATTTGATTTTGGGATGAATGGACGACTTGGATCGATCATGTGGGACCCACCCCCCGAGGTCGGGCGGTGCACCCCGTCTGTACCTGTAGAACGGTTCTTTTGAGACAACTAGACTTGACTCGTGGCTTTTTTAACTGTTTGTTAGTATCCTATGTTTTCTATCCTTGTTTGTTTTGATTTTATTATTTCAGGTTGTTGATTAATGATATTTCGATCACTTTAAGAAAAAGACTGGGTGAGATGAGAGATGGAAAGAGAGAGAGAGAGAGGAGAAAAAAAGGTAGGACCAATCATTTGTACAAAATGTATATTTAATGTACTCCTATTTAGCTTTTTTTTAATCATACGTATTCAATTCCTAAACTAACATACTCATAATACACAAAAATGGATCCCACTTTTTTTAATATTGTTTTTCTGACAAAAAGATAAAAATGTTTCCTAAAGATGAAAATATAAGTATTAATAGAAAAACCTCTTTGGCCTTCCTTTATGGAATTATTCTCATAAAATCAAATAACAGTAAGTCTATAGATTTCTCCCATAACGATCGTCCAAGTCCATACATAGCATAATAGTACCTTCCCAAATGTAAACCGAGAAGTTACAACCCATTGTTCCATGAGAAGCTAAATGAAAGTAGTCAAGTTGTTACAATCTTCCAGTCAAACAATAATTAAAGAGTTTTGCGAATATTAATAGATAACTTTTCAATGTATGCTTTTAAAAGGGCTGTCATACACTCCAAACACTCCAAAATCATGCCCCATGTTTTGTACCTGAAAAATGAAAGGTTGAGCATACACTTGTCCAGTAAGAAAACCCTCTAAAATTCTGAATGCATATGATATGATATGAGCACCAATATGTCGAGAAAAGTATGGAAGCAAGCAACGAAAGAAATGCAACGATATACCATCATAAGTTGGAAATGTACAGTTTTCACACATCAACAATTCCATCCCATAGGTATTCAATGTATTAACTGTGTTTTCATTTCCATTATTCCTTCATTTCAAGTTCAACGTGTTCATGAGATCAACATCCGGGAATTTTAGGTCCTGTAACCCCTGACGAGTCTTTGGGGACTCGTGGAATCCCCACCGAGTCCTATATGCCTCTTCGAACCTTTTCTGAGTCTAATGGGTCTCGTTGAACCCTTTCCTAGTGACACACCGATTGGTGGTCCTAGTGACTTCTTTTCCGAACCACAGTGTTTTACTTCTCATTTTCTTAAGTAACCTATCCTTTACGCATTTCATTTTCAAACATGTCTGTGAGCCCCCGTATATATCACGACGTGTCAATCATGTATATAAGAGGGATTTGGTATTGCTGATGTGCATGGGGATACACAGCAAGTGTTATGCACCATCCGAGACGTCCGTTGCTCAGATGGACGACCCAGCTTTCATCTTGCAATATGGCACCGAACAGTTCAGATGCAAATGTGTCGCGGTGAAATTTGGGTCGGCCATCTGAGCAACGGACGGCTCGGATGGTGCACAACACCTATTGTGCATCCCATGCACAACTGAAAAGTTAGGTTTTACAATTCAATTTATGTCTTATTTTTGCGGGGTGTGACGCATTGGCAGTTCACATAGCCTTATTATACAGAGTTCACATAGGGTTACACAATTCACATGGCCTCACCACGCACTTCACATAGCCCAACCACACAATTCACATACCCCCACCACGCATTAAATTACACAGTTCACATAGCCTCATCATACATAATTCACATAAGGTCATACAGTTGACATAGACAATTCACATAGCCTCCTCATCATATAGAATTCACATAGGGTCTTGCAATTGATATAGATAGCTCACATAGCCTCATCATACAGAGTGCAACAATACACGTAGATCATAGAATCGACACAATTCACGTAGTTCATAGTTCACATAGTATTCAAACTTAAAAATTAATTACTTACCTATACCTAATTTCAGAACAAATATAGATCTCATTTGATAGTTCTTGTCGAGTAAATTCAAGAAATATAAATTTTACTAAAAACGGACATGTACGCAAGAAATTATGACATTTTAAAGTTTTATGATGTAAACAAACAAAAATCAGGGCAAAATAGTTAAAACGCATGAAAGTGGACTGAAATAACTACAAAAATTTATTTGTCGGGGTTGGAATGGGCACGGACCAAAAAAGCGGGGCCGAACTCTAATTTTCTATTTCTATTTTTATAAAAGGGATTTTTATGGGCCATGCTTAAAATGACACTGGGACGGAGGTATAGTTTTGGAAATCTTTATAAAGGGCCACAATATTAAAACACGTTTGGGCTTGAGAATCAAGGTCCGAGAGACTAGATTGAAAATGAAATGGGCCGAACATTTGACGGGCCGCTCCACTTTTGTGGAGGGCTGCAGCCAAGCTCCACTTTTCCGGAAAAAATGCACCGCGCGCTCCACATATCAGAACCTTCGTGAGACATTTACATCCCGTCAGTCCCCTGTCCCCATGTGCCGTCCCATTCCGTCAATTTTTTATTTTATTTTAAAACCTCAAATCCTATGAAAGTGCCTAAACCCTAGGGTACCCTATGAAAGTGTCTAAAATTCTATGGTAGCCTATGAAAGTGTTTAAACCACTAAAAACCCTATAATAGGAAAGTGCACCATAAACCTAAACCCTAGGGTACCCTATGAAAGTGTCTAAAATCCTAGGGTACCCTATAAAAGTGCCTAAACCACTAAAAACTCTATAATAGGAAAGTGCATCCTAAATGCCTAAACTCAAAAAAGAGTGATTGACCTTAATAGAGTTAGTGGTAATTAAAAAGAATGATTGGAGTTGGTGGTAATCAATATTTATTTTTTGTACCGGCCCATAATAAATCCTAATTAAAATATACTCTATAAAAGTTTTCTATGGGCCCAAGAACAAAATTCAAGGAGATAAGACAACGGAAATGCTAGAGGCACAACAAGATTGGACAACAAATTGGACAACAGCCCCAAAACGACATCGTTTTGGGGCCTGTTGTGAAAAAAAAAAAAAAAAAACACAGAATCGCAAAGTTGCCTCTCTCAAGTCTCATCCCCTCATCTGCCTCCTCCTCTCAGATCTCCACTCCTCCCCTCTCCACTACACCGGCCACTCGATCTCCGGCGACACCCATCTCCGGCGTACACCTCTCCGGTATGCGTTGTGGGTTTTGAATTTCATGCCCCCTTTTCGTGATCTAATTGGTAATCATTTCGTTGGCTCACATTTCTCATTTGGGTTTTGAGAGATGCTCGTGTTTTATCTGGTTTGGCTGAGTCTATTTGGTGTTTTAAGGCATTTGATAATCTGTTTGTTAAGTTAGACAAGGAATTCACTCATCTGGTTCTTTGATTTTCCGGAGATGGATGTTGCCGGAGACGAGGGAGGCCGGAGATCCGGTGTAGTGGAGAGGTTAGGAGTGGAGATTGGAGAGGAGGAGGCAGATGAGGAGATGAGAGAGGCAACTTTTCGATTTTGTATTTTTTTATTTTTTCACAACAGGCCCCAAAACGACGTCGTTTTGGGGCTGTTGTCCAATTTGTTGTCCAATCTTGTTGTGTATGTAGCAGCGTTCATAAGACAATGTAGCAAAAGTAAATTAATCTTATTTCCGAAGTACCCAAAAAAGTAAATTAATCTAATGGTTCATAAAATCATACGTGTCATATAATATTAAATCTAATAGTTCATAAAATCACACGTGTCGTATAATATCCAATTCAATTTGTAACAGTATTTATACTACAGCAAGGCTAGCTATTCTCCTCATCTTCCTTGAGAATACATATGTTATACTATTATTAAAGGGAGGAGAGAGTACTTTAAAAAGTAAGAGAAAGATATGTGTTCTTAAAGAAAGCTTATTAGTATTTTAGTATATGTGATTGACTAGTGAATAGTATAACTTAATAAATTTCCGTGTTACTATAGCAAAGTTAAGATATATTCTTTTATTGACGTCGTTGGAACTTAAATATTATTTATTGGCTAGCTGAAACGTCCACAAGAGCAAATTTAGTTAACCTGTAGTGCAACAAATGCGCTGCACCGTGTAGCGCGGCATTCCAGTCGTCTAAAAGTGCTTTTGATGGTCCACATTAAAACAAACCTCTTCCATGGAATGCTCAGATTGCGTTGCATGATGCAGCGTATTTGCTGCACTGCACCATCCCCGCTTCCTCTAAACATGTAACAAGTACCCGGAAGGGACCGGAACACAATAATAAATAGAAACTTTTTCACTCCTTTATTTTCTTCTTTCTTTTTTTCCCTTCGCATTTTCAGATTTTGTTTTTAATTTTTCTTTGTGCCATGTTCTGATTTTTCGGGACAAGGCTAGGCTAAAATACCACTAAAAAATGGTGTACGGTATTTTTTAAATATATTTTACGCCACAAAAATTCGTAAATATCCTCAGAATCTCATAATTGAACACAAAAATTTATATCTTAAACCACAAAAAATTATACCTTTGAGATGTCTTTTTTGACTTTGTGCCCTCATTTTTTACTAGAAAATTCATAACCAACACATAAAAATTCAAAACAACATAGCGCAAAATTTTGTAGAATACACCACCACAAAAATCCATTTCTCGTGCCAAAAAATTTCATAAAATAAGTCACAAAAATTCGTAAAGGGGCTGTGTTTAGGATACTTTTCCGAATTTTTGTGGGTGATTAAGCCAAAAACTAATTTATGACAAACACCCGTATTTCTTTTTCATACACCAACCAAATTAAGAATTTCATTATCTCTTCCAACTTCCACAAAATCCATCCATGGACTGCACAACCATTGAGTTTGCATATACCTTTAATGTGAATTTTCTAGTCATAAGATGCTCTTTATCCTTAATAGACAATAGTTACCTTTCTAGTGTATAAAATGGTCCTTTTCAAGGCTCTTTTATATTAAGGGGCATCAAGGAATTCGAATATCATGGAGGGTAGTGGAAGTGCCCTTTATTCCTTTCTTCCTCTACTCATCTCATACTTTTCTCACCCACAAAGTCGCCTTTGTTTATTGTGGACCAATTGAAGTCACATATTCGCGTGCGTGTGAGTCAAAGAGAGCCTGAACGCAAGCGTTAAAGCATATTTGAAATACGTCACAACCAACTATCATCAGCGGGAGCGAGAATTGAGAGTACGAGCGCAGTGCACGGATTAATAAAAAGTGAGCAACGGCACATTTTGAAGGATTATGTGACTAAGGTACCAATCACATGTTGCCATGTCAACATTGCCCTCCTTTGGAGGAAATTGTACGTGTCTAAGCCTTTTTAATGTTGAATTTATCCGTTCACACTCAATATGAAGATTTCCAGTACTATTGGATGAATATTTGTACATCTGCTATATATTAGTACTGAATCAAGTCAAAGCATATTTGATTAAAATTTTCTTCAATCTCATATATTTGAAACTTCTGCAAACATATTTGTTCATCCCTTATCCTCATTTTCTTTAAATTATTTTTACGGTTTACTTTTTAGGAGTAAATTATTTAGGGGTGTTCCACAAATGCAGTTTTTAGAATAAACTAACTTTTCACGTTTTTTTATATGATGTATCGTGAGAAAATGACCTGTCTTGATTTTGAAAAAAAAAACTATTTTCTTGAGAGTTGGACGTCTTTAACGTGTTGTGACCTCCTTTATGTGGCGGCAAGGGTCTTGGGCATCACATGTTAGTGCCTAAAAAAGTCTAAATAATTTATAAATTTTAAGATAGAGCACACAGTGACCCCAAGAGATTCGCCTAGTAGTTAAGACTTAAACTTTTTGTTAATTTCCTTCTAAGTTCTCAGTTAGAAACCTCTCAGTTAATATCAATTGCTTTGGAGCTTGTCTATACGACTTTATCGGTCCCCGTAAATAATAAGTGAGATTGCACCCATAAGATTAATCGAGATGCGCGTATGTTAGCTTGGACACGTGAATTATCATGCGTACGACCAAATAATTTGTGAATTCGGGATCAGGTTGGAAATGCAATAAACCCCAACTCACGGGAAATGATATGGTACATATGGTGTACCAGTTATGCTTCTTACTTCTTAGTGGTTCAAGATTATGCTACTTAGTGGTTCAAGGTTATACCGTAGCATTCCCCGAAACTCTATTATTTGTGTAGTCGTTAGAATATTTTTACCAGATTTTATTCTTTCCAAGTTCCAGCATATGCTCAAATTAACTATTTTTCTTTCTTTTCAAGTCTGTGCATATGCTCTGATACTTTTTACTCTAGCCAATTAAAGATTAATGAAAGTGCATTTTTATTTTTCAGTGCCCTCCCAGTCTTGGTATTTGTAGGAAAGGTCAGCGCGTTGGGCGACGTGGCAGTTGACCAACCTATAATAACTGGCCACGTGGTTCATAAAGTCTCAACAGACACGTCATAAGTCAACAGAAAATGATGGCTAAGGTAAAGCCCCACCGCAAAGGTGATAATCTCGCGGAAGAACATGACAGAATTGCAAATACCCTAAGCAAGGGATGCCCTGTGCAAGGGAAACACCATCTAGTGGAAGTTCACCCCTCGCGACGTCCTCATCGAAGAGGATTGGCGCGACGGGAAGGAGTGAATACTTACGCGAACACGCGAATTGAGCTCGCGACTGCACCTGACCAAAAGGCAGGGGTAGGGAAGTCGATACAAGTCCCGAGTTAGGTTTTGGCGCGAGCCAAAGGGCTCGCGACCATGCCCGACAAAGCGGGAATAGGGGAGATGCAAGTGGCTTGGTGGCTTAAAGGATTAGGGATCGTCGCGATGGAATGACGTGCACTGGATAAGCCATGGGAATCCTCCTAACGGCCAGTGATGTCACCCGCGTTACCCAAATATACGAAGAGAGCACGTGTCATCATATTATTGGGGAAATATCTGCAGCCCAATGATTGGGTGCAGACCCCTATAAATATGAGACATTCTTCCATTAATCCGGGATTGGTCCATTCGAAGGGCACGGAAACCCTAGAGAGAGAAAGTGAATCAGAGCCCCGGAATCAAGAACATTGTTCTTGCTAGTGCTCGTGAGCACATCTTTCTTCTAGAGCTGTGATTTAAGGATGGGGATGATCTAAGGAGAATGAACGGATTACTGCTGCCTTCTCTCTTTGTGTGTTTGGCCTAATTCCTCACCCCTTTACACACTCTCTTATTCACGTTCAATCGTTAGTTATTGTTTGTCTCTCCAAATTAAAGATTACTTGAAGCTTACCAAGAACCTATCCTACATTATTTATGGCCCTTTTTTTCCCCTTTTTTTTAGTCGGCGGTAAAAATCAAAAGTGTCAAACCACTGCTCTTTCGGAATAATTAAGAAAACTGCTTTTATCAGCAGGTCTGTATCGCTCCACATGCCTCATTCTTCCTAAATTTTTGGTACTTTTGTTCTTCTTTTCTATATTATTGTTAAATTCACATTGCATTTTTAGGATTAAACATATATCTCGACGGAAAGAGTCTAAAAAGTAAAAAGCCATGACCAAAAGCAAAAAAAAAAATGTTTAATAAAACTGGAAAAACTTTTCTGATTTCTCTTGTAGAGACAAATATGATTAATCCCAAAAATTACGTTGAAAAGCTAAACGAAATTTGGGAAAAAAAAAGTAAAAATACCGAAAAATACTAGACCAAAAATTTAGGGGAGAATGGGGCCTTATGTGTTGTTTCATTGTTTGCAGCAATTTTTATTTTGTGTATTTTGGTACTAAAAGTATACGCGAAAAACCCAAACATGTTTTATTTGGTCTTTGCTAGAGTTTGGGATAGCTGTTTTTGAACTAAACCAATAATCCAGAATATTAAACAGTCAAACAAGTGGCTCTTTGCACATTACAATCATTCGATTGTTGTACCCACCACTTTGAGTTTGAGACCATTCATAGGCAATATCGTCAACAAAACCCTAAATTTGTTAGTTAAGCATACATTTGATCACAAAATCAAGCAATTATTATTACTTTTAGTTTGATTCTAAACACAATCCATTTCTACATACAATCCAACCTCTTTTTTTTTCTCCCACAATACCGTTGCATGAAAAAACCCCAAAGAACTCTCGCATTAACTTTTCCCTCCCTCTCCTTACCCTCATTCCCTCTCTCCTTCAATCTGAAACCTCAGTCTCCCCACCTCCCTTCCTTCAATCACTCTATCTCCATCAATCTCGACCACCAGCGAACGCCAGCATTGTCGACACCACCATCATCGAATTCAACCCTGGTAACATTTTTTTTTCTTTTTTTTTGAACCATTATAAAAGAATTTTATTAATCTTCAGAAAAAGATTCCAGAGACTAAAAATAAACTCAGAAAAGATGGAATCACAATAGGAAGCTAGAATCCTAAGATAAGGCACCCACACTCCACGACGATCATATGCCGCCTAATACCCAAAATACAAGATTGGCAAGAGGCCAACTAAAAAACACCCCTAACCACCCATTCCTCCTCAAGCTTGATAATATACCATCCTTCTATCCTCACCAAAATAGCTCTATATCTCTCTACATCAATTTCCTCCATTTGGGCAATCTTACTCATGACTTCCGCTTCATCACCATCATAACAATTTCCTAGAGACTTATCATTATCCCAAATTGCTTGAGTCTCGTTGAGAATGATTATGATTCTATTATTGATCCCTCTGATGAAATAGATAAAGAAATTCAGCTACTGCCGATCTGAAGATAGCTGTAAGTTTGTGTCTTTTCAATTCCCCCCTCCCCCCAAGACCGATTTTCTAAAAATACTCATCAAATACTCATCACTTCATCAATTGGCCGAACTTTTTTTTTTTTTCAATTTCCTTCCACCCCTCCTGTTAGTCTTTGTTCCCTTAGAGATATCTCCTCTATGAGCCACCTCTTCTTCCTTCCTAATGTATCCAACCCAATGAGAAATTTTATGCTCGTATGCTACCGAGATCGTGGAGGCTTTCAAACCCCCTCGTCTCTGGCCCTGCAAAAAATCGACTAACGCTATGGTATGCCCCAAATGCAGGAAATTACAAACTAAACACAAACGGTTGCTGATATGAAACAAATAGAAAAGCAGGCTTTGGAGGCATTTTCAGGAACGAAAGAGGAGACAGGGAGTTGGGCTATTTTGGAAGAATGATGGCCTCATCGAGCTTGGAGACAAAGCTATGAAGCATCTATAGGGGCTTGACTATCAAGGACTATCCAACGTCCATATAGAATCATACTCCCGAACAGCGGTGATCCTCATCAATGAAGGTGCAAATACAACTCACCCCCACAACAATATAATCAACGATGGGAAATACCTGCTGGAACGTACCGGGAGTACTCTAACTCACATATATCATGGTGCAAATGAGTGCATTGATTGCCTCACAAGGGTTGGAGCAGAACAAATGGAAGATTTGGTGGTATCAAACACTCCACTTTTGGCTATCTAGGAATACATAATTAGAGACAGCCAGAACATCCGACAATTCCTCGATTAGCTACCTCTTCTAGACTGCTGCTATGACTTTTATTTTGCTACTCGCTTGCTTCATTTTCTATTGTAACAACTATCCTACACTTCTGATGCAGACTATAACTCTCGCTTAATTTCGTAATGCATTTCCGAAGTACCCAAAAAAAAATGAGAATTTCAATATCATCCAAATCTTTTGCCATCTTAGCTTGATCATTGGGTTGAGCTACATTACTGTAGACACCCCAATACGGGCCTTCGAAAATCCATGGCCTTCCCAAGGATGAAAATGCCCAATAAGAGCACACGAAGCTTGATTGAGTACTTGAGGACCCCCCAAAACCTCTTCAAAATAAACCCAAGCTTGCACCACCTTCTAGTATATTGAAAACCCTCTTTTTTGATATATAATATGTCCCAATCCATTTTGAAATGAGGGAGATGTGCACGTTTTACCAAAACGACTTGTTTTTCCAACCTTCTAAGGGTAAAATGGTCATGTATTTTGATGTACAGATCATTTTGGGTTCAAACCACTTGGGTTAGAAACTAAACTTGACAAGCTTTCCAATGCTTCAAACCATGCACAAAACGGAGTTCGGTAGCACCCGGAGCGGCCCCGCGAAATTTCAAAATCTTGTGTAGTCTCCAAGTCCAGGAGCCTGGATTCCCCTATTCCAGGCACCCGGACTCACTCTAGATACTTGAATCCCAAGGTGAAATGGGCGGGGAGGAGCGTCTTGGAGGATCTTTGCAGAGATTTTTTCAGCAAAATAGTGGAGGGAAGATAGAGTGTCATAGTGAACCCACTGATTGACATCCTAAATGACCCTAGTGGTCTTTTTTACCCCATTTTTGCCTATTTATACCACCTCCTTTCCTCCATTTTTGAAGGGGATCAATTCTCCCTCTCCTTACTGTTATTCTGCTCAAATATTTCCAGAAATCATCACACCACTTAATCCCTCTTTGTTCCTCTTGCTTTCAACCATTAAACCCACTTTTTCCTACTCCAACTCAACCCATTTTCACCACCATCCTAAACTAAAACTAGCTAATCCTTTGTTCATCCAAAATCAAGTGTTTGAATCCAAGTTCATACTGTTCCAGTAGCTTATTTCAGTCCTTACAACCACCAAAAACCCTCTAAATCAATCATCCAAGTACTTCAATCAAGTTTCAAAGGTAGTTATCTACCAAAAATGCTCAAATGGGCCCCTGAGGGGACACCACCCTGTCCTTACTAGTCTCTCATACTGGTAAAGGGCTTGGGAAGGTCTTGAATATCACAAAAAGGGGAATCTTCATTTGCACCTATAGAGAATCCAGGCGCCTGTATTCATTGAATCCAGGCTCCTGGATTCCATTCCCCCAACTGAATTTCTTTTGTTCTCTCCTCACTTTCTTTAATCATTTGAAGCATTAAATGATCACCAATGCATGTTGTCTTCATTGCTTGAACTAGATGGTCATCTTATAATATGATTCATGGTGCATTAGAAAGCAAATTGATGTTCAAAAGGGAAAGTTTTGCATTTAGATTAGATAATGCATTGTTCATCCCAAGCAAGGTCAGAAGTATTACAGTTAATGGGGAGCTTGATTTGAAGCCATTCATGCATATCATATAGCTTTTCAAAGCATTTTCCATGAATAAATCTCTCTTATATCCTCTTCTCCTTCTTTCTTAGCCTTAAACTCAATTAGGAACTCATCAAATGCATGAAAGAGCATGGTACATGTCTAAGATCAGTTAGATACTCTTTGTTCCATCTATAAAGCATTCTAAAATCATGGTTTCCTAGGTTCATATCATTTCATGAGATGATTTTGAGGTCCATTCAGTCCACAGAATCATTAAACATCATTCTGAGCATGTATGGATAAGTTATGAAGAGTACATTGTTGCTTGCTTTGAGACTTGGATAGGAGAGATTTCTGCTTGATCAGCTTTTCAGGCGCCTGGATTCCCCTATTCCAGGCGCCTGCATTTAGTCCAGGCGCCTGGATCTGCCTAATCCAGGTGCCCAGATTGTTATCCAGATGTGATTTGTGCAGTGCCTGTGGGTGTATGTAGAGGTTTTTCCAGCGTGATTTGGGCATGTTCGACACAGTTTAGTATATTATGCATGGATATCAAACACACATAACACAAGTACAAGCATCCACACTCATTTCGCCAATCATCTTGATGTGTTTATGTGCTTTCACATGAATATGTGTTTAAAGTCTGTTTAAACAGTATTTTCTAAATCCCTTAAACATTTAGTAGAGACCGGTGGTCACACCAAGCGTGATGGGTGCTTTAAACTCTTTCCCCTCACGTAACCTAGCTCCCGGACACGAGAAATCTCATTTTGAAAAACCGGTGAAAATACATTCTATTCTAAGGGCGAAAGAGTCATTTTTCAAACGGTTTCTCGGGTACGGTCCTCAAACCCGGGTGGCGACTCCTGTCAATCAATCAAAACTGTTTTCCAAACCAAACGATTTTTGTGAAATTCGGCGGGGTGTCCACAATTACTTATGGAATCAATCACCCATGTTTCCTCTATCGAAGCATGAAAAAAGTCTCCACCACTCTCTTGCACCTCATCAATCCCATTGATTTTGCTGGCCTCCACCTCAATGTCTTCAATTCACCCTCCTTGTCATCATAGTTTTCCACCTTCTACACCAAAGATTACTCGCAGCCCTTCTACCTTCCTCAACACCAAGCAAAATAGGTTCCTCTTTAACCTTGACTCTGTAATGGATACCATCAAGCTCAAGCTTAATTGAATCAGCAATAGTTGACATGATCTTAATGGCAACAAGGACCCAACCTTTTGTGAATGACATATGTTGAAGAGTGGA
The DNA here is from genome assembly GCA_016920895.1 of Vaccinium myrtillus. NCBI lineage: Eukaryota > Viridiplantae > Streptophyta > Magnoliopsida > Ericales > Ericaceae > Vaccinium > Vaccinium myrtillus. The sequence goes on from CM029272.1 coordinate 22,983,899, forward strand.
TTCATCTACCTTCATGAAAACACCCTTTGTTAACCAAATTTTTCTAAACATTAAGGGGTTCCCCATACAGTTCAACCAAACAAACCTTTCAACCATTGCTACTTCTCACCTTCCCAAGGCTTAATTTAACTAAACCACCTTTGCTTCTAACTGGAAACTCCTAAATTTTCCTTTGCAAGTTCCTTGATTAGCTCATCCACCTTAATAAAATTGTGTAATTTGGCCACCACGCTTTTGTAATTCCATCCAATTCCAGATGGTTTAAGCTTTAGAGAACTTGACTTGTCACTGCTTTCCACACTACCTTTGTTATAACCTTTCACCATTTGGGTATAAGAGATTTTAACACCCACTATTTCCCCTCTTTTTCTAGATTCAGCAACAGGATCTATATCGTAATTTTTCTGCCCACCAACCTTGGTAAATCCTTTACTTAATCTCGCATTCTTTTCCTTCTCCTTTTAATCAAAGCTTGCCATTTTCACCAAATAGTTTCCTATCCTCCATCCAAAAGACCGTTTGATTTGGATATAGCAACATTAGTAGATACACATAATTATATCTTACGAATCCAAATCTCCTCCCTATCGCTTTGCATTTTCTCTAGTATGAAAACATCCATTACACTTCCAAATTTTTGTGAAGAATTTTTTAAGCCAAGTACGGCTTGAACCCTCTAGTAGGTTATCAATGAACAGAGTCAAACATTCTACATCCCCTTCGCCTCCTATGTTGAAATTTCCATTTACCCCTTTTGCACCAATTTTGAAGTTTAACATTTACATGTTAAAATTTGAAAATTTCAGATTTTTTCAGGATTGAATATCCGAATGAGGTTAAAATTCATTTTCTTTGATTTTTGTTATGCAAAACACTAATAACTTGTTTGGAATATATAGGAAATGGATTGAAAATGGCAACCAGCTTCACTAAGGCATCACAAGACTAACGTTGTTGGGACTTCCCAGCCACAGACTTAGCCCCAGGGCCAAGGCCAAACTTGGGGCCGCTGATGGTTTGTATGACTGACGATGTGTTTAGGAGGGTTGTCTTGGACGTGGTTATGTTTTTTGTTGTATTGTTGGTGGATGTAAACATGAAATGTTTAGGGTTTTTTTTTAATCATGGATAAGGGTGTAAGCGAACAGAGTCGTTCGCGAGCTGCTCAAGGCTCGGCTCGACATCAGCTCGTTCAAGCTCAACTCGACCCTCAAACGAACGAGCTCGAGCTGAGATATTAAGCTCGTTTAACAAATGAGCCGAGCACGAGCTATGGAAGGCTCGGCTCGAGATGGCTCGCGAGCCCAAAAATATTTTATTAATATATGCATTTGATTCAGCCAATGCTAATGCACCAGCGTTCCCAATGAATTTCATGGGTTCCAACACTAAACACTTGTGTCCAGGAGGATTATTTATAGAGTTTTGGACTCCCTTTGAAGTCTTCCATAGCCAATGAGGGACGAATGGTTTTTTGTTTGCAAAGGGAACACCTGTGGAAGACTTGAAGTGTTGAAGTGTTCTCCTTTGTCCCACATCGCCTACTCAACACTCACGTAGCCAGATTGCCTTTATAAATAGGGAGCGCCATCATCACAACGATGTGACCCTCCAGCGTGAGCAGCAAGCTTCTTTACCAATCTAGAGCGAGCCGAGCTCGAGCCCAATTTTCTCAGCTAGTATCGAGCTCGAGCCGAGCGGAGCCCGAGCCACCCATATTTTTGACGAGCTGAGCCTGAACACTCCAAAGCTCGGCTCAATTCGACTCGTTTACACCCCTAATCATGGATGTTTAGGATCAAAACTGTATATTTTTGTCCTTACTTTCAGATTAGGTGCATAGTTAATGTGTTAACTTGCTTATGTATATTCTAATAATGTATTACAATAGTAGAAATAATCAAATTTGTAACATAACAAATAACCTTTGTTACATAAAACAAAAATGCTACAATAAGCAATGCCTCTCGTAAGCAATGCCATTTTACCAATAACCATTGTTACATAAAACAAAAATGCTACAATAAGCAATGCCTCTCGTAAGCAATGCCACTTTACCAACAACATGAGCATCGTGAGAAAAATAATTCATAACATAACCAACAACCTTTCGGCACTACAATTAACTCAAAAACCTATGCAACTAATGCCCCAAGACAAACCATGCAATCACCGGATTTGGGGAGCTGGTAGTGCCCGTAGTCCCCCCAATCCGACCGTCCATCCCCAATCGATAGTTCTGATTCAAAGATGTATTTTTACTAAGAGTATATTATTACTCCTGAGTTGACTAATATTTCTCAACCATCGATCGTGGGATGGACGGTCAGATCGGGGGACTACAAGGACCCTAAATCTGCTACCACCTAACTTCATTTCTCAATCACAAGTGCGAGGTGTGCGGGCTTTTCTTCACCACTTAGCCCTTGCATTTCACTTCTTCATGAACTTTCTGTCCTTCCCACTCCGTTCGCATGCAAATATCATCCTTGGTATCCAGTTCTTTGTCATTGTCTCTGAGGCTTTTATCACAGTGACAAGACCATATTTCTTAGCGGTCAAAGTTGTCCACTTTATCAAACACATTGTTGGTGGGAATAACTACACACATGGTTAAAGAAGTTCATTCATAACCCACAACAAATTAGTACTCCCTCCGTCCCAAATTAATGGTCCATTTTCACTATTTGGCACCTCTCAAAGAATTGCCCATAACTTTCAATCTATGGTTCTTTTTATATCCAATATGGATCTAATTTGATAGATCTCGATTTGTTTTATAAAACAAAATTTTTGCAATTATAAAAAACATTATAGATTGTGAAATATAGATAATTTGTTGAGTGGCACAACTGCCGAAAAGGGACCATTAATTTGGGATATAGGGAGTACTTCTTTTGAAAAAAATAACTTCTTCTGAAACACTCACTATGTTGATTGTGAAATGTTTCGTATAATCATTATGGGAAGACGGCCCTGTGTGACTAGCATGACTGGAAGCATCACCCTGCAAGAACCAAAGAGACTAAGAAAACCTCAAGAAATAAATTATTTTTTTGCTCATTCTATAATGTTCGCATGCACAGTCCCACAAAGTATACAAAATTGCAGTTTTCAAACCAGAAAATCTTAGCAGTTGTTGGATTTTAATATCGGATTACTTGAAACAATTTCGGGTTTAGTGCCCGAAAATCTATACCACATTCGGGTTTTAAAACCCGAAAAACCTTACGAGTTTCAGAACTGTGAATCTGACGGCAGGAGGACAACAAATTGAAAATCTAATTAGTTTTGAGCTAATCTCTTGGCGTGGTATTGGCTTGAAAACCACCATGTTCCATTGGAATATTTTTAATTGGTTAAAAACTTAAAAATGAGTGAAGGCCTTCAATGGAATGACAAAAATGTTCCATTGTTTCCTTTTCCATTGCTTGGATTTTCCTTCGAATGGAGATGACGAAAAGAGAGGAATGAAGAAGGAGAGTGGTTTGTAGTCTACGAGATAAAAGGTTGTAGTGTAGGAGAACGAAAGAAGAATGAAGCGTTGGTGGAAGGAAGAAGGAGATGGGTTGTAGTGTAGTAGTGGGTTGTGTTTAAAAGTAGTGTTTTTAGGGTTTCTGGTATGTGGGTTGTATGTAGATATTGCAAGGTGTGGACGGCCCACTGGAATTCGGTGCGGTTCGCGTTCGAAAAGATTGATTGTTTGAGTCGCCACCCGGATTTTAGGTCCGAACCCGAGAAACCGATAAAAAGATGACTCGTTACCCATTTGAAAAGGATTTCACTGATCTTAGTAAAACCAAAGATTTCTCGGATTCGGGGGTTTGGTTACGAGAGGGGAAGGGTTTTACGGCACCCCTCTCGCCCGGTCCGTGAACCGGTCTCTACTCGACATTTTGTGGGATTTTGAAAATATTTGAAATTCAACTTGTTCATGAAAATAGGGAGGTTGGGGATGGGAATCACATAAACAATAAAAACATGAAAGATATACTTAAAGTGGATGCTTGTGCTTGATGATTTACATGAGTGGAGATGATAACAACAAATAAAATTGTTACAAATATTTACAGAAAATGAGAAATTACAGAAACCGTACAACAATCTTAGAAAATGCGAACGCGAAACCCCAGCAAACTGTTTCACAAACTGGATTCCAGAATAGGGGTTGAGCGCTCAGAGACCAAGGCTTGAGCGCTCAACCTCTTCAAACCAGTTTGAGCGCTCAAGGCATACGGGTCGAGCGCTCAAACCAGGTCTTAGCCTCTATGAAATTTCACCTTTTTACGACTTCTTTTCGAGATCGATCACTGATTAAGGACTTTTCAAGAGAAACAAGTAAGAATAAACTGATTGATCCCTCAAAGAAAGATGAAAAGGGCATGATTTCAACGAGTTAATAAGGAAATGTTTTGAAAGTAGAGGAACGAGGAAGGAATCCAGATTATGAACACAATAATAACAACTCACACACACTGGAAGCACACTGAATCAGGATCCATCATTGAAACAACAAAATGCCCAAGAACAGCTTGAGCGCTCAAGTGAGTGAACTTGAGCGCTCAAGCCATAATCTGACTTTCTGATTTCTGGCTTAGAAAGGGATGTTCGATGATTCTCAGGATCTTAAACATTTAGAACAAAGGTAAATAAAGAAGATCCAGTCACTGTTTTGCATTTAAAATGGAATTTTAAATGAGATATTGATTTTTGATCATCATAATGTGGTTAGCTAATGTTCATGCATGTGTTTTGGAAACAAAGGTAGACTGTTTTAAGAATATCATGAACAAAGGTAACCATTAAATAATGATCAAAGCCGAGAGATGGCACAAAAACTGACAAAATGAAATCTGTCGGAACGAGGCTTGAGCGCTCAGGCCGAGGCTTGAGCGCTCAACCCCGTCTGGCTAACCGATTGAAAAAGTGTTTAAGAACAATGTTTAGACCTCTGTGAGTTCAATACAAGTAAGAAAAACTTGCTTGAACACACTGGTCTTCCTCAGAAGAACCAAAAACAGTGAGGTTTTCACATTTCGACTACCTTTCTGAAATGCTTGAAGTTTGGGCTTGATTCTGGGCTTGGGGATGATGATTGTGGATGGTTTTGGTCTATAATCTGGACGAATTGGACAATGTATGTGGTTGGATGATGATCAAAGGATGAATTTGGGATTTGAAAAGTGGTTTTGCCGATGGTTTTGGTAACAGTTGAGTGGTTTCCTGGAGAGAGAAAGGGATGATCGAATTTCTGGAGGAGTTTGGGAGCTAGAGTGTGAGAATTGCCAACCTCTAAAACCGGGGGTGGATAGTGGGTTTTATAGAGTGAGTGGGAGGGAAGAGAGGAGAGAGAGGAAGTGGGTTTTGGTATTTTGGGAGTATTTTTGGTGTATTTCTGCGGTTAGTGGGGTGTATTATACACAAGAGGATCGTATAAGATCACCCCAGACGCTCCCCATGCAGAAAATCTCATGATTAGATATTCTGCAGGTTGCTGACTGGACCAGGGTTGAGCGCTTAAAGCCGTGGGCTTGAGCGCTCAAGGTGCTTTCCCTGGGTTGAGCGCTCAAAGCCAGGGGCTTGAGCGCTCAAGGTGCTTGATGGCAAGTTGCTGGCTTGGCTTGGTTCAACACTGTTTGGGTTGGTTTGAGCTGTTTAGGTTGCTTGAGGTGGTATTTGGTTGATTTTGGTCAAGTTCAAGTCAAACTCACAAGTTCCGGGTAATCATGATTGGTCCGTTTCATCATCGGAAATGCTCGAGCGCATCTTGGGTTCAAAATTGGGGTGTCTACAGTTGCCCCTCTTGGATGGGACTCGATGCCATTGATTTGGTATGAGTGACGTCCAAGATAAAGACAGCCCAATTCGTCCTCCATGACACATCTCAAGCTGCAAAGGAAAACATTAAATATCAATCGGTCGTGCCACTCAGGCTGCCTACGTACCCCATTGTAGGGATCAGTCCGGCGTAGTTCCTGGGGGCATATGCATACAAATGCAATGGTTTCTCCCGTCCCTCAGGACGATTGATCAAAAGGTTTGGTCCCTCGGGACGAATGATTAAAAAGTTTGGTCCCTCAGGACAAATGATTAAAAAGTTTGGTCCCTCAGGACAAATGATTAAAACGCGAATCGACGAGCCTTCCCGGGTCGTGACGCGCCAAACAAATGAATTTAGGATTTTTCGTGAATCGTCAGGCCTTCCTGAGTCGAAACACTAAAAGCAAATGATTGTGATTGTGATTGTGAAAGAGCTACCCTCTGAACAACGGGGTGGCGAAAAATAATGGGGCTATCCCTTGAGCAACAAGATAACCAAGGATAAATGATTGTCTACTGAGCAACGAAACAATCTAAATGCTACTGAATCAAACACGTTTATGTGATGGATTTAGCGGCACGACAGTTGAGTAATCAACGACCACTCAGATGATTGACAAGATTGAATTGGAACATAATTGCTAAGCATAATTCAAACTAGCACGTGGCTCTCAAAGAGTGATTTAAACGAGCACGTGGCTCTCAAAGAGTGATTTAAACGAGCACGTGGCTCTTAGAAAATGATTTAAACGAACACGTGGTTCTCAAGAAATGCAATTGAAATACTTCGTGCATACACTAACATGAAACATACGTACATGACACGCTTCTAGCACGGTTAAATACCAAGATTTTAGATCCTCAGATCCACAAACATTCGATTGATTGGGACTAGTGATACCAACAAATCACAAGGGATGCCCAAAAATGCCCCTGCCAAGCTTGCAAGAGAAGTCAAAAATTACTGCCAGAATTGGCATTGAGCGCTCAGGGTATACCCTTTGAGCGCTCAACCCAACCTTGAGCGCTCAACCCTATAGCATTGAGCGCTCAAACCTCGGTTTGGTCCTCCAGCGCTCAAAGAGTTCAACTCAAGCGCTTGAACCCTTCAACGGGGACGACGGTTCAGAAACATAACGTTCGAATTAACTCTGATTTACACCGATTAAACTCCCAGAACGTTTCACAAACTTCAGAGATCGAGTTTTTTACACCCCTCAGGCGATTTCGAACCAAATCTTTACTCAAATTTCTTGCAAAATCAAAAACCCCCAAATTCTAGGGTTCGTCCGTACGATTCTCGGTCAAAATCAGTTTGATTCCATTCGATTAGGGCTTGATTGAAAGCTTTCCATGGAAGATACCAGTGAATCACATTCTCCGCTGACTTCGCCGACGGTGGAGAAGGGCGGAAGTAGTACAGTGGTGCCACCACCGACGGGTTCGAGCGCTCAGGGCGACTTGCAGGAAACAGGGGTGGGTCCCACAGTGACTGGGACACCACCCATGGCTACAGAGACGACGGGGAGAGATGGAGAAGGAGAGAGAGAGAAGGAAAGAGAAGAAGATGGTGGTAGTGGTGGTGGTGATCCGGAGGCCTCCGGCAGCGGTGTGGATCCAGCCACCAAGGCAACGGTGGCTGGTGGTGATGATGATGGCAGTGATGGGGGTAGGGAAGGTGGTGGTGATAGTGATGGGGGTGAGGGTAGTGATAGTGATGGTGGTGAGGATAGTGATACCGGTGACGATAGTGGTGGTCATGGTGATGAGGGTAGTGATAGCGGCAGTGGTAGCGGTGATGGTAGTGATGATGGTGATAGTAGTGATGATGGTGATGGTGAGGGTGATGGTAGCGGTGGTGATGACCCGGGGACGGAGAGAGTAGAGGAGAGGAGGGAGGAGTTGGTGGAGGAGAGGGTAGAGGTCCATGATGTGGGCAGCGATGGCAGTGAGTGACGAGACAGTCGAGATGTTCGTTGGAGGATAGAGCCGAGATCCAGTCAGCGGCCTAGCGAGGGGGATAAGGGGAAGGCGGCGATGATTAGTGGAGAGCCAGCGACTCAGGGGCAGAGTAGTAGGTCGTCGGCTCAGGGTCCAGTTGGGATCTCTCGAGGGGATTACCTAGAGCACGCGCCGCCGGAGGTAGTGATAGCGGCTGCAGTAGATGCCCCAGGGATTTTGGATGTGGCCAGGGCGGCTATGGTGGAGGTTAGAGAGAGGGAGGCGGCGATGCTACGGGAGGCTGCCGCTGAGGACGAGGCGGCGAGGGCCTTCTGCGAGGAGTTTGAGACAGAGGAGGCGGCGGAGGCGGCCAGGATACGAGCCGAGGAGGAGGAGAGGGCAGCTGGACGGAGGGTGACGGTGGTCCAGGCTGCCAGACACTGGTTGAGGAGAGGGAGGCCGGCTTTCGACGCGGCGACTTACGCCCCACCGGTGCACCTCTTCGTGCCTTCTGCTGCAGACGATTACACTCCCCAACGGGAGTTGTACTTCGGAGAGGAGGTGCTACTGGACCCCGAGGTTCACCTCTCGACTGACTGCTTGACGGTACACTTGCTTTACTTTCTTGCTTATTGCTTTTTGGCGTTCCCTTAGTAGTTAACAAACCTGATTTGCATTTGAATGATTGAATTACTGCTTATGGATTAAATGAAAGATTGGACTAACGCCTGATTGTTTGCTTGCTTGTTGAATGTGTGCAGAGAAACTTGAGCTTGAAGGCTCACGGGGGTATGGGCTCTAGTTGGGAGATCTACCAGCAGTTGCATGTCTCGGTGAGGACTCTGGTGGATATGGCGGGGTTTGGGAGGTTCATCCCGACTCTCACGAGCACACAGCACGACCATGCTGTGGTGACAGCACTGGCCGAGAGGTGGAGGGACTCTACGAGTTCTTTCCATCTCGTTATTGGAGAGGCGACGATGACCCCGCTGGATTTCTCAGCGATCACGGGGTTGAGGGTAGGAGGAGACCCGATCCCGTTCGACTCGGGGATTGGCGGAGACGTTGCTGCGCTGCGATGGTTCTTGGGCTTCGTACCCAACAAGGAGGGGGAGACGGCCACGTATGGCCAATTCAAACTGAAGGGATTGGGCGAGCCGACTGATGATGAGGATGCAGCACAGAAGGCGAGGTGCTACTTGTTATACCTGTTTGGGGCTTCACTGTACCCAAATAGGCGTAACAGGGTGCACCTCTCCTACCTTGGAGGGTTGAGGGATTTCACAGTTGCGGCAAGGTTCAACTGGGGAGGAGCGGCACTCGGGAGTTGCTATGCGTTTATGAACGCCGTCTCGAGGCGGAAAGGGACTAGCATCTCCGGACTGTGGAGCGTCTGGGAGGTAAACACAAATGCTTTCATTTCAAACTACATGCATGCATTTCAATACTCGTACATGATCAACTGACTCGTTTATTGTTTGACATGCAGCTTTGGGCCTACGAGGTATTGGGGTTGCACCCCCCAGAGACGCGGTACGTGGACCCGGATGTCATCCCCCGAGCACTGTGCTGGGGTGAAGGCTTCCGTTACGGCGGCTCAGCGCGAGGGAACATCCACGTTCTCCGCGCCTCGCTGGACAGTCTCCCTGCTTCTTTGGTAAGAATCAAGCTCTCATACGCATTCAATCTCGCTTTCGATTTGCTTATTACCATGCCCTTGATTACTAATGCTTGAATAACCTTTTGCAGGTCCGCTGGAACATATGGGACGCTATCGACGAGCCTTACCTGGCTCCGAGCCGGAGGCTCACGAGGGGGAGGGTTTTGCTGGAGTGCCAATACGGCTGGTTCTGGTATCTCGGCGACAGGGTAGTACGCCAGTCGATACGGGCTGGCGAACCACAGGTGCCAGGACGCCTTCCTCCACGAGTGCTGATGACGTCTCGGTATACGCTGGCAGAGATCGAGCGTTTTACAACGCCTGACCTGAACCTGAGCCAGTACTTGCGTCCGGCCTTGAGCTACAGAGACTACTTCAGGAAGTACTTGGCCGGTTCACTGGAGTCGGAGGAGTGGAGAGACAAGGTTGAGGAGGAGAAGGCCGCGAAGGCGCGGGCCTCAGCTGGAGGGGTAGCCAGAGGTGTGGACGCTGGCACCTCCAAGTGGTGGGTGCACGTTACTTCTGCCGGTGGGGAGGCAGGGGATATAGACATCCCGAGGCCACCAGCAGACTTCCCGCAACTCTCGGCACCGGTAAGAAATACTCCACTTATTCAGATTCGCATGTTTTGATTATGAATGCCCGAATGCACGGACGACTCAAATTATGATTTGCTTGCAGGTTTCACAGGAGGCGGCGCAGACTCTGCACGAGCAAAACCGAGGACTACGCGTCCTGATTCGCCGTCTCATAGCCGGGGAAGAGGTCACTATTCGCCGAGAGGGCGAATCGGCACCTCCCGCTGCCCCAGGGCCTTCTCGCCCGAGAGTTGCACCGGTATGTAATCCACATCGCTTGCACTTTGAATTTCTTGATTATACCGTGTACTGATTCCTTTTTCTGTTTGCCTGATGATGCAGCCGCCCGTGTACAGGAAGAGGCCCCATGCTGGAGTGGACGGTCCTGGAGATATGACTGTGAGGCTCGGGCGTTCAAAGATGGCGGCGGCGGGACTCGAGGAGGAGAGACCGCGGAGGCTGACTCGCCGGAGGGTGGATGTAGCACCTGAGAGGGTAGTTGAGACGAGCTCGAGCGACGACAGCGTTGATGACGCTAACTACCCCTCTTCCCGGCAGGAGCGACAGGAGCAGCGACAGGGGGACGAGACTGAGAGCTCGGACGAGACGATGGACGAGTCGGAGTAGCACAGTAGACATAGAGTAGTTTTAGAGTTTTGCCTTTGCTTTTCTTCTTTTCTTTTGATTGGGCCTGCATGCCTCGGTAGATAGATGGATTGGGCCTGCGTGCCCCTGGTAGTTAGTGATGATACTTGGATCTGATATTTTTGCTTTTCATGGATTTGGATCAGTTTATACATGACTTACACTTTCATTTGTTCATCGTGTTATTCTCTGCTTTCAATATTCAGACGAACAAACCTGTTGTAGAATGTACATAACCTATCCACAAAATTTTGAATTCAAACATCCAAGAACAAAGCTTAAAACTTGACTTCAAAGAAAAGATCACATGTTCGAGAATTTGGACGAAACATGATTATTTGAGTTTATGTACAACTGGAATATGTATTTACATGCCGCACAGCTTGACGCGTTTCTTGTATACAAACTATACAAAACGACCTTTGAACGGAATTTGATGTTCACAAGGCATATTTGAAAATAAAAATGTTTCGTGAGTCTGTTTATATGTGATGAATTGCCATGCTGCCACTTCGACCAAGTCACAAATGACCAAAATGCCCCTGTAGTTGCCACCATCTAGCAAGGAAATCCTCCGAACCATTTTTGATGCGGCGACGGCCGTCATTTCATTGCTTGAGTTGGCCGTTGATACCCCAAAACCTTGCATGATCAAAGAAATGCCTCGAGAATCACTCCGGCAAGTCACAAACATCTATTGACTCGTGTCTCGATGATTGGAAATGGCTAACATGGTAAGAAAATAGACCCGGATGTCCGACGGCCGTTTTCTAGTTTCAAACTTCTTTATGTGAGTATCCCGTGTCCGAACACGTATCGGCTTGTTAACTCGAGAAACGGGACGCTCCGCGAAGTCACAAATGTCCATTGGGACTTGGCTCGGGTGTTGGTTGAGGGTTAATAAGCTTAGAAGAGGTTTCGGGCATCAAATGGACAAAAGGACTGCTGCTGCTGTCTGCTGCTGTTCTGCAGGCCTTGAGCGCTCAATGGGGGTTGAGCGCTCAAACTCAGCACCTTGAGCGCTCAAGGTGGCTTCAAGGGATTGAGCGCTCAAGGTCATGGGCTTGAGCGCTCAAGGTCTGTTCTGGGCAGGCACATTGTGTTGCTTCCCAATGCATTTTTGGACCCTTTTGCATGGTTTCTTCTGCCCCAAATGTCTTGTTGCTCTGCCATAACATCTCCCAAGCTTTGAACATCACCTTCCCAAGGTCTTTTCACACTTTTCCCATAAATGCCATACTTTTCCAATATATTTTCAAATTTTCCAACAAAAGCATTTTGGAAATATATGCATGACCATCTTGAAAATGTAATCTTTGATTTCCAATGTTGCATGGCATATTTGTAAGGTTCCTCCCAAGTTCCCTATAAATACCACTCATGATCAAGCCTTTCCCCACACCATTTCCACATCAAATTTCATTTCTTTCTCCACACATCTTACTCATCAATCTTCCACTGCTTTCTCATGGCTGCCCTTGACCCTTCCGTTATCAACTCTTGGGTTGCTAGCTTTGAAAACATCGATTGGTTCAACTTCCGAGGTCTTGGACTCAACGCTCTTCGTCATCTTCACACTTTCCCCATCCGCCAAGACATCTTGCATGCCGCGGTTCGTTGTTGGGATTCGGAGCTCCATGTGTTCCGTTTTGGCTTGCAAGAACTTTGCCCGACCGTTGAGGAATTCCAAGCTTACCTTGGCGGTCGTGCTTTCGCCGATCCCGTCATTCCACCCATTCGTCAAAACTATGCCGACATTCTCAGTAGGAAGCTTGGTCTTGGGAATGGTGCTGCGCGCTTTTTGATTCGCAATGAGACCCTCAACGTTCTTCGTCTCTTTGCGGATTACGGTCCAACAGGCGACCTTTTAGATTTTACCGTTCAGAATCGGCGCATGTTTGCACTTTGCATGTGTCTCTTGGCATTATACTTGTTGGTCCCAAGTGATGGCCATCCGAGTTCCGCTATTGTCGGCGTTGCCGCTCAGATTGAACAACGGAGGGATGTGGTTCCTTTGGTTTTGGCCGAGACAATCATGGGTTTGGATGCGGTTAAGGCTGGAAGGACAAACACCTTTGCCGGAAGTCCACTTTTGCTCCAGGTTTGGTTTATTTGGTTTGGATAATTTGGTTTTGGGGATTTTGGTTGTTTGGTTTGGTTTTGACTTTGACTTGGATGTTTTGGTTTTGGGGATTTTGTTTGTTTGGTTTGGTTTTGACTTTGGCTTGGATGTTTTGGTTTTGTAGGTATGGTTGTTTGGTTTGGTTTTGACTTTGGCTTGGATGTTTTGGTTTTGTAGGTATGGTTGTGTGACAAAGTTGGGCTTTTGAGGGAGCCGGCGGGTAATTGGGTTTATGAGCCACAGACTTGGGTGAGTAGGCCATTTGTGCATGATGAGGTTGACGAAGATGAATGGTTTGACTTCTTCAGGTCACTAGGGGAGGATCACGTCACTTGGCGGTGCCATTGGTTACCTTTGCCAGACATGACGGCCAATCACATGGGCGACACATGGGTGATTCTGGCGGGTTTGCAAGGGTTTGCCTACTATTTTCCACAGCGTATCCTCCGCCAATATCGCATTCGTCAAGAAGTGGAGTACTCATTTCCTGCCACCTTCAGCCTTCCCAAATTCAAGCATTTTGTTCTTGAGCATTATCGTTCTTCTTGGAGAAATAGGGTTCTTTGGGCTCCAGATCCCTACCCAACTATTCACTTGAATGGACATTACAGAGAGTGGATGAGGGAGCAAATGGAGGCACGACGCTGAAGAAATTAGCGCAATTTGACTCTCGACTCACTAAGCTGCTTCCCGAAATAAATGGTGTTTTTTTTTTTTTTAGGCTGCTCAGTTTATGTAATCGAAGAAGTGATTTGAATAAAATTGAACGATGAAGGGTTTCCCCCTCTTGGTTCATTCAGTTCCATATGCTATCTTCTTTGAAAACTGCGGACTCATGGACCAACTCATCAGATTTAGACCGAACCCCAAGATAGGGTTGCCTACGTATCCCTTTTCAAGGAATCAGGTCATGGCGTAGTTCAGGGAAAGGTTCGCTCGGGTATTAACACTCTCCTTTTTGCGCTCTAAATTTTGCCTGGCACCGCCTTTTCAGGTTTTCGGTCCAGCGAGCTTCTTTGAATTTTTGCCTTAAATTTTGCCTAGACTGCCCAGTGTGGGTTTTCAGACTAGCAGGCTTGCTCTAATTTTTGCTTGGGTCGGTTCGCCCTTGCGATTTTCCGCCCAACAAGCATCTCTCAGGGGTAATATCGCTTGAGTTGGTCCAAATTGACAAGATTGCTGAACTCGTTACCATCCAGATCAAGGATTACTGCTGCCCCACCATCAAGAATGGTCTTGATTATGTATGGTCCTGCCCATTTCGGCCTGAATTTCCCTCGTGGATCAAAAATCGGTGCCCGAATCTCTTTCACCACCATGTCTCCTTCAATCAGATCCCTGGATTTCACCTTCTTGTTAAATGCGCGGGCAATCCTTCTCTGATATCCCTGAATGTGATACAATGCCTGCAATCTCCTTTCATCAAACAACATCAACTCTGAAAATCTGTCGCTCAGCCAGTCCGCTTCGTCGATTTCATTTTCTATCATCACCCTCAAAGACGGCACTTCAAGCTCGATGGGAAGTACCGCTTCCATAAACCAAAGAATACGGTGTTGCCCCTGTTGGAGTTCGGATCGAAGTGCGGTACCCCCATAATGCCAATGGTAACTTCTCATGCCAATCCCTAGATGATTCGATGGTTTTCTCCAAAATGTTCTTGATTGATTTATTGGTGCTTCCACCTTTGCTCAGTTGGTTTGCGGCCTGTATACTGTTGACTTATGCACCTGAACATTGAATTCCTCAAGTACTTCTGCCGCCCTTCCTTTGAAATGCACACCATTGTCAGATACGAAGGCATTGGGAACCCCATATCGATAAATGATGTTTTGTTTAATAAAATGAGCCACCTGTACTGCAGTCAATGTAGCGTAAGAAGCTGACTCGACCCATTTTGTGAAATAATCAATCGCCACCAATATGAACTTGTGACCATTCGATGCGGGCGGCGTGATTTTCCCGATCACATCTATTCCCCACACTGAGAAAGGCCAAGGCGTTGCCATTGTATGAAGTTCAGACGGCGGGACATGCATGAGATTAGCATGGACTTGGCACTTATGACATCTCCGCACATACTGAACACAATCCGTTTCCAAAGTTAACCAGAAGTATCCTTGCCTCAGAATCTTCTTTGCCATCATTAATCCGCTCATGTGGGGACCGCAGATTCCTTCATGAATTTCTTCCATTACTCTTTTCGTGTCATCACCATGGATGCACAGCTTGTGCATGCCACAGTATGATCTCTTGTATAACCTTCCACCACAGAGGATGTATTGTGATGCCAGCCTTTGTAATGCTATCCGATCCTTCTTATTTGCTCCTTCCGGATATTCCCCTTTTTTCAACCAGATTCCAGATATCATGATACCAAGGCAAACCATCGTTAATTTCGCCAACGTTCATCACATACTCATAGGCTGGCCTATCCCTTTGCTCGATCATGATTGGTCTCATTCTTACTCCCACAGGCAATTCCACCATAGATGCCAAGGTAGCAAGAGCGTCGGCAAAATGATTCTTCATTCTCGGGATGTGCGTAAAAGTAACTTGTTCAAATTGATGAATCAGATCGTCGAGGTCTTTGTGGTATGGCTTCAGCTTTTCTTCTCGTACTTTCCAATCACCGTTGGCTTGGGAAACCACCAGATTCGTGTCTCCAACCACTTCCAATTTCTTTATCCCGATTTCAAAAGCAGCCTCCATTCCAACAATGCATGCTTCGTACTCCGCCTGGTTATTGGTAACTTCGAAATTCAACTTGAAAGAGAGAGGAATATGAGGTCCTTCTGGTGAAACCAACAAGATGCCGATCCCAAATCCTTTCCGATTTGCAGCTCCATCGAAGTACAATTTCCAAACATCCTCTGTTACTGTCATAACACTCTCATCGGGAAACTGGAACTCCGTGTCTTCTGGTCCTTCGATTGGATGATCTGCCAAGAATTCTGCTACAGCCCTGCCTTTCACTGATTTTCGCGTCATATACTTGAGCTCAAATTCAGCCAACAGAAGCAACCATCGTGCTAACTTTCCGGTGAGCGCCGGTTTTTCAAACAGATATTTGAGGGGATCCATTCGAGAAATCAACACCACCGAATAAGCTAGCATGTAATGCCTTAGCTTTTTAGAGGCCCATACAAGAGCCCAACATGTTTTCTCCAGAGGTGTATATCTTTCTTCGGCTCCGACCATCTTCTTGCTTAAATAATACACCGCCTTCTCGACTCCTGCTTCACTTTCCTGTGCCAACATGCAGCCCATTGCGGACTGCGTAACTGATAGATACAAAATCAGAGGCTTTCCGGGCGTTGGCGGTAGCAGTACTGGAGGACTTTGAAGATACTGCCGAATTGATTCGAAGGCTTTCTGGCACTTGTCTTCCCATTTGAATGGCACTCCTTTCTTGAGTAAATGAAACATCGGCTCGCAAGTTGAGGTTAACTTGGCGATGAATCTGCTGATAAACTGAATCTTTCCCAGAAAACTCCGAACCTCTTTCTCCGTCTTTGGCGGCTCCATTTCCAATATAGCTTTGATTTTTGATGGGTCAACTTCAATCCCCCTGGTGGTAATCATGAACCCCAACATCTTCCCAGCGGTGACTCCGAATGTGCACTTTTGTGGATTGAGACGCATCCGGTACTTCCGTATCCTTTCAAAGAATTTGCGTAATGCTGGGAGATGCCCTTCCCTTTCTTTAGCCTTCACAATCATGTCATCCACATATACCTCGACCTCTTTATGCATCATATCATGTAACAGAGTTGTGGCCGCTCGTTGATAAGTTGACCCTGCGTTCTTCAATCCAAATGGCATGACCCTGTAACAAAACGTCCCCCATTCAGTGGTGAAGGTTGTTTTCTCTCGATCTTCTGGTGCCATCAGAATCTGATTATACCCTGAAAACCCATCCATAAATGACAATAGAGCATGCCCTGCCGTGTTATCCACCAGTACATCAATGTGAGGCAAGGGAAAATCATCTTTCGGACTAGCCTTGTTCAAATCTCTGAAATCTACACACACCCTGATCTTGCCGTCCTTCTTGGGCACTGGCACGATGTTCGCAACCCACTGCGGATATTCAGTTACCATCAAAAAGCCGGCATTGAACTGCTTGGTAACTTCCTCTTTGACTTTCTCAACCCAATCAGGCCTGATCTTTCTCAGTTTCTGTTTTACTGGTTTCACATCGGGATACAAGGGAATTCGATGTTGCACAATTTCAGGATCGATTCCGGGCATATCTGCGTGGGACCAAGCGAAAACATCTTCAAATTCTTTGAGTAAATCAACGAGTAATTCTTGTTCCTCCGAAGATAGCCCGGAACCGATTTGAACCATGCGAGGATTCTCCACATCTCTCAATTTAATTGAAATTACTTCTTCTTTTATTGGCTGAGCATGCCTTTCATTTTCCCTTTCAATTAGGGACTTAAGTTCTTTGGGTATTTCTCCCTCGAACTCAGTCTCATCATCGTCGGGGTCTACACAATTTATTTCGGGGACAGCAAAGTAAGCGAAATCACCATTTATTTCATTAACAAAGCCCCCCGGGGCACAGCACATGGCGTCAGACTCGAATTCAAAATAGAAATGACGACGTGGAGGGCCATGAGGCACAAACTCCGACTCATAGCCAAACTCAAACCCTGACTCAGATTCGAATCCTAACTTAGTGAATGCATTAGTAAATTTTACAACAGGAGTGAAAGTGCAATTCTTGTATTCACCGACTGCATCCACTATCAGCACGCTGGGATCTTCAAAGGCCTCCTGTCCGAGCATCATCACTGCTGGCTCCTCTTTATCCTTACCTGTTAGACTGACCTCATCGAACATTGACATCAAGATCCCACCATCCAAGGCTTCCGTCCAATCTGCTTTGAGGTCTTTCACCAATTTCTCGACCTTTTCATGTTCGTCTTCACTATCCCAAGCATCATTAGCAAAGATCTCGAACCCGGGGTGCACCTCTCCACTTATTTCATTTACGAACGGCTCAGGCTGGCCGTGATGATATGGTGTATTTGACCCTTCCCCAACAAAGCGGATCCGGCCGGTTTGCACGCTACTAGCTCTATTGGCTCTTCCTTTTTGCATCTCTTTCAATGTAGGTTCATATCCTAACCCGTAACGGCCTCGCGAGAAGGGAAATCGAAACCGAGCCACCCCACAGGCGAGTTCGACCTAAACCAAGGTTCAGCGAGATAAGACATCCTCCTCATCATTTCAAGAGTCAGGTGCTTCGATAGAAAAATCGTCGTCTATACGAAGCGTGAACACACCACCGGATGTATCAAAAGCAAAGCCCCCAAGTCAACATCATTTTCATCATGCATGATTTCTAACAAAGGAGCATTATCTTCAGCATGAGGGCGAATGCCTGTGTCACCATAGAGAGCAACCGTCCCATTTTCCAAGCCAAGTAGAACCTTTTGATGCAAGGTGGACGGAACTGCCATGATATCGGGTCGATGCATCCAAGGTCGTCCCAATAGCAAATTGAATGAAGCTGGGATCTCAAGCACATGAAACTCAACTGTTGATTTGAACCCTTCCGCAGTGATTTCCATTTCAACAGTTCCAAGCACATTGCGACGGGTGTTATCATAAGCTCGGACAGTGAGACTAGATGGCGTGAAATCCTTTGGTTTAAGCCCCAAAGCACAAAGTCAAGTTCGAGAGGGCATACATTGAGTGCGGACCCATTATCTATCAATACAACCGGGATCCACTTCCCCATGCACTTCATAGTGACATGCAAAGGCTTGTTGTGATCGGTTCCTCGAGTGGCGGATCGGCTTCGGTAAAGGTTAAAGGTTACGACATGCTTGGTTGGTTTGGGAGTAATGGTAGGTTTGGTGATTATTGCAGCTATCATAGCTTCAGGGGTGATATCTGGTGCAACTTCCATACAGGATAATGCTTGAGCGAGCTTTTGGCGATGCTCGCTGGAGCTCATAAGCAATCCCCAAATGGTAAGTGCGGCTGGGGTTTTCTCAAGTTGCTTTTGGATGGGATTTTCTTCGTTGGTTGGAGGGAGTTTTGGACGAGGAAAACGGCAGTTAGCCGCGGAGGTAGCTTGGGATTGGTTGGTTGTTGGGTTAAAAAGGTTTTGGAAATCGATTGGATTGGCGATTGGATCATTGAGGTTGTTTGGATAAGACGGTGTGGCTAGGTTATTTGGTAGAGCTGGGTTATTTTGTGGAGTTGGGTTATTTTGTGGAGCTAGGTTAAGAGGTGGTTGGTTTGTGGCTTTTGGTTGTGGGTTGGATGTGTTTCCAGTGAACATTTGAGGCGGTTGATAGAATCGACCACTCCGAAGAAGGTGAAGAACTGAGTCAATATCATCCCCCCACAAATCAGTGTCATCTGTGTAGAAATCAACAAGATCCCCCTCCGCCTTTCTTTTCCCCTTCGCGATACTGGCGTCTTTCAAACCTTTGGTAATCCCTTCGACAGTCGCTTCGCTCCATATATCCCCATTTTCCATGGCGGCTTCATTAACAGCCCGGACCTCGTTGTTTCCAACCCACAGCGGTGCTACGCCCTCGTTCTGATAAGCCCACATATTTGCTACAACATTTTCCTCCATTTGCTGTCCCCAAACATCGGGCAGGCCACTGTTCAACACCATGACATTACAATCCTCCGGGATTTGCACTTGAGGTGCCGGAAGATTCTCATTGACTATGTAATCGTAGGGTGTGAACTCAATCCCCTCCGTCATTCGATTTATTGCTTGTTCACTCATCATGGAGAAATCAGGGCGACCCTCCCACAGTGGTGGCATTGGAAAATAAGACTCATCAAAGAACATGGGGAGTGTGGATCCGTCCAAAGGATCGTTTGGGTCCATGAGCTGCCATTCACTTGGTGTGGGATCCCACTCATCTTCTTGTGCATTGTTGGTTGCCACAATTTCTTCTTGCCAATTTTGCCCTTGTCCTTCTTCCATTGGTTGCATTACTGGCAATAGTTCAAACAGATTGGGAAGTGCAAATCCATCAAGCGGATCTGCCAACATTGGGTCCCAAAACTGGTTAATCATGGCATCAAATGGGGGTGCTTCATTTAACTGTTCATTTTGCGGCCAAGCTTCTTCGTTTGCTACGTTGTTGGCCACCATCTGTTCATACTCATGAGCTTCCATGGCCATTATCAAATCACCCCATTCTTGCCACACATTGGGGTTCAAGTGCACATCAAGAAAACATGCCTCGCATTCATCTGGTATAGGCACAATGGGCTTAGGATCTGTTTCGGGTATGATGTATTGGCTTGGGTCAAATGGAGTGGGGTTTAGGTCTTTTTGAGTGGAGCTAAGGGTAATCTGACCTATGTCATTGTTTCTTTTGTGGGTTGGCAGAGGATTTGTGAGGATATTGGGTTTTTCAGTGGGGTCTCGGATTTGTTTGTTGTCAATGAGATCTTGAATCTCATGACGCAGGCGTTGGCATCTTTCAGTGGGATGGCCGGGTGTTTGATGGAATATGCAGAAGGCGTTTGGGTTATATGTTGGTGGGGGATTTTGTGGAGGTGGAGTTGGCTGAAGGGGTTTGATTTTTCCCTGTTGCACGAGTCGCTCGAAAGCAACAGGTAGAGGTAAGGGAAGAGGGGTAAAAATACGCCGTCCTCTTTGGTTTTGGAGTGGTTGAGTTGGTTGGGTTGGTTGAGATAGGATGGCATTTATGGGTTCAGCTTTATGGGGTTGGTGATTTGCGGAGTTGGAGGAAGTACCAGCTGTGTAACTGGGGTTGGTGTATAGGGAAGAAGTGTTGCCGATGTAGTTTCGCTTGGGTTTTGGGAAGGAGTCTCCCTTTTTCAACATCCCGCTCTGCAGAGCTTCTTCAATTGAAAGACCCATCTCAAAATAGGTCTCGAAGTTATGTGCTTGGGCCATGACCATGTACTGAGCCAAATCGGGCTGTAGGTTCTTGGTTATAATGCGCATCTGATCTTTGTCACTGGGACGATCGGTCATTTGCGCAGCCTTGGCTCTCCACCTTTTCACAAAATCGGCAAATGATTCCCTTTCCTTCATTTTGATACTCTCAAGTTCACGAGTGGTGACCTTGAGCTGCACGTTATATTCATACTGCTTAATGAAAGCAGCCACCATTTCTTCCCAAGTTTGTCTCTTCGAAATGTCAAGAGATAAGAGCCATTGAAGTGCTGGTCCTTTTAGGGTTTCATGAAACATCTGAGCCATGGTTATCTCGTCAACTTCTTGTAACGAGAGGGAGCTTACATATGCCTGAACATGCCCTCTCGGATCCCCAGTCCCATCAAACTTTTCGAAGTCCACATGCTTGAACTTCTTAGGGAGTTTAGCACCCGGGAAAATACATAGCTTACTCATGTCAAAACCGGTAATGGCTCGCTTCTCACTTTTGGCAACCGATTCTTCTAACTTGAGTATTTTGGCTAACATTTCAGACAGTTGGGGATTCTCAGGGGGAGGGGGTTGTTCCGGATGTTCATCATTAGGGATCTCTTGATCACCCTCGGGCATACGCTGCTGAGGTGGGGGAAGTCGGCTCTGTATGTTTACCATAATTGCCATGAGTTGGGCAATTCGGGTATCATTCCGGACCCTCTCATCATGCATTTCCTTTCTCATTTGTTCAAACTCATTCGGGGGATCCTGTTCTTGTTCTGCCGCCATAGCTGACTCAACCTTTGGTGATAAGGATCTAGATAATCTCTGTCCGGGAGGTCGAGTCCAAACAGGTAAGGTCTTCTTCTTCTTTGCAGGCCCAATGATTCAAGAACTGATCAAAAAGCAAAGGCCGGACTCAGATGTGTACTCGACGTGTCTACTATGCACAAAAGAATGATTTGCAAAATGCTCTCAATCGTCTCGCCGCGACTTGACTCACAGAGTTAGCCCTATTTCTAGCCTTAAGAGTTAGTCTACCGGTTTCGGAACTCACTTGGAATCGTTTGCACAGCAGATTGAAACAACACCACGGGTAAGTCATTTTACTCGGCAATTACGGCTTTAACCTATAGCCTAGATGTTAAAACCGCAATCGGTATCCTTTCTTTGACCATCCGAGGCAGAGCAATGAGGTGTCGCCATCCAGTTACAATTGATTCCAAGGCTAGTCCGAAACACGGGTGACCGTTCGGGCACGGTCAACACCGGAGGTATCTCAAACTCCGTGGATTTAAAGTCTCCTAGACTGAACTCAACAGTTTTGGAAGATTGCCCCAATCCTCAAGTTTTCTTTTTGAAGCAATAAAGTCCTTAAATTTGAATAATCGAATTTGGGAATCTCTGATTCATACTAATTCCGACAATGATCTAGATCAGAAGCCTAAGGGCGATTGATCCTTCTCGGGCCAAGGTCCCTTAAACCTGGCTAGATCAGTGTTTAGAAATTTGATAATCCAAAGTTTCCCATGTCCGGTCACTCTAAAGACCAACTCGCAAGAACAACGTGCATATGGGATGCACGACTCATCATCGGTCCGGGCAATCTCCTACTAACCGCAGAGGCCCTAAAATCTAAACTGAAAAACAAAAACGGACGAACGCTCGCAACAACTATGTACAATGCAAATGTATGAATGCAGCATGGCATGGCAGGGAAAGCGGTAACAGATAGCACGTTAACATGGTGGAGCATGTAAACTTAACACATGGGTAGGCTGCTAAACGTGGGGTTCTATGGCTAATTATATGCGAAAGGCTGGTTTTGGTCGCTGAGGGTACCCCGGACTCAAAATCAAAACCGCCTCCTACCGTCAAAGACGATAGTGACGATGTGATTTATCACGGTCGAGGGCTGCTGGGCATTTCGGGATTCCCTGTCACCGGCAAGCCGGGCAGGATTGCCAAAACACGCCAGCGGGGCTTAAGAACCATGCAAGTGCAATGCAAAATCGAATTTCAAATATTTGAAAAATCCCACAAAACATCTTTCAAACTAAACCCACTTTGATTAACACATATTTCAATAAAATTACACAAGTGTAATAAAAAATTGCACAAATGTAATTAAATAAAATATGCATTAACCAAAATATTCCCCAGCGGAGTCGCCAGCTTGTGGACGGCCCACTGGAATTCGGTGCGGTTCGCGTTCGAAAAGATTGATTGTTTGAGTCGCCACCCGGATTTTAGGTCCGAACCCGAGAAACCGATAAAAAGATGACTCGTTACCCATTTGAAAAGGATTTCACTGATCTTAGTAAAACCAAAGATTTCTCGGATTCGGGGGTTTGGTTACGAGAGGGGAAGGGTTTTACGGCACCCCTCTCGCCCGGTCCGTGAACCGGTCTCTACTCGACATTTTGTGGGATTTTGAAAATATTTGAAATTCAACTTGTTCATGAAAATAGGGAGGTTGGGGATGGGAATCACATAAACAATAAAAACATAAAAGATATACTTAAAGTGGATGCTTGTGCTTGATGATTTACATGAGTGGAGATGATAACAACAAATAAAATTGTTACAAATATTTACAGAAAATGAGAAATTACAGAAACCGTACAACAATCTTAGAAAATGTGAACGCGAAACCCAAAAAATCAAGCTTTCACAACCGGGATTACTGAGAATAGGGGTTGAGCGCTCGAGACCAAGGCTTGAGCGCTCAACCTCTTCAAACCCGTTTGAGCGCTCAAGGCATACGGGTCGGCGCTCAAACCAGTCTTAGCCTCTATGAAATTTCACCTTTTACGACTTCTTTTCGAGATCGGTCACGATTAAGGACTTTTCAAGAGAAACAAGTAAGAATAAACTGATTGATCCCTCAAAGAAAGATGAAAAGGGCATGATTTCAACGAGTTAATAAGGAAATGTTTTGAAAGTAGAGGAACGAGGAAGGAATCAGTTATGAACACAATAATAACAACTCACACACACTTTGGAAGCACACCGAATCGGGATCCATCATTGAAACAACAAAATGCCCAAGAACGACTTGGCGCTCAAGTGAGTGAACTTGAGCACTCAAGCCATAATCTGACTTTCTGATTTCTGGCTTAGAAAGGGATGTTCGATGATTCTCAGGATCTTAAACATTTAGAACAAAGGTAAATAAAGAAGATCCAGTCACTGTTTTGCATTTAAAATGGAATTTTAAATGAGATATTGATTTTTGATCATCATAATGTGGTTAGCTAATGTTCATGCATGTGTTTTGGAAACAAAGGTAGACTGTTTTAAGAATATCATGAACAAAGGTAACCATTAAATAATGATCAAAGCCGAGAGATGGCACAAAAACTGGCAAAACAGAAACGTCCGAACGAGGCTTGAGCGCTCAAGGCCGAGGGCTTGAGCGCTCAACCCCCGTGCAACTGCAGATTGAAAAAGTGTTTAAGAACAATGTTTAGACCTCTGTGAGTTCAATACAAGTAAGAAAAACTTGCTTGAACACACTGGTCTTCCTCAGAAGAACCAAAAACAGTGAGGTTTTCACATTTCGACTACCTTTCAGAAATGCTTGAAGTTTGGGCTTGATTCTGGGCTTGGGGATGATGATTGTGGATGGTTTTGGTCTATAATCTGGACGAATTGGACAATGTATGTGGTTGGATGATGATCAAAGGATGAATTTGGGATTTGAAAAGTGGTTTTGCCGATGGTTTTGGTAACAGTTGAGTGGTTTCCTGGAGAGAGAAAGGGATGATCGAATTTCTGGAGGAGTTTGGGAGCTAGAGTGTGAGAATTGCCAACCTCTAAAACCGGGGGTGGATAGTGGGTTTTATAGAGTGAGTGGGAGGGAAGAGAGGAGAGAGAGGAAGTGGGTTTTGGTATTTTGGGAGTATTTTTGGTGTATTTCTGCGGTTAGTGGGGTGTATTATACACAAGAGGATCGTATAAGATCACCCCAGACGCTCCCCATGCAGAAAATCTCATGATTAGATATTCTGTAGGTTGCTGACTGGACCAGGGTTGAGCGCTTAAAGCCGTGGGCTTGAGCGCTCAAGGTGCTTTCCCTGGGTTGAGCGCTCAAAGCCAGGGGCTTGAGCGCTCAAGGTGCTTGATGGCAAGTTGCTGGCTTGGCTTGGTTCAACACTGTTTGGGTTGGTTTGAGCTGTTTAGGTTGCTTGAGGTGGTATTTGGTTGATTTTGGTCAAGTTCAAGTCAAACTCACAAGTTCCGGGTAATCATGATTGGTCCGTTTCATCATCGGAAATGCTCGAGCGCATCTTGGGTTCAAAATTGGGGTGTCTACACAAGGAAAAAATAGTCATTACACATGAAGACATTTTTGTCTTAAAATTTCATACTAGTTTTTAGTGGGCTCTACTTAGAAAATAATGGGATGCAAATAGAATCGGCCTTACTTTTATTTGTGTTATCAAATTAAGGTAGTCCATTTTTTAGCTCAATTAAATTCAACAAAGTTGCTTACAAAAGCACTTTTAAAACTGGAGTGGGTAAAACCTGGTTACCTTAATAATGGGCATAGCACGTGTGTGGACGCACCCCTCCGGAGGGATCCCTCGCTGGGATCGATTCGGAGTCGCCACCCGGGTTTTAGCGGATTGTCCTCGAGGAACCGAACATCGATTGACTCGTGCCTCATTCAATGGATAAGGATTACTGGCCCGTCATCACCATACTATCTTAGGTTCGGGAGCTTAGTTACGAGAGGGGAAGGGTTTTACGGCACCCCCCTCGCCCGGTTCGAAGAACCGGTCTCTACTTGACTTTTGTGGGATTATGGGAAATGTTTATAATTCGATTTTGAGCAATTACGGGGAATGGGGGATGGGAGCCATGTAACAATAATAAGCACAACAATGGAATTTAGGTGTATGCATGTGCGGTGTGGACTACATGAGTGACAATGACGTGCAAATATGAACAAATAAGAACATCAAACAGCCAGCAACAACATCAGGATATACAGAGTGACAACAGAATAAACAGAAACAACACCACAAGCCAACACAAAACTAAACCAATCTGATCCCTCTGTCAAGGGCTTGAGCGCTCAAAGACAGGGCTCGAGCGCTCAAGCTCTCTTCAACTCAAACATACTTGATGCTCCTAATGATTCGGTTTGATGAAAACATGTTCGACCACCATTGCTTATTCACAAACATCATTTAGCTCATCGACATGAAATGACATAATCACATAATCATGGATTTAAAACTAATTCATGGACCAGAATAAGGCAAGCGATAGGAAGAATGGATGATCAATGCTTTAAAACCTTGCGTAAACACTCATGATGCCAAAAACAAGCTGAAATAAGAGAACAATTTGATTGATTCGAGACAGTTTTGAGCGCTCAAAGGGATACCTTGAGCGCTCAAGCCATCTTCTCGGATTTGAGTGTTTCGCAACATTCATTTTATCTGGACCACAAACTAGTTCAACATGATATATGATGATGCATAATGTGTTGAAATTCTCTTATCATGAATAAAATAAACTTGAGGTGTTCATGTGAATGGATAACGAGCATCAAGCCACACATAAACATGATTAGAATGAGAGTGATTAGAGTGAGAGAGGAGATCAGGTTGGCTTAGCCAAACATCACTACACACACACACACACACACACACACACACACACACACACTCCGATATTAGGTTGGCTTAGCCAAACATCAACACACACACCTCAACAAACTGAAAACAGAATACAGAACTGAAAGCAAACAAGATTCAAACTTCAAAACTGGGAAAGGCTAGAGCGCTCATGGTGGTGGCCTTGAGCGCTCAAACCCTCTTCCAGGGGTTGTGAGCTTTTGTGATTTCTGATCTTCCTTTGATGTTGTTATGAACTTAAAACTTTCTGATCATGATTAAAAAGGGGTGAGATAAACTGTTTTCTTTATGAAATAAGATCATCCATGACTAGATAATGATAAAACATCCTTTTCATGGCTTTTGGGTTCATTGATCGATGATCAAAGACAAGATAAGCTGATTTTAAAGTTATTAAACCAACAAACAACCACAAGGATGATATCATCAAGATAAAACATGATCAGAAGCCACAAAAACACAAAGGGTGTTCAAATGGGTTGAGCGCTCATGGTCTTAGCCTTGAGCGCTCAATCTGTTTGAAGCTGGGGTTTTCAAAGTCTATTTTCTTGCACATTTTAAGACCTTGTGAGTCCATTAGAGGTATAGAGGACCTCCATGAACCCACTGGTCTCCCTCAGGAGTACCAAACCGTAACTTTCACATGGATTTCTACCTTTTGATTTTGATCAAAGCTTGAACTTGGGGTTTTGATGGATGATTGGTTTGTAGATGGGTTTGTAAAGACAATGTGGGTTGTTTTTGGACAGAATGTGATAGGTGTGCAGTGGCTTGAGTTGATTTGGAGTAGATGATGGTGTATTCTAGTGAGAAGGTTTGATGATCAAGGGTGGGTTTGATGGATGAATAGGATTTAGCTTGAAGTAGTGGATGGAATGGATGAAAAGTTTCTGGAAATGTAGTTTAGAGAGTGGGGGAGTGATAGCTCAGATGATGAGAGGGTGTCTAACCTCTCTAAATGGTGTAGAAAGAGGGTTTATATAGAGTGGAATGGGGGGTCAAGTGCATGGTTTTGAAGTGGGGGGTCTAAGGGAGTAGTTTAGGCCTACCCTGAGGTCTATCAGTTGCATGCGAGCAACAGAAAAACGGCTGGGTGGCAGCCATTCAGTTGGAATCTCATCATTAGATGCTCTGCCACCGACAGACTGGACAGAGCTTGAGTGCTCAAGCAGGGGGCTTGAGCGCTCAACCCCCCCTGAGCACAGTGGCTGGTTCTGGTTTATGTTGGTATTTTGAAGGGTATATTGGTCATTTGGATTGGTATAGGTTATTTGTGAATGATTTGGAGTGGTTTTATGTGGTCCGGGATAAGTTCAAGCCTTTCTCTTAACCTTAAGGTATTCACGGGTGGTTTTTCTCATCATCGGGAATGCTTGGCAAGTATCCCGGGTTGAAATTGGGGTGCCTACAACGTGCCTATAACAGTCACCACGAAAGGGTGAGTAGCTCGGCACCACGTAGGGAAGCCCTAACCCTGTGTCGAGCTGTACTGACCATGAATAAGGTCAACATGATTAAGTAAATTGATGCACCAGCTCGATATGAATCGCAAGGGGATACCCCTAGCCCTACCGAACTAGGTAGGCTACGAATAAAGCTTAAACGACATTCTGGAATACATAAACTCAGCTCGGCGTGAGTAGTTGAGATATGTACGTGTCATGCCGAGCTATGTGGAAGCACGGCACCGCCACGAATAAGGCGGTGAGACATTCCGAAACATTCTGTGGCGGTTCCTTATGGGATAAGGAGCAATCCCGTAGTATGCGGGATTGGTATGAGCATTCCTAGCGTGATAAGGAAATGGCTTCATATAGGAAAGAGTCCTATATGGAAAGGAGGACTGCTGCTAAATGGGGTCTAGCAGCATGTGCCTAATAGGAAAGTCCTATTAGGAAAAGGATTCCCAAACCTAGTAGGAAACAAGGGGCACGAGATGCCTAAATCCACAAAGCTATCAATACCTATAAATACAAGGCGAAAACCATGACAAAAGGTACGTTGTGAAACCCTTTTCATACGCATTGTGATTTGAGAGTTTATAGTACGAGAACTAACTTAGGCATAGGAGGGCCTTTGCCGACGAGAGGCAAAGGTGCTCTAACCCTCTTTCTGTCTTACAGATTTATGGTTGAGTTAAGGAAGCACGTGATCTAGGCTTACGTGGATTTTATCCCCGTACAATTGGCGCCGTCTGTGGGAAACGCTTACAAAAAGTTCTCGTCCTTTCAACAAGATCAACAATGGTGATTTCAGAGCCTACTTTATGAACTCCACGAAGAAAGGACGTGGAAGACGATGCTGGAACCACTCTTGTGTACACTATGAGAAAGAGTGCAAAGGTGGACAAAACTCCTACTGTTCTAAAAACACCACAAAAGAAGCCCGCTGCTAGGAGGTTCAATATAGGGCATATCCCTGAGATTCCAAAGTTCAGGGATACACGCCTTGTAAAACTAT
Organism: Vaccinium myrtillus; assembly: GCA_016920895.1. NCBI lineage: Eukaryota > Viridiplantae > Streptophyta > Magnoliopsida > Ericales > Ericaceae > Vaccinium > Vaccinium myrtillus. Next base: position 23,012,667 of record CM029272.1, read on the forward strand.
GATTCTCCAAGGACAAACGAGAGGCAAAGGCGCTCAGAGACACCACTAAGAGGTGGGGAAGCCTCCAACCGATGAGAGCGGAGGAGGAGCCCCCCGAGGAGGGAGGATCATAGACGAACAAGGGGTGAGGAGAGAGAAGACAGCCTCGACAGAAAAGAGCAGGAAGCAGAAGAACTGGCCCGTGAAGTCACTCGACGAGAGCGAGAGATTCAGGACCTAAGAGTTTATACATGTACAAGTTACAAAATTTCAGAAGACCAAGACAGTTAGCTCAGTTGGTCATGTAACTCCCTTCAACAGGGGGTGAGGTTCTTGGTTTGTTTACTAACATCTAACAACTAACTCTACTGATAGACTTTGCCGATCAAAAAAAAAAAAAAAATACAAAATTTCATGATGTACGTATAAAAGTTTAAACATATTCAAGCTTATACGTGGTATTCTTATGAAAATATACATATATACTCCACATTCGCGAGCCTATTTAGCCAAATACTGTAAGTTTAAGTTCGGCTCATTTATTAAACAAGTCTTAAATTGAAGTTCAGGTTCAGCCCATTTAATACTCGAATCGAAGTCGAATGAGTTTTTATTGAGACACGAACGGCTCCATAGGCGGCTCCACCCATATGAAAGGGTGGTCACCTGAACACCCTAAAAAATTTTTTGTTAAAAAATACATGTAAAAATTTTAGTTTTAGTTTAGTATAGTTATTGTTAAACACCATACTCAAAAATATTTGAACACTTAGCTCATCAACAAATCAGCCCACAAATTAATTTTATGTAAATAACTAACTAAAGTCTAAAGTCTTCTCGTAGATGGTTGATGTATACTCTAAAGCCTTTTATATTTTTATATTATATGTGATAAATTTATATCGAGTTTTGTTTTAACATTTATACAATGAACACTCACTAATCCTGGTAGTTCACAATAAAATACTTAATACACCAGTTCACAACGAGGTGCACACTCTTTACGACAAAAATTAGAAAAATTACGAAAAAAAGTATCTATTGTATTGATATCATCCTATGACTTCTCCTTGAGCAACAATCAACTCTCTATACGAGAAAATAAATATCCGTGCAAACCTATTCAGCACACAAATTTTAACAATAAATATTAGTGTATTTATCTCATGATTTAGTTTTACTTGACCCAATAACATAGAATTCGCTAAAAAAAATTGTGATATTTTATGTATTTTCATATCATTTGGCCTCATTATTCACACCACCATATGAAAAATTTGTATGCATTTATATAGGAGTAGTTAGTAGAACAAGTAGAATCAAGGTAAATTTTGAACACTCTATTCAAATTTTCTGAAGCCGCGACTGAACGACTCGATTCATTTGTGGCGGATTCATTTGCAGCCGTGCACAAAAGAAAGATGCTAGTGAAACTCTAGGTCGAAATATCCCCTCTTTCATTTGCCGCGTAGTACACACTACACACACGTAGCTTTGCCGGGTAGAATACCAGAAAGACTTTGCCTTTACCACTCCAAATTTTACCCACACAGTCTCTCTCTCTCTTTCTCCATATACATATACTCATCCATCCGCTCCCTCATCAGATCAGGCTTTGTGGCTTTGAAAGGTATCAAACGCTATTCTAATCAATCTGTCCTCATATTGAATACCTGCCTCTTCTTCTTCTTCCTTTTCTTTTAGTAACAGCAATTTCCATGAACTTTCCGTCGACGAATCGAACTGTCGTGATCAAGTCTAAATTAGGGTTTCTCAGTCCAACTTGGGGTTTCTCTGGTTAAAGATTGAGGCTGTACAACTGTGATTTTTGTAGGTGGATCGTGAAATTTTAACTATGGAATTGAGACTGTTGGACTGGTTTTTGTACTTGGATTGTTTTTTTTTTTTTTTTTTTAAATTTTTTTCTGAGTCGATTATGTGTTTTGAATTGCGGAATTGAGACTGTTGGGCTACTTTTTGTGGATGGATTGCGAGATTTTAGGGTTTTGTTGTTTTAGTTTTGAAATTGATACTGTTGAACTGTGGTTTTTCGCGTAGGTGCATAGAAGAAAATTATTAGGGTTTTGCAGTGATGGGGAAAGGATCGAAGAGTGCTGTGTGCAAGACGGCGTCACACCAGCACTTCAAGGATAGGGCGAAGAACCGTGTGGATGATCTCCAAGGGATGTTTGCGGATCTTCAATCAGCGAGGAAGGAGAGCCGTTCGATTGAGGTGGCCGTGCTTGAAGAGCAAGTGCATCAGATGCTTCGTGAGTGGAAAGCTGAACTCAATGAGCCCTCCCCGGCCTCTTCTTTGCAGGTTGGTTCATATCTCCTGTTTGTGCCCTTTACTCCACATGCTTATCTTGGAGGTATGCTTGTGCACTGATTTTACTACATAATTGTGAAGTATTATGGTTCCTTTGGACATGTACGGGCACCTATGAGGTACTATTACGAGTCTGGCATATGGGTATGGTAACATATGGCATGTTACGGGTATGGTGATACAACAAAACCTCAGAAAATACTCTTTACGGGAATGGCTGGGCTAGGTTTGTAACTCATATACATGTCTTAATGTCGTACTTAATGTGTATATAAATAAATATCTAAAAAACAGAAGTCATAAGAAACATTAGTGAACAATTCCTCCAGTTTCTGTACTTTTTATATTTTTGTGATGTCACTCCAAAGAGGTACTCAGTTTTACATTGAAATTAAACATGGTAATTCCTCTTTCTATTTTTCTATTCGATAAAGTAACTCCAAGGCAGGCATGATCTTCTTCATTCATGTATATCCCAATTGGAGTTCAACTTTACGAACTTCTTTTTTCCGTACTCTAAATAGTTCATTTTTAAACATAAGTATAAGGAGAGTAAATAGAAAAAATTAGACTTAGAATTGGTGGGAAGAAAGAGTACTTGTTAATATCAACCGTAGTGCACCTCCCCAAAACTAAAAAATAACAGGCATACACCAAAGACGTGCCCATCAAATGTACTCACTATATATTTGGTGTATTCAGTTCCAATTTTATCGTACCAGAGCCATACTGGTACTCGTATGACAACATTTTTGAAGTACCCATGGTTTATTGACGTACATAAAGTTCTGAACCTTGAGGAGGCAAATATATGTGAGTTGGCACATGCGGAAATTGCTGTGGCAGATGTCATATTTCTGAAAACAGATCTGGCTGGCAAACGTGCAGTTGAAACAATTTGTATTAGGATTACTGCAATGAGAAAAGTTTTGAGCATGTTTGTACTTGTGATTGGGTTGTAAAGGGTTGATTTTGCATGGTGGGTGTTAGGTGTCTTTTTCGTGGGCCACTAATATAGTACTATATATGGACATGTATTTAGCTAACATGAATTCTGTAGCTGTAATTTGGGTTGTGAATGATGGATTTTGCAGGGTGGGAGTTTGGGGTCTTTTTCATCAGATATTTATAGGCTGCTGCACCTGTGTGAGGAAGAAGATGATGCTACCAGTACATTAGCTGCCCCGAAGCCCGAGCCTGATGCTCAAAAAGTAGGCGACTGTACTGGCTTCCAGCAGGTTTACAATTGTGGTTCTGTTATTCTATTTTTGGGAACATGAATTTGATGATGCAAGTTGTAACCATAGTACTGTGTCCATAGACATGGGTTGGGGGACATTGCGTCAAGTGTCTATGTTAATTATTTAATAATATTTCATCTGCTGTCCTCTATTATGTCAATTTTGGTGGCTGGTCTCTCTCTGGTCTGTCTTGTTTAATTACTCTCTAATAGGGTTTGATAGGATGGAGTTATTTCAACTTTGAAACTCCCCTTTGTTATAGATATAAGGTTTGGCATTTTGTTGACCGGCTAAGCATCAGAGGCTGAAAGCACCAGAAAAGATATAGTATGTTGTAAAATTGTGAGCATTTTCTTACCCCCTGTTTTGGCTGCTGATGCTGGAGCTCTGTGCTTGAGTCGACTTAGCCAGATGAAACTTGATGTTTTCCTGCTTTTTCGTGTTATACTGGCATACTGCTGCTTATTTTATCGCCAATTTTCCCTTTCTCTTCCACCACGGAATTTGTGGTCAGTCACAATTCACAAGTATCTTATGATTCTTACCCTCCAAAAAAAACGGCTGCTTATCAGCTCATTCTTCAACCATGTCCTCTTTTTAACTTCCTTTTAGTGTCCCATGTTTTTCTCATTCTTCAACCATGTCCTCTTTTTAACTTCCTTTTAGTGTCCCATGTTTTGCTCATTCTTCAACCATGTCCTCTTTTTAACTTCCTTTTACTGTCCCATGTTTTGTTACAAACCATTTAATTGGTGGTATGAAGTGCATGCCACTTTTGACCTCAAATCTAGTATCATCGCTATGGTTTCTGTTTTATTAGTTGGTAGTTTTTATACCTTTCAATTCTTTTTGATAACCGGATGGCCGGGCCAGCTTGCGTGCACCTCGACTAATTCCGGGGACTTGGAGGTAATGACCGGGCATAACCACAAGTGGCCCCAAGAGATTGCTGTCAAGGGGATTAAACGTTTCAATTCTATCTTAGCCTCATTACTCAAAACTCCTTTCTGTTTGTTGCTCTATCCACACTTTGTTTAATTAAGGCCCTGTGTTCTTTAACTCCTCAGCTTAATAAATTTGTACGTCTCATTCTCCCTTTCGTCTGCTTTTGGCTATATGCACTGCATGTTTACTGTTGCTTTTATAAGTTTCTCTGCCCATTTATTATTATTTTTTTCCAATTAAATCTGATTACTCTACCCCCCAAGTTTCCTAGGAGCATCTCCTGCCCTTAGCCTGTTTTTTTCTCCTTACTTGAACTCAAAATTTGAGTATAAAACCCCTAAAATCCACTCCACTCGTTGACTCAAACCTTTACAAATTGGAGTTTTACTCAAATTTTTACTCAAACCAAGGGAGACTCAAAATTTTCTCAAATTTTGAAAGGCTATTTTCTCCCTCTCAAATTTACTATCATCCCGTCAATGAAGCTTTTACTCATATTTGTGGATTTGGATTTGTCCATTGGGAGTGCTTCGTACCTAATGAAGCTTTTACTTAAGTATTTCTCAAATTAGAGTAAATACTCCATATGAGTAAGGGCTAGAGACGCTAATGTGAAGTTTCATCCAAGTGGATCTCTTTCATAAATCTTCTGAAACTCTAATCTCACATTCCACATCCCCTTCACGTCTTGCTCTGTGCATTAACTTGGGTGATATTTCTTTTTCTCAGAAAGCATGACCACCTGCATTTTAGACATCTATTATACTATTTGACCATTTGAAGTCCTATTCGAGGGAGGGATTTAGTGATCTACTGACTCTTAATTCCTTTTTGCATTCATGTCTGGCTTGTGAAAGTTTCCCTGCTTAGCAATTCTCCAAGAGCTATTTGTGGTTTACTTACGGAAAATATGTGCACGCTGCAGGGCTTTGGTGTGAATCAGCGGCCACATCAGCAAGAATTCCATTTGGTTGATCAATGCAAAGGCTCCCCTTCTGTTGTTCAAAACATGGGAGTCAATAGCTCGAGTTTTCCCTCTCAGTTGGACTATCATGCATATGATCTGCATCAAGATGTTGAGCGGAACTTCTACCCTGATTTAGATGGTACCGGGGCTCTATATGGAGAGGATGCTATGCATCAGATTTCTGGCATTTTGCCAAATATTTGCCCTCCACCTTCCGCCTTTTTGGGGCCAAAATGTGCACTTTGGGATTGTCCCAGGCCTGCTCAAGCATTGTCTTGGTGTCAAGACTATTGCAGTAGCTTTCATGCAGCACTTGCACTGAATGAAGGGCCTCCTGGTATGTCTCCAGTTCTGCGACCTGGGGGCATTGGCCTAAAGGATGGTTTGCTTTTTGCTGCTCTTAGTGCAAGAGCACTAGGAAAAGATGTTGGTATCCCAGAATGTGAGGGGGCTGCAACCACTAAGTCTCCGTGGAATGCTCCCGGTAAGCGTTTGTCCCTAAGGCTCTGTTTGTTTTGATGTTAGATACTTCAAAATGTTTAATAACCAAACACAGCAAAACAAAAGGAAAAGATTATCTTTTGCCAACTTTTTTCCATTACAAAAAATTCCTGAAACCGAGATTTGGAGAAAACATTGCAAAGACAATATTTCAAACTATGTATACATATAATTGCATTACAATTACCTTTATTTACTTTTGTGGAGGAGAAGCTTATGAGTATTGCAATAGTTGAACAATTTTAACATTCTGAAACTAACCATCGAAACTTACTTTGAAGCCCATTGACCACTTCCACATGTTTTGGGGCTGTTGATAATGAGTATCAAAGGGTCGATAATTGTGGTGTAACACAACTTATGGATAACTGGAAACAAATTCAATTTTGGCCATACGATGGAAAATGTTTTACATTGGAAATTATTTTATGTACTTTTCTCTAACAAAACAATGGAAACTGGGTAAAACAATTCTAGAGGAAATTATCTTGTGTCAAAACAAACGGAGCCTAAAGTACATGTAAATTTTGTGGATACTGTATAACCTTTATGTTATTTTTTCTCTGATTTGCTATTGCAGAGCTTTTCGATCTTACAGTTCTTGAAGGCGAAACAATCAGGGAGTGGCTCTTTTTTGATAAGCCTCGAAGGGCATTTGAGAGTGGGAATCGCAAGCAACGGTCACTGCCCGACTATAATGGACGCGGTTGGCATGAGTCGAGGAAGCAAGTGATGAATGAATTTGGAGGGCTGAAAAGGTCATATTATATGGATCCACAACCAAGGAAAGACTTCGAATGGCACTTGTATGAATACGAGATCAACAAGTGCGATGCTTGTGCTTTGTATAGGTTGGAATTTAAGATGGTTGATGGGAAGAAGAGCACAAAAACTAAATTAACAAATGACTCAGTTGCTGATTTGCAGAAGCAACTGGGAAGGCTCACTGCTGAGTTTCCTTTGGACAACAAGCGATCTGTGAAGGGTAGGACCAAAGCTACCACTCTGAATTCTGCTCCAAAATTAGTGACTCCCACAAATGAAGGGTTTGATTATGGAACCGGAGGGCCCTATGATTACCTTGTTGACAACTTGAATGGTGGCTATTTCTTGACGTAGTCTGAAGAAACTTGTTTGCACAAGAAATAAGTGGCTTTTTGGTTGGTCTAGTAGTATACATCGACCTAATTGTTTCACCCGGTAATAGTTCTTTTAACTCTTATAACATCCAGTCTTCAGTCTTTCAGCAATTGAACCTCGTTTTTATCTCGAGGATCTTGTGCATAGTTTGAATGCCATATGGAGCTGGAGCTCTACAACATTTTGTCTGGTGGAGCATATTCTAACTGGTGGAAGATGGTTCCCAAAAAATGGTAAATTTGGCTGCTCTTATGTCATTTTATTAACTAAAATTATGTTGTACGGTATAGGGTTGGCAGAACTGGATTGGTAAGTTGACAATCGTGATGACTGCCAAACTTTTATTTGGATTCTAAGCATTTCATCTGATTACACCTACCAAGGGACTGATAATCATGATAAAGTATTTGCGGAAAGTTGTAACTGCTTGTCACGCTTCTCTCATACTGTGATTCTGATTATCCTCCGAATATGCGTAGTTGGTGTTAACCGTTGGACTTAATATTTGTTCTTGAGTGTCTCCTTGGGCAGGATGGATCTGTATTCTGCTTTAGATTCAAATTTATCCGGCTGGATTAATGGATCATCATTTTAGTTGCTACTACAGTTTACAGTTAATGAATGGCATGAATTTAACAAATACTATTTGGAGAATCCAGCAACTTATCATGATCGGAAAACACTGTCCAAATTTCAGAAATCATTATAGGGTGATGCAACCATACAGATTGTTGGTTTTTTGAATGTAAAGAACAACCACATAACTGTTTTTTTCGCGGAAACAAAGATGATTTGGGTCGATGATTCTGGGCAAAAAATGGATTTCAGAATTCTTGGTCTAATCTTATTCATTATGATGAACTAGAATAATTCTTGATCCCGTAATGTGGCGATGGGCCAGTTTGACCCGAGTTGAATCTGAAATGTTGAACCTGGTCCCGTCAGAGACGGGGATCGGATTGGTCCAGGAATAATGTAGCAGGCTTAAAAAGACAGTCAGGCCTGGAAAAATATACTAGTAGTAGTAAATTACAGTTCAAAAAGAAAATAGGGACAGTTTACAGTTATATCCAAAATTTAAAACTAAAAACAAAAGTAAAAAAAAAGAAAAAAAAAAGAATATATACTTGTACACAATTAGCCCAATTTTTCTGTGTTTGGTTGTACAAATTATACGTCAAACAATTTCCTCCGCAGAATTCTGTGCAAGTCATTTTCCAGTGCCCTCTCCTGTCCCACTACCCAAGCACTTCTATCAACCTTTATTCCTCCTCATCAACTCAATTCAGTTTCTATACCTCAAATTCTCGCTCTCTCATCAACTCAATTTTCTAGTGCCCTTTCCTGTCCCACTACCCAAGCACCTCTACCAATCTTATTCCTCATCAACTCAATTCAGTTTCTATACATCAATTATCCAATCAGGTATATCTCCCATCAAAGACTCATATTTCCCGATCAAATTTTCATGATCTGGACCGTCCAATGTGTTTAGAGCGTTTTTAAGGGTTTCATCAAGAAATCAGTGAAAAAAACTACTGGGAAGGGCTAGATCCGAGCAATTTTCGATGAAAACTATATATATAAATTTTTATCAAAAACTGATCGGATCAAAGCCCTTCATGGTATTTTTTTTTGATGATTTTTACGGGAACTTTTAAAAACACGTTTTAAACACATTGGACGGTTCGGATCATAAAAATTTGATCAAGAAATTGGAGAATTGTAGGAGTCCCTGACGGGATATATACAGTCAGGATCCTATCAGGATTCCCTGACATAGTCTTACGTCCACACCTCCCATCTCCCGGCCATTTGGTCGGGATCCGATCCGTTGGATGTGTTTAAAATGTGTTTTTTAAGAGTCTACGCGAGGATTTGTCAAAAAAAAAACCTCGGAAGGGCTTGATCCGAGCAGTTTTCGATAATACTGCACATAAATACATATATTGCAGTTTTATCGAAAACTGCTCGGATCAAGCCTTTCCCGATTTTTTTTTGATGAATCCTCGCGTAGACCCTTAAAACATGTTTTAAACACTTTGGACGGTTCGGATCATCACAACATGGCCGGAAAAGGGGAGGTGTGGACGTAAGCTATGTCAGGAAGTCCTGATAGGATCCTAACTGATATATATATATATATATATATATATATATATATATATATATATATATATATATAGGGAAAGGATTACATCCGGACTTTTCATTTCCGGACTTTCTATCCAAATTTTTTTTTAGGATCCGATTCGTCCAAAGTGTTCAGAAAGTGTTTTCAAGGGTCCTCGCGGAAAATCTTCAAAAAAAATACCGGGAAAGGCTTGATCCAAGCAGTTTTCGCAAAAAATATATATATACATTTTTTGCGAAAACTGCATGGATCAAGCCCTTCCCGGTATTATTTTTTGAAGATTTTCCGCATGGACCCTTGAAAACACCTTCTGAACACATTGGACGGATCGGATTTTCCAAAAAAAATTTGCAACACAAAAAATGTCATGTTTTTCTTATTTCCGGGAGGGTGTGGATGTGAACATTTCCGTATATGATTGTTGTTTTTATTGCAAGGAACAGTATTGATCAAATGTCAGAAAACAAAACTGGTTTGAGAAAACAATTTTACATGTAAACTATTTTCTACTAGAAAAAATATTTACATTGAAACAAACGTTTCCCTTCCACAGATCCTAAACCAAAAACAAGAGTAGGCAGGACAGTGATCATCCCTCTTACCATTTGAGTAACATGCTGGAGTATTACTACTTTTACACAAACAATCTGAGGAATTTAAGTAACTCAAACATAGAAACGAACAAAGAAAAACAATTTATAAAATGTACCAGAACAACAAACGGCACCTAAGTTAGTCCAAACCCACCAGAAAAATCTCTGGCTGCAACCTGCAGGCCGGAGCTCGACCTAACAAACAAATTTGATTTGTTCACAAGCCAGTCAATCTCTGGCTCCGTTTGTTTGGACGTAAAACATTTTCCGGTAAAATATTTTACCCATTTTCCGGTGTTTGGTTACAAAAAAATGTAGTAAAATATTTTTCAAAGTAAAACATTTTACCTCAATGGGATGAAAATGTTTTACTTTGATTTGGCCCGTAAGTCATTTTTGGATTTGGGCCCGACATTATCCGACGAGTTTGTTTTACTAGATTCCTACACGAATGGAGGGTCAAGAAGCCATCAACGACCAATTAACAATTTCGAGGATGGTCAATGACTCTGATATCAAAGAGATAGTAAAAGCAGTTCAACAAAATGGCAGCAAAGGAAATTACCGCCAGAGAAATGGAAAATATTTTGTCATGTGCCAACCAAACACTTGAAAATAAAAGTTAAAAAGTTCATTTTCAGCAAAAACATTTTACATGGAAAACATTTTACATTGTAAAATATTTTATGTCGAAACAAACGGAGCCTTACATAAACTCAACCTTCTATCTCCGAACACAATTAAATACCAATCTACAAAAAGGCAACGAACAATACTAGAAGTAGTACCGATGGTGGTCAGGGTAAAGGATCCTATATCCTGAATGAAAAATTAAAAGATTGGATCAAGCACCTACACTAATCTTATTTAGCTGATTTTTTTACGTGCCCACTCAGAAAAGTTATTTTAAAAATCATTGAACAGCTCCGATTATTCAAGTGGGACTCCGAAATAGACCCTACAGACCCCATCTGTGCACATGGCATTTCGCAAAAGCGAAAGACCATGCAACAAGTTTACTTGAAAGTGTTTCCTAAAAAGATTATTCATAAACCAGCAAAGGTGTGTAAAATGTAAGACATGAAGAAACTACTATAAACTACAACACAAGCTTTTTTCAAAAGCAAAAAACAGTGAAATTGGAAAGTCTCTTTCGCAAGGGGTTCTCAAGCGCAAAAAGTTTGATTGCCAATATTTGTGAGCCTCCAAATCAAAGCTTAAATCTACCAACTGACATAACTATTATATCAGCTAATAAACTGTAAACAACCATTACTCTCGGTAATAAGAGGGTGAAAAGTTAAATGCAGCCATTCAGGATTTGGAGGAAAACTTGAACACTCAGCATCGAGTTCTCTATTCAGCACCATCATCGTCAACATTGTTGGCTAGCTCGCATTCATCGATCCATTCACTATATCTGCACATTTCCAACTCCTAGATATGAGAGAGAGAGAGAGAGAGAGAGAGAGAGAGAGAGAGAGAGAGAGAGAGTCATTATTAGAGTGAATAAGTAACGGCACTTACATGTCTATTGGCTCAGTTAAAGCTGCAAACACCACACCAAAAAAAAAGAGGGAGGGACATTAGTCATAAGGTCATCTATTTCACTTAGAAGCAAACCTATCTACCACGGAGTAAATGGATACAATGAAGGTCCCACATTTCAGCTGTTATCTCAAAGTCATGGACATATTTTTTTAGAGAATATATAAGAAATGAATACTCCCAAATGCTAAAAGCCTGAGTTGTAACATACCTGTTACAGTAGTGCTGAAGCTCTCCTGGCAAATCATGCATATGGCCTCGCCAATTGAGTTCTTCATATCACTGGATAAAGACAAGTGAAGCTAATCATATAACTATGTCACCTTATTTAATGTAACCAATGATGACAAAGTGATGCTCCTGAAGTCAAAGTCTCTTAACCAGATAAGTAATGTTTATGGTTATTTGCAAGTACTTTAAGCATTGATCGAAAGGAGAGCCAAATGTAGTTGGTGAAAAATGTTGTGCAATACCGATGCTCTTGACTATGAACGAAGGAAGCATGGTCAAGAGCATCGATATTGCATAGAAATTGATTTGGGTCTTTAGGCCTGCCCTCTCTAATGCCTTTCGGCTTTGACTTGGGGGCATGGTTTTGTAGCAAAATGTCGCTTAGCTCCTCTGTTTTTGGAGGTTTAGGGGGGCATTGTTTCAGTGGAATTCTGAGAGCAGCCATTTTGTGCATATATTTGCCAAAGGTTAGATAAGTTTCCAATCATCCCCTACCCATACCCCCAATGATTGGGGACTAGATGGGTTATGTTTTTTGTTTTGTTGTTTTTTGTCCATTATGGAAAAACCACACAAAATGCCCAAAGTTTTAAGAAATCCTCACATGCGGCATTCAACACTACTGCCATGGTTGCAGAATGGACAACTGAAAACTGTGTCAAGTTTGTCCATCCGCTTTTTCGGCGGTGGCTTTGTTTTTGCCTTCCTCTTCCCCATAGTTCAAGCCCTGTTCTTCACACAAGTCTAGCAATGTATAACCTGAGTATAAACAGCTAAATTTAAAAGGCAGCATAAGGAAAAGTCAATCATCTACCCCAAATATAAATGAGCAAATCAAAGACAGTTCAAAGGCCACATGACAGTTAACCGTGCATCAGTACTATGAATTACTTTAGAAGTTTATAAATCTGCATTTCAAAATCCCAAACAGGTAACATACCAACCAGCAATATCTACTTTAACTTGTAATCTTAATCTCAAAAGAAAAAGTAGAACATGATACCTCATTCATTAAAAATACTAGGTATCCATACTAATGATCCATCTCCAGGGATTTTTCTTTTTCCATACTTTTTAAATTCACCTCTATAAAGACTAAATTGATGACTAAAGGACCATTGACAGATCCAGAAGCCTGTGTACTTAAAAAATGTATGCCTCATGCCTCGTCAAAACAAAACTTACGAGGATCCTAGTCATTAGAAATTTTCTATCACCAAACAACCTAAAATTAACAGATGTGGCTCTAAGCCCATCTGGTTGTACCTAGGGCTGCAAACAAACCAAGCTGCTTGCAAGGAGCTCGTGGCTAGGCTCGTTTAGTAATCGAGCCTCAGCTTGTTTAAGAAGACTCGTTAAGTTGTTTACCATAGCTTGGATTTTTACGAACGAGCCGAGTTCGAGCTCGAATTTTGCCTATTTTACTAAACGAGCCAAGCTTGAGCTCTAAAGGCCCAGCTCGTTTGCATCCTCAATATCCCTTAGCTTCCAAGGGGGATCTTTGGGGTTCGAGTCTATGGAGAGACGTTGAACCCCCTTTAGTTATTAACCCACTACTTCCCTCTAACCCCCACTACTTCATACAATAATGGCAACAAAAAAAAACCCCAACTAAGATTAAAAATAGTTAATGAGGGTCTACACAGTGGCTGACACATGATTTGTTCTTAGGGGAGTCTTAAACTATAAGTATTTCTACATTGATAAGAAAATAATAATGCGTATGTATGTATTGCTATTTGGTTGGACTAGATTTTTGTGTATATACATAACTGTCATTTAATTTCACACATGCGACCAAAAAATGGTTCTTATATTCAGAATTTTAGGGCGTAGGGGACCGGGAATCCCCTTGTGCCCGCCCTGGTCCTACATAAATGAGTTCACCAAATGATGTGAACTGCAGCCCACAATCTATGTGGAGTTCATGAAAAATAATACCCACCCTCAACTTGTAAAAATAAGTTCCAACCTTAGCACAAAAAATCAAATCCGAATCCATAACCATTTCATATTTACACTAAGCAGTAACATAGATTAAGCTCATTGAGGTTATATACTAATTCATTTCATCTCAATCTAAGATTTTCCAATTAAAAAATTGAGTCTTAAGAATATAAGACTCAAGTTTTACATTTTAATCTTAATTGGCACCGGATCCCATTGAAAGAACAAAAAAACAATGTGAGGACCCCATCATTCAAAGTATAGAGAGACTTGAACCCCATTTGCTAGCCTCTGTAATGGTGAATCTTTCACTGCCAGAACACTAGCTATATTTGTGAATAGAATTAGGTTTCCAACATATATACCCAACTGAGAACTCAAATGGGCCTCTTCTTCGACCAATATTTGGGTGGCAAGGCAACAGCCTTGCCTGCCTCCCCTCAGGGCCAGGCTTAAGTTCATTTTAAAGATTGGACCACGCCAAAGTTGTTGTCCAACCCCAAGCACTCAAATTCCCCAATGCAGTCCATTCGATTGCCCTAAACATTGTGATGGACAAGCTTCACAATCGAATGGGGATCAATAAAGGATATATGCAGTTCAGTTAAGTCAGTCTTCAAGATAACTTCGCACCGAAACAATTATATCGGTTACTAGTTCTATGGATTGAAACTGACCCAGTGCGGATCAACTGAAACCGAAACAGTGTTCATTGGAAGCAGTTGGGTTCAGTTTCTGGTGTAATGAGTTGAGCCTCAAGAGTGGGTACCAATACAGAAGCACAAATTTCCAGTTATACGCCTGGGAAAGAAACTCCAAGTCCAATTGCAATGTAAAAGGGCTACCAAAAAATAGTAACACCAAAGAGGGATAAGACTCGGAGAGTGTTAAGGAGAGTATGGAGAAAAGATAAAGAGAACGTTTCAATCCAGGTAATCGAAGAGAGAGACTGGAAAAAATGAAACTAAAGTAAAAGAACTGGACCCTTCCGTGAAGAAACCTTGAAAATGGAAGCTGAACCGAAAAATGATTTATCTAGTATTTCACAACCAAACGAGTTGAAACAAACTAAGCAATCGACAAAAATTGACAGATACAGTCTAGTTTGGACAGTCCATTCGGTTTAGCGATTTTTTTTTTACATCCCTACGATCAATAGATGGATGATAAGTTGGTTTTATATATTGAAAAAGATACTTTTAGTAGCATTCCAAATGAGATCATCATGCGTTTTGGGGAAAAAAGGAAAGGACTTCAAGGTCTTGAACAAAATACGCACTTAATCAATGAAGATTAGATATCGTATTCCTGTTTTTTCCCTTTTTTTTTTTTGTTGAACCATTTTCTTGATAACAGGGAAAACCCAATGCAATCTGACTATGTCTAAGATTTTTTGACCCAGCTTAGTAATAAAATTCTGACTCCGCCCTTGCTCACAGCGTCATTCCTATTTCACTGTTACTATCCCTACAAATATTATGCAATCTAGATGATCAATTCAAGGATAATTACCCAGCATCAAACTAAAAGGTTTCAGCAACCGTACTCCGTTCAATTGACAAAAAGGTCCATTAAATCAGGGCTCGCATTCAAATTGCTAAACTAATTTCTTTCACTTTCTTCCACTCGCTTTTTCGATGTAGTGAAAATAAGAGCACAACGAAAAGCCCTAATCAATACACATTTAAAAATTCTATTTATTCTGAGTAGCAATGCTGAGGCGAATTTTTTATATGTTAATTTTACTGAAACTTTTAAGGGTCCCCAGGATGTGAACGTAACAATAACCACAAAAAAGAATCAAGACAACAGAAAGTTAAACTCTAGAAACTAATTTGTATGAATTTGAAAAAAAGAACGAAAAGATCAGAAAGCAAAGGCCTACGTCTGGTTGATTTTGAAGGACGGGGGAATCCTGGAGTAAGGAAGAAGTGAACAAAAGAGGTTTTCACAAATACCATAAAAATACGATGTATGTAAAAGAAAAGGCCGAAAATTGATGATCGAAATCTCACCTGTGATCGATGTATGTACAACAAGGAATTGAAAACTCTATCGCAATCTGCAATCAAATATGAAACCAGTAGAAACCCTAACTTTCTGCGACGGAGACGAGACGAGAAATAAAGCGCTTATTTTAGTAAATTACATTAGGCGTGATTTGGCTAATTTAAAAAACAGATTTTGAACAATTTTTCAACTTTTCTCCATTTTCATCTTTTTTTTTTGCAAAATTTTGCTAAAATTTCTCGATTTTTTCGTATTTAGCATTACACCACCAGTAATATGATGCAAAAAGATAAAATTATTAAAAATTTCTTAAAATTTTGTGAATAAAAACGAATTAAAATTGAAATCCAAAAATTTCAAAGGTTTATTTTAATATTAGGCTTTTTAAAAAATTATTACTTTTGATCATAATTTTATCTTTTCTGATATAAATTTTATAAAAATTGAGTGTCTAATTTAAAAGTTATATGTCATTCAAGAAAATTTAAAAAAGAAAACCAGGAGATGGTTGGTATTATAATTTGTTATCAACAAATCAAAGGATAAAATTTTTGAATAAAGAAACGGAAAAACAAAAATGGGTCCAATTTTTGGGAATTCTCAAATCAGGATGAGAGTTGGGTCTCCAAAATGGAAACCCAAATGGAGATGGGTTGGGGACATTTCTCTTAACCTTTGGTTATCTAAAATGGAGATTTGGAGATGGGTCCATCCCTTTCCCCAAACCCATATCAATCCCCATCCCTAATCCCCCATATCAATCCACCATCCTCTCCCCAATCTCCGCCAGAATTTTTTTCCAACCTCTATCCCCGCGGCCCACCCCAATACGAGGAACATGGATCCCCACGGGGAATCGGGAAAGTTCACTCAAATTATTCAAGTAAATACCAAAGAAGTTGTATTAAAATCCAATCTAATGACAAAAGTGGTTCCCAAAGATAATTAAAACGTATCAATTCACTCAAAAGTACTATGGTTGTTCTTGTTATTTTTCTTTTTTTTGTTTTAGTTGAAGTTTTAGTCAACTAACAAAAAAAAAAAAAAAATTAGCCATCTTCTCCACCAGTTCACCCTATCCAATCTTCACCAGAGTCTCTATCCCCAACCACACCCGACGACCATCACCATCTACCTCTATCCATCAGAAAAACTAAATCCCTAAGCTAACAGTAAACGTGAATTTCCAAGAATCAGAATAAATCAATGTTACTATAGCTAATGGTGATTCAAAAGAAAACTTTTAAACTTTTACTATCCTATAGCTAATTGGCTATCACTAGGAGGAAAATTTAGCATTCGCAATAGATACCATTGCAAATAGTTCAATGGCAAGTGCGTAAAATATACTGAAATCCCAACATACAGTTTCCACAGTAGCTCGTTCTAAAAAAACTAAAAACAACCAAAAGAGGAAACAAAAAACGTTAGTAAAGTTTTGTTGGCTTGTTGTTCTAATCAATTAAGGTTTAACAGCTTCAAGGTGAAGCCTTAGTCTCTTTGAAGATCACATCATGATTGCTTCTAGTTAACTGTAACAAATCCTAAATTTGGATCCAGTACAGACAAAGGAAATGGTAGATGCAATGAAAACAATTCTAATTATAAGTTACTATAAGTTATACTTTTACAAGCTTATAAGTTATACTCCATGTATAAACTTATTCGGAAAAAAAAAAACTTATAAACTTTTATAATATACCTATATATGTGAACGGGGATGCGGGGAGGGGCGGAGATTGGGGAGGAGACTGACTATACCATCCCCTACCCGATTCCCGATTTTTAAAAAAAAAAAAAAATCTCCATACCCTACTCGATCCCGAAAAAAATCCTTGAATCCCCTACCCATTCGGGGACGGGACGGGGTGGGTCGGCCGAGATGGCCATCCCTACCATCTCCGACCTAATTCTTCAATCCAAATACTACTACTGTATAATTTTTTTAGGCCTACCTCAAAAAATCTAGCAACCGGTCCAAACCGACTCGATCCATACGTTTTAGATTGAAACCATGGATTAATGTTGTCGATGGATTTGAAATTAAAAAATTGTGACTCACGGTTCTGTCCACGAATTTTTATTATAAAATCGTAGATTAATCGATCCAGACCGTGAGATATATATACATGCCCAATTTCCAGTCAAGGATCCATGACTTTTTTTTTTGTTGTTGTTGGTGTTTTGAAGGTTTCAAAATGTGTTTTTGCACGATACAAACCGTCCAATGTGTTTAAAAAGTGTTTTTAAGGGTCCCCACTAGAAATCGTAAAAAAAAAATACCGGGAAGGGCTTAATCCGAGCAGTTTTCCACAAAAACTGCACATATACAGTTTTATGAAAAACTACTCAGATCAAACCCTTCTTGGTATTTTTTTTGACGATTTCTCGCGGGGACCCTTAAAAACACGTTTTAAACATATTGGACAGTTCGGATCATAAAAAAATATCGGGAAGGTGGATCCCGGACTCCGGGAATCCCGGACTAGATAGGTCCCCCTCTCTCTCTCTCTCTCTCTCTCTCTCTCTCTTTCTCTCTCTCTCTCTCTCTATATATATATATATATATATATATATGAGTCCCGATCCAGTCAGGGATCCCGAATCCGGGATTCGTAGTTCCGGATCAAATTTTCACGATCTGAACCGTCCAATGTGTTTAAAAGGTGTTTTTAAGGGTCCCCGCGAGAAATCATAAAAAAAAATACCGGGAAGGACTTGATCCAAGCAGTTTTTCATAAAACTTTATATATACAGCTTTTGTGAAAAACTGCTTGGATCAAGCCCTTTCCGGTATTTGTTTTTGATGATTTCTCGCGGGGACCCTTAAAAACACCTTTTAAACACATTGGACGGTTCGGATTATGCAAAAACAATTTTTAAAACCTCGAAACACCATTTTTTCTTCAATCCGGGACAATCCGGGATCCTTGACAGGATCGCCGGTGTATATATATATATACGCTTGGATCAAGCCCTTCCCGGTATTTTTTTTTGAAAATTTTCCGCGTGGACCTTTGAAAACACCTTGTGATCACATTGGACGGTTCGGATTTCCCAAAAACAATTTTTAATGTGAAAAAATTACATTTTTTTCTTATTTACGGGACGTCCTTACTAGAAAATTTGCCTATATATATATATATATAAAATATAAATAAAGTGAGGACCTCATGCTTCCCGACCAAAATTTCACGATCCGAACCGTTAGATGTGTTTAAAATGTGTTTTTAAGGTCCACCGCGAGGATTCGTCCAAAAAAAAATACCCGGAAGGGCTTCATCCGATAAGTTTTCGTTAAAAACGCTATGTTCGGATCGTCAAAATTCAGTTTGGAAAGTGGAAAATTGTTTGGTCCTCACTTTATTTAAAATGAGGGATCCCTCATTAGAAGTTGATCCTTTATAGGGAGTCCTTCTAATCCGGACCTCCCGTTTCCGGACCTCCATGATCCAAACATTTTTTTGACGATCCGATCCGTCCAATGTCTTCAGAAGGTGTTTTCAAGGGTCCACGCGAGAAATCTTCAAAATTAAATACCGGGAAGGGCTTGATCCAAGCAGTTTTCGCAAAAACTTTATATTTACAGTTTTTGCGACAACTGCTTGGATAAAGCCCTTCCCGATTTTTCTTTTTAAGATTTTCCGCGTGAACCCTTGAAAACATCTTCTGAACACATTGGACGGCTCGGATTTTCCAAAAATAATTTGCAAAACAAAAAAAATCATTTTTTCTTATTTTCGGGAGGTTTGGACTAGAAGATTGGGCTATATATATATATGGAGAGCTTCTCCTCCGGACTCTGGGAATCCGGACCCCCATGATCCGAGCATTTTTTTGACGATCCGAGTTGTCCAATGTGCTCAGAAGGTCTTTTCAATATACAGTTTTTGCGAAAAATTGTTTGGATTAAGCCTTTCCCGGTATTTTTTTTTTTAAGATTTCCCGCGTGAACCCTTGAAAACACCTTATGAACACATTGGTCGGCTCGGATTTTCAAAAAACAATTTGCAAAACAAAAAAAAATACATTTTTCTTAAATCTGGGAGGTCCGGATAAGAAAATTTCCGCATAGTATATATATATATCTAGTGCGGACTCTGGGACTCCGGACCTCCACGTTCCCGATATTTTTTTTATGATCCGAACCGTCCAATGTGTTTAAAACGTGTTTTTAAGGGCTCTCGCGAGAAATCATCAAAAAAAAATACCATGAATGGTTTGATCTAAATAGTTTTTCACAAAACTGTATATGTACAGTTTTTCACAAAACTGTATATGTACAATTTTTGAGAAAAACTGCTCGGATCAAGGTCTTCCCGGTTTTTTTTATGATTTTTCGCGGGAACCCTTAAAAACACGTTTTAAACACATTGCACGTTTCGGATTTTGCAAAAACAATTTTTAAAAACTTCAAAACACCCAAAAACCTCCAATCAAGGATCCCTGACTGGAATATAAATATATATAGGGCAAGCTTCTACTCCGGACTCCAGCACTCCGGACCTCCACGTTCCCGATATTTTTTTATGATCCGAACCGTCCAATGTGTTTAGAACGTGCTTTTAGGAGTCCCCGCGAGAAATCGTAAAAAAACAAATACCGGGAAGGGCTTGATCCAAACAGTTTTTCACAAAACTGTATATAACTTTTTAAACACATTGGACATATATATATATAGTGGATCAAGTCAGGACTCCCTGACTTAGTTAAAATACGGCTCTCCCCTCTCCCGGCCAAATGGTTGGGATCTGAACCGTTGGATGTGTTTAAAATGTGTTTTCAATGGCCTACGCGTAGATTCGGCAAAAAAAAAGACTAGGAATGGCTTCATCCGAGCAGTTTTTCATGAAATATATATCCTACAGTTTGTATGAAAAACTGCTGGGATGAAGCCCTCCCCAGTCATTTTTTTTGCCGAATCCTCGCATAGGCCCTTGAAAACACATTTTAAACACATCCAATGGTTCGGATCCTGGCCATTTGGCCGGGAAATGGCGGGGAGAGGGGAGGTCCGGATCCCGACTATATATATATATATACAGTCACTATCTAATCCGGGAGTCCCGGATCCGGGACTCCACCTTCCCGATATTTTTTTGACGATCCGAACCGTCCAATGTGTTCAAAAGGTGTTTTCCAAGGTCCACGCGGGAAATCTTCAAAAACAAATACCGGGAAGGGCTTGATCCAAGCATTTTTCCGCAAAATCAAATGTACAGCTTTTGCGAAAAAATGCTTGGATCAAGCCCTTCCCGGTATTTTTTTTTGAAGATTTCCCGCGTGGACCTTGGAAAACACCTTTTGAACACATTGGACGGCTCGGATTTCCCAAAAACAATTTTTAAAAGCATCAAAACACCAAAAAACCTCCCATCCGGGATCCTTGATTGGATAATTTGTGTATATATATATATATATATATAGGATAATGATCTACTAAGGACTCCCTTAGCCAAATTTGGTGAGGACCTCACCATTCCGGATCAAATTTTGACGATCCGAACCGCTCAATGTTTTTAAAATGCATTTTTAAGAGTCCACGTGGAAAATCTTCAAAAAAAAATACCCGAAAGGGCTTGATCCGATCAGTTTTTGTTAAAAATTGCTATATACATTGAGCGGTTCGGATCGTCAAAATTTGATCCGGAAAGTCGAAAAATGGCTTGGTCCGCACCAAATTTTGGCTAAGGGAGTCCTTAGTAGATCGGCTTCCTATATATATATATATATGATCCATTTCTAGTCCAGGATCCAGACCTCCACGTTCCCGATATTTTTTTTATGATCCGGACCGTCCAATGTGTTTTTAAGAGTACAGTTTTTGTGAAAAACTACTCGGATCAAGGTCTTCCCGGTATTTTTTTTGGATGATTTCTCGCGGGGACTCTTATAAACACATTTTAAACGCATAGGACGGTTCGGATTTTGCAAAAACAATTTTTTAAACATTCAAAACACCAAAAAACTTTCAGTCAGGGATCCCTGACTCGAACCTTCAGCTATATATATATATACGGTAAACTTCTAATCCGGACTCCCGAATTAGAGGTTTTTTGGTGTTTTTTTTGTTTTGCAAATTGTTTTTGGAAAATCCGAGTATTACATTTTTTGCGAAAACTACTTGGATCAAGCCCTTCCCGGTATTTTTTTTTGAAGATTTCCCGCGTGGTCCTTGAAAACACCTTCTGAACACATTGGACGGCTCGGATCGTCAAAAAAATATTTGGATCATGGAGGTCCGGATCCAAATATTTGGACGGCTCGGATTTTGTTAAAACAATTTGCAAACACAAAAAAAAATCAAAAAACCTTCAATCCGGGGGTCCGGATTAGAAGATTATATTATATATATATATAGCTCAAACTTCTTATCCACACTCTCGGATTTAAGGAAAAAATGGGGTTTTTTTGTGTTGTGAATTATTTTTGGAAAATCCGATCCGTCCAATGTGTTAAGAAGGTGTTTTCAAGGGTCCACGCGAAAAATCTTCAAAAAAAATTACCGGGAAGGGCTTGATCCAAGCAGTTTTTGCAAAAAATGTAAATATATATTTTTTGCGAAAATTGCTTGGATCAAGCCCTTTCCGCTATTTTTTTGTGAAGATTTCCCGCGTGGACCCATGAAACCACCTTCTGAACACATTGGACGGATCGGATCGTCAAAATTTTTTTTGGATCATGAGGTGCGGAAATTAGAGGTCCGGATTAGAAGCTTATATATATATATATAGAGGCCCGATCAAGTCCGGGAGTCCCGAATCCGGGACTCCACCTTCCCGATATTTTTTTGACGATCCAAACCGTCCAATGTGTTCAAAAGGTGTTTTCCAAGGTCCACGCGGGAAATCTTCAAAAAAAATACCGGGAAGGGCTTGATCCAAGCATTTTTCCGCAAAACTGTAAATGTACATTTTTTGCGAAAAAATGCTTGGATCAAGCCCTTCCGGGTATTTTTTTTTGAAGATTTCCCGCGTGGACCTTGGAAAACACCTTTTGAACACATTGGACGGCTCGGATTTTCCAAAAACATTTTCTAAATGCTTCAAAACGCTTCAATCCGGGATCCTTGACAGGATCATTCGTGTATATATATATATATCACGCGGGAAATCTTCACAAAAAAATACCGGAAAGGGCTTGATCCAAGTAGTTTTCGCAAGAATTGTATCTTGAAAACACCTTCTGAACACATTGGACGGATCGGATCGTCAAAAAAATGTGTGGATCATGAAGGTCCGGAAACGGGAGGTCCGGATGTGAAGCTTACCCTATATATATACATTCCAGTCAGGGATCCCTGACTGGAGGTTTTTGGGTGTTTTGAAATTTTTAAAAATTAGTTTTGCAAAATCCGAACCGTCTAATGTGTTTAAAACGTGTTTTTAAGGGTCCCCGCGAGAAATCATCAAAAAAAAATACCGGAAAGACCTTGATCCGAGCAGTTTTTCACAAAAACACTACATATACAGTTTTGTGAAAAAATGTTTGGATCAAGCCCTTCCCGGTATTTTTTTTGATGATTTCTCGCGGGGGCCCTTAAAAATACGTTTTAAACACATTGGACGCTTCGGATCATAAAAAATATCGGGAACGTGGAGGTCTGTCCCCCCATGAGGGCTCCCTCACAAAAAAATTGCGGGAAAACAGTTGTGGGCCGTTGGATCCTATGCCTTTCACGCGATGCAACGGCTCACAACTATTTTTCCGCACTTTGTTTTGTGAGGGAGTCCTCATAGGAAACTTCTTGTGTCTATATAGGTAAAACTTCTAGTCCACACCTCCCGAAAATAAGAAAAAAATGATTATTTTTGTGTTGCAAATTATTTTTGGAAAATCCGAGCCGTTCAATGTGTTCAGAAGGTGTTTTCGAGGGTCCACGCGAGAAATCTTCAAAAAAATACGGGAAGGGCTTGATCCAGCGGTTTTATAAAACTCAGAAATATAAAGTTTTTGCGAAAAAACCGCTGGATCAAGCCCTTCCCGGTATTCTTTTTTTGAAGATTTCTCGCGTGGACCTTTGAAAACACCTTCTGAACACATTGGACGGATCGGATCGTCAAAAAAATGTTTGGATCATGGAGGTCCGGATTAGAAGCTTAACCTATATATATATATATATATATACAATAGGCTTCTAATGAGGACTCCCTCATTAGGGGAGAAATGAGGACTAATTACCACAGCCCTTGGATGAGATCCAAGGGCTCAGATTTAAAAACCAATTCGCGGGTCAACATTACCCAATTCGCGGGTCAATAGGCAAATACGGGTCAGACAAACCCCAGCCGGGTTAAATGAAGCGTACAACGTACTCTTCCCCAAATCCTCATTCGAACTGTACGTTAGAAGAGAGCTAGAGAGAGAGAGATACCAGAGATCGATCGATCGAAGGAGAAGACGACCATACAAGGAGAAAACGACACCACCAGGTGTTCGATTGCTGTCTCTCACGCTCGTTTTCTGTCTGTGTGTTTGCTTGGCTCTAAAAAAACTAGGGTTTCAAGATCGATTTTGGAGAAAAACCCAATCGACGAAGAGGAGCTACGGTTTCGAAGGTCTCTCTCTGTATCCCTCTGTCTCTCTCTTTCGTTTTCTCGTTTTATCTCCCTGTGTATTTTGATTTCTAGGGTTTTGACGCTCGTTTTCACGCTCGTTTTTTTATTTCTCTTTGTACTTTG